>OY482671.1:53461214-53803714 GCA_960531455.1 Urophora cardui
CTACGTGTTTTATAGCGTCCGGAACGCAGTTTAAGTGGGAGGCATTAAACTAAATTTCTGTCGCTAACATACTTTAATCATTAGCTGTGACCTAAATCTTTCCTTTTATCATAAAACGATACAATATTTCGCGATATTTCTGCCTCAAAAGTTCAAAAAATCGTGAGAGCATTCGGTCCGAAACGCCCAGGAAATGCCCATATACAGATGCAAATAAATATGTAAATATATAAATACATATATCTATATGTATATGTATTTATTGAGTTTAATTTTTTTATACTTACAGCCACTGCCCTGCGACAAATTTGTTTCACTGCTGAAGGATCAGTAATGATTCTTTGTTGAATATTCATCACTGTCGTCATAATTCAGTATATTTTTATTTGTTCTTGAATATAAATATGAAAAATTCATCAGTCTTTATATGAAAGTATTCACTGATGCCTCCTCGTCATAGGTGAATTGCATCAGTGATTCATTGAGGATTCATTGCGGATTTTTACTGCAGGGTGAAAGCAACAACTCTACATCCACATTGGAAATCCCGATGTCTGGACCTGCTACATTAAAAAAACCAATGAGCGGAGTACTGTGGACCCCGTAAAAAGTTTACGGAAAAGGCTCAAAGACTATGACGTGGGACCATTTAGCATCCGTGAAAACTAAATGGTCAGAGGCCAAACTTGAAGCCGAAGTTTCCTTAGCGAAAAGGGAAGAAGAGAGGGGAATCTACAAATGGAGCATTAAGTTGGAGAAAGAAAAATCAGAGCTAAGAAAGCTTAGCAAAGCAACATCCGGTGTATGGAAATGATATCGAGCCATGTGTGCTGAAAAGATGTATTAACCAGAATGGAAATTTTAGTTTTTTTAACGTTCTTTTTATTCATGCCACTATCACGAACACCGTCGGCAGTACCGAAATGAAGTTTTCGGCAAATCGGCATTATGACAACCGACGGAGCGCCGAATCTTTCGAAGTTCAGTAAATCGATATTATGAACACCGAATGAACGAACATTTTGACAGTTTTTCGTGTCGAAATTAGCCGCAAGTATTTGGTTGCGGCGATATTAACAAAATATCAAAAAATTACAATAAAAGTTTAAGTAAATTGTGTAAATGCATGTATGATATTGGAATAAGTGTAATATATGTAAATACATTAATCAACCGGTCGCAAGAAGCCACAAACATGGCGTGGGTCCATTGCATTTTCCACCGCGATTGAATTGCTGTTATATGCAAAGAAAAATTTCAAAGAAAAAATTGTGAAATAATGATAAGAAGAGTGATTTACGTGTGTTCGTAGGTTTTGGAAATTAAAATATATTTTCACCCAAGAATAAGAATGCATTTTCTGGTGTATTACCAACAATTTACCATTTCAGTAAAAACTTTCGTCTCAATAAAGACGCGTTCAAATAAATATTGCAGGTGGTGGAAGGTCGGCTTCAGTATAATGCGCCCGCCGTATTTATTTTCAAACCACTAAGAATATTTCAATGAGTCCTTCAGGAAAAGTTCTATGAATGATAATTTTACTAGTTATAACACTCCCGACTACGCAAAATTACTGTAAATCTCTCCAGATCTAACTCCAGAAAGAGAGTTCTGTCGGCTGAGGGTTACTTTTCAAAGCGCGGCGGCCTTCGAAATGCGTGTCTACGCAAAAATACTGTGTTTGTTATTAATGAATTATAAGTTTCCGCAAGATTTCGTTTGCATTTTAGTGATCTATCGCCAAAAAAAGAAACGAAAAATTCCGGTGCCGGGTACATTGTTATTGAAATTTTCCCCTGTTTTTGTATACAATTTGCTTTTATGTAGTTCAAAATAATTCTATGAAAAACAGAAAAAAGGACAAGGTAAAGATTTCTTTCACGCAAAATTAAGACTATTTTTTTTTATTTTCAGCCTGTAATTAAATTTACGCGTGTTTACTTAAAGTATAAGGATTGCTATGATCTCTCAAAAACTTTCTTTCGTTCAGAGAAATCCTTTGCTCCACTTCCTCTACTAATAAAGCTGCTATCGCAATAGAATCCATTATTTTATTATTTTAATAAATTGTTTTTAGTAAAAATGTATTTGGTTTTATCAAAAAGATAAGAAACCTGAGAAAAACCCGCTCAATTTTGCATCAGCACTTGGTAACGCTAATTCGAACATAGTTAATATAATGTGCAACACTTAACTTCGAACCAACGGGGTAGCTGATACGATTTTCGACGAGTTCGGCACCGTGGCTTTCGGTGTTTCGGTATTTCGTTCAGTGTTCGTGATATTGGCATCAATTTACTACATATACATACATATATTGCCATGAAATTTCGTACTTAATGCAATTAATTCCATTTTCATATGTTTTCGTTCATTCCTACGTCCTATTATTTATTTTATATTAAATTATTTTATAATAAGAAATTATTTCGTCGTACTATACGAAAACTAGCATATTTAAAATTTCTGACGAAAGCTGGCAATTAAAAAATTTTGTACGAAAAGTAGCAAGTTCGCCTTTTGGCTGTCGAAAAGTAGACCTTTCAATTCTTGGCCGACGAAAAGTAGTTAGCAGTAATTATATACTGTTTTTACATTAAAATTGTTGTTGTTTAAACGAAATTGGTAGTTTTCGTCAGCCAAAAATTGAATGTGCTTCTATTCGTCAGCCACAAAAAATCGTGTGCTAGTTTTCGTATGGTACGACGATTTGTACATACATACATACTTACCTTCATTTAAAGTGCAAAACCGCGTATCGGCCAAGCGAAATACTGCGTAATTAGATTTCCCCAAAAACACATTCCTGGAGTCCGTCCCCATCCATTCATAAAATAATTTTGACGCGTTGTCCAAAGTTCAAAATTCTTGTATGAGTGGATGGGGACAGACCCCAGGAATTTGTTTTTGGGGAAATGTCATTTTTGGCAAAAATTTCATTTACGCAGTATTGTACTTGGCCGATAAGCGGTTTTCCTTTTTAAATTACGATATGTATGTACATACATATATCATTTTATAATGGACTAGCTGACCCGCCAGACGTTGTTCTGCCTAAAATTTATTCCTATAAAGCCTAAAGGATAAGTCCTAGATTACCGTTTTGCCGTATTCCTATCCCTAATCCCTAATCCCTATACCTATCCTTATTCCTATCGCTAACCCTATCCCTATTCCTATCCCTATCCCTAATCCCTAATCCCTATCCTTATACCTATCCTTATTCCTATCGCTAACCCTATCCCTATTCCTATTACTATTCCTATCCCTATCCCTATCCCTATCCCTATCCCCATCCCTATACCTATCCCTATCCCTATCCCTATCCCTATCCCTATCCCTATCCCTAATGCCTAATCCCTAATCCCTAATCCCTGATCCCTGATCCCTAATCCCTAATCGCTAATCCCTATCCATATACCTATCCCTATTCCAATCCCTATCTCTATCCCTATCCCTATCGCTATCCCTATCCATAAACCTATCCCTATCCCTACCCCTATCCCTATACCTATCCCTATCCATAAACCTATACCTATCCCTATCCATATCTCTAGCCCTATCCCTATGCCTATTCTATCCCTCCAGACTTTCTAGGGTCACCCCTGGTCCACATTTTGGTCGATATCTCGGAAAACGGGTCGTATAGGGTCTTGAAAATCACCTCTTTTTTAATACTCACCAACACCTTTTATTTGATACCCATTTTGTAGAAAACCCGTTTGGGGTCACACCTGGTTCATATTTCAGGAAATACCTCGAATACGGAGTCTTATATGGGACCAATAACTACACCTTGTTCAAGCACTCGTCAACACATTTCATTTGATACCCATATCGTACGAACCCGTTACAGGGTTACCCTGGTCCACATTTTGTGGAATATCTCCAAAACCTTCCCGGATTCTTATACTTTTTTTGGCCATAAACCATGTCGGGCTCAATCGAAAACTACGTGCAAAATTTCATTTAATTCAGTCCAGCCGTTCTGGAGTTAAATCATCAGGGAGGAAAATGCGACTTATTTTTATATAATAGATTATTTACAACTTTGAGAGATGTGTGAATGCATATTGTGTGTATGTGGTAAATACATACATATAGTCGTTTAAACTTCATAACCGCTTAAGCCATATTTCATAACCGCCTAAGTGGCACTTGTGCCAAAAATAAAATTGCCAATAACACTGGTCGACAAAATTTCAACAAATTTTTGTTACAGAAATAAAATTCAACTTTTCTAAAGGATTTTGGTGCGCTGAATCCGAATCTGAAGTCAGATTTTCTGTAATACGTACAGTTTTTTTTAAATATTCTTGCCCAAAGAGGCGAAAAACACGTTTCTTTGCCTATATTCACTCCTCAATATCTTTAAATTACTTATTTAAAAAATTGATTAAAGTAATTGAAAGCTCGGCCATTTCTCTTGAAAACAACGTTTTAATTTTTAACATTAACTTTTTTTTTTCGATTTTTATAAAAAAATTTATTTTTAATCATTATTTTCTGAGTTTTATTTTCTGCTCAGAAAATAAAAGTTATTTTTTGAGTTTTATTTTTCCCTCAGAAAATAAAAGTTATTTCTTGAGTTTTAATTTTCCATCAGAAAATAAAAGTTACTAGCTGTGTGTAGCTATGTATATATATATATATGTATTTTGTAGCCAAATATTTTTAATAAAAATTATTTTATTTGTTTAAACAAAGAATGTTTTAACAACTTCAGAAAACCAAATCAGAATAATAATAATTGTCTAAAATTTTCATTTTGAAAACCTCAATTTTCAAAACAACTTATCTCTATATAACATTTTATATTCAACAAAGTTATAAATTGTTACAGTATAAAAATGATCATACACCCTACAATACTCCCCCTTCACGAGAATCAATATTATATAAGTTAAAAGTAACACGTTTCTTTTCTGTTGTTGTGACTATATTAGTGTTTGTGTTAGGAATAATTGTGTTTTCTATAATTGCCGGTTTAAGTCTATAAATTGGAATTGTTTTAATCTCATTATCTATTTCAATTTTGAAATATTTTTTGTCTTTTTCAACAACTTTATAAGGAGCATTCCATGGAAAATGGTAAATTTGTCCCGTACAATCATTTCGATTTCTCACACATATACCAGTTTTTCAAATGCAAGCTTCTGCTTTTGTTTAGAAATTAACCACACAATATTGATGTACCAGAAACTTTGTTTGATAACCTTTTGGTTTGTCTGTAAATTGTAAACATTTATACCATTTGTCCCGTACAAACCATGTAAAAAACTATATTACAGCATTTTTTATTCTTTTCGAATAACCATATTTCTAATATTTTTGTTGTTTGAATAAACCTTGATATTAGTGCTACCACATTTACTTTTTAATTTTTTTCTAATGCAATTAATTTGACTAAAATTGCACCTGGTTCGCATAAACCAAAGTTCATGGTAGACCAGCCCTGTCCCGTACAAACACATAACTTTTTTAAGATTTTTCATACAACCACGAATATTTCTAAAGCAAGTTTCTGCTTTTAATAAGAGTTTTATCAAACAGTAATAATGCACCAGATATTCTGTTTGTTAACATTTTGGTGTGCCTTTAATTCAAATCGAAAACTGTAAAAATTCGTAAAATTTGTCCCGTACAAACCATGGAATGCTCCATAAGGTCCTTCATATGGTTGTTGCAATGATTTTTTATTAATAACACGCATAAAAACAAATTTACAAGTCTCTAAATCTTTCGGAATGTATACACCTGTTTCGGAATTTTGATTATGTTTAAGATTTGAATTAACATTTTTAAAATGTTTTCGCAAAATTCCTAAAACTTCACCATGAGAAAGATTTTCTTCTGATAGAAAAATCAGTTCACCAGGTAAACGTAAATTTTGTCCAAAAACCATTTCTGATGGTGTTGCCCAAGGCCGTATTTAGGGGGGGGGGTTTGGGTGTTTGAACCCCCCACGAAATTCTGGCAGATAAATTTAACTTCTATCATATTCAAAGCTATATGTTGAAAACACTAGTTTACGAATAATTAATTTGAGAAAATACCAAGAATTTCAGGTATAGGGGAGGGCTGGTATGAACCTGCTGAGATCAAAACCATTTTTTGGTTAGGGTTTTGAGATAACGTAATTTTGAGTTTTTTTGGTTACAACTTCAATCAAAAATTCTTTTCGCTGAAGTTACAAATACCCGCAAACCGTATCTACTCCGTTCGAAAGATAATTAAAGTACGCTTCTAACGACATACCACTTATAAATTAAATTATGTTACATTTCTAAAATTTTAGCATATTTCCTTATAACTTCATAAAGTCATGGCTGAAAATTCATTACTCGGGTTATATTAGTTTCTGAATTATAACATTTTGTGTGTTTTTCGAAAGATCCCATATATGGGATTTGTGCGTTTTTATATGTAGTCCGATTTCACCTACATATTTTCAATACTAACTTTGGAAAATCACCATTTTTTGATTTTATGCGATTATTGAAAAAAATTGGTTTTTATTGGGGTTTTTATAAGAAGTTGTAAAAATCAGGAAAGTTTTATTCTTTTTAAAATTATTCTGTTTTATTGCAAACATTTTAAGCGTAATATTAAAAAGATGCGATAAATACTTTATTTTTGGCGATTTTTTTCAAGTGAAACAAAAAGGATGTTTTATGGTCGAAAAACTCGGTTAGGTGACCCAACTATATGAAAACGACTTCACAGATAAAAGGACGTTAGGAGGAAATATAAAGCTTCCCAAGCACTGTTTGCCAGCATAACACCAACAGTCTCAAAGATAAGCTGTTGCTGTTTTGCGAAAGTTATCATAATTTTTTGAGAACTTTTGAATTTCGATTTCCTTTGAAAATATCTTAAGTCGAAGCGCAGAACAGTCGAATATATTTGTTTGTTTTTTGTGCTGTTGCTTTACTGTGTAATTTCAAACAGATTAGTCGACAGTAAAACACAGATAAACAGAATTTTAGTTTTAAGTGCGACTTTTTGAAATTGGTTTTTTTTTGTACATTACAATTTCGATTATGTTCCCATAAATTAAAAAAAAAAAACAATACCAACAGTGCTGTAAAAACTCGAAATTATGTTTGCCCTTTGCTGTGCTGTACAAATTTCCACAATACAGCAACAGTCGACTACACTGAAAAAACAACTTACTCAGATTATGGAAAAGTAGGAATGATTCGGCGCTAAAGACATATTTCCATATTTTGATGTACGATTTTCTTCAAATCAAGGAATAAAAACCACGTTTTAAAGAAAATTGTACATCAAAATATGGAAATATGTCTTTAGCGCCGAATCATTCCCATTTTTCCATAATCTGAGTAATTTCTTTTTTGAGTGTATAATTTTTTGAAACTTAAGGCTGCGCAGATGCAGTACAGTAGAACTTTTTATTTTTTATACTTCTGCTGCGCTGTTAATTTTTTAATTTTCAAATGAAAATGAAATTCAATGGAAATGAAAAAAAAAAAGTTGAAAATAATTTCAAACCCTGCTCAAAAGCAAGGCTGCTCAACGAAATGAACAAAATAATTTTGTTTCAAAAAATATCAATAATAAATATCCAAAAATTATTTTGTTTTGCTAATTATCAGAAACAAAATTTTTTCGTTTCAAAAATTATCTATAAATCTTTAATCAGAATAATTTTGTTTCGTTGATATCAAAAAAATTAACAAAAATTGTATTTGTTTTTATTCATGTATGTATGTATGTACATACATACAAACATATGTAAAATTTTTTTTCTTCATAGAAAGCGAAATTATTGAAAAGTCAATTTTTTCGTTTAAATTTGAAACCATATTTTTTTGAAATAGTTGTTTTGATAATTATCAAAACAAAAAAAAAATGTGTTAATTTTTTTTGATAACAGTTGAAACGAAATGGATTTTGTTATGCTTTTTACGTTTATAAAATCTAATATTTCAACAGAAAATTTTTTTTTTGTTTATTGTTAAAAATAACGTTATTTTGCAGCCTTGCTCAAAAGACTAAAATAATGACATATCTATCAATTTTAAAAATCGGATGTCAAATAACAAAGTTGCAAAAAAAACAAGTTAGAGTCTCAACATAAGCTAAAAATCTTGAGGCGGACTTTTACAGCTGAAAAAAGCTGGATAATCTAACCGAGTTTTTCGTCCATAAAATATTATTTTTTTTTACTTGGATAAAATCACCAAAAATAAAGTATTCATCGTATTTGTAATAAAACAGTCTAATTTTTAAATGAATAAAAGTTTCCTGATTTTTAAAACTTCTTATAAAAATCCTAATTTGAAAATCAAAAGTTTCGTAAAAAAAATTTCTTCTAAATAGCACTTGAGAAACCAGAATTTTTTTGTATTATTTTTATTTAGTGCACGAAATAAATTATATATTTTTCTCAAAAAAAAAAAAAAAAAAATCCACAACGATGTAACCCCCCACGAAATAAATTCCTGGGTACGGCCCTGGTGTTGCCGAAATACTTTCTTTATAAACCGACCGTAAACCTAGAAGAATTATCGGTAACTCATGATACCTATTACTGGTTCCATTTCTAGCCATTATAGATGCTTTTAACTGTCTATGAAATCGCTCTACCATACCATTTCCTTGAGGATGGTATGCGGAAGTTGTAATATGGTGACTACCTAAAAATTTAGTAAGTTCCGAAAATTGTAATTTGCAATGGTACCCCAAAACGAAAAACATACTCACTTAAAAATTTATTTGCAACTATAGAAGCCGAAATATCTCTTAATGCATACGCTTCTGGCCAAAGTGTAAATCTACCATCTACTAAACCGGTAGAGGTCCAACAATATCCATATGTATGTGTTCAAATCTACTTTTGGGAATTGCAATTTTAATAACAGGTGATTTAGTATGTCGATTAACTTTTGATTTTTGACAACTTGTACATTCTTTTGACCAAATATTTATTTCTTTATTCATTTTTGGCCAATAATACTTTTTTGTTATAAGACGACGTATAGCTCTTGTTCCAGGATGTGAAATCCCATGTAAAATATCAAATACAGTTTTACGTAACGTAAGTGGTACAAATGGTCTAGGATTTTCACATGTCATTTCACACCAAATACTAAAATTTAAAAGTTTAATTTGAATTAGTTTAAGATTATGATTTGATTCACTAGTTAAATTTTTAAGTTCATTATCTTTTTCTTGTTCATTATGTAAAATCTTGAAATTAAGTTCCGATTTTTTATTGCATCTATTTCAAAAGCTCGTGATAAAGTATCAGCTACAACGTTTTCTTGTCCTTTAACATAACGAATGTCATTAATAAATTGTGCAATGTATTCCATATGTCTCGTTTGTCTTGGACTACGTTCCGTTTTTGAATTTAGAGCAAATATCAAAGGCTTGTGATCAGTAAAAACTGTAAACTCTCGTCCTTCTAAAAGATAACGGAAATGTTTAATATTCAAATAAATAGCTAATAATTCCCTATCAAATGCACTGTATTTAATCTCGGTTGGAGAAAGCTTTTTAGAAAAGAATGCAAGCGGTTCTATTTTATTGTTAAACGTTTGATGTATGACACCACCAATTGCCGCATTAGATGCATCTACATTTAAAGAAAGTTTAGCATCTTTGTTAAAATGATTTAACAAAATCGTAGATGAAAACTTATCTTTAATGCATTCAAAGGCTTTATTTGATATGTCATCCCAAATCAAAGTCTTATCACGATTCTTATTAGTTCGATTAATTAAATTATAAATAATAGCCGTGAACTCAGCTAATTTTGGTATATATCTATGGTAATAATTTACCATGCCAATGAATTTCTGCGTGATGGATTTCGGTCCTTCAAAATTTCGAATAACTGCACCTTTTTCTTCAGAAGGTCTAATTCCTGTTCCTGAAATATTATGTCCTAAAAAGTCAATATTTGTTGCTCCAAATGTACATTTAGTGGGTTTAATATTCAAACGATATTCTGTAAGACGTTGAAAAAGTACGCGTAGATCTTTAAAATGTTGTTCCTCATTTTCACTAGCAACTAAAAGATCATCAATATAAGTAAAAACAAAATCTAAACCATTAACAACTTCAAAAGGAGTCGCGATTGCAGTTTTATATATATCTTCTTCTGCCATTGGAATTTGATGGTAAGCTCTTACGAAAATATTGTTTTATTCCTGAGATGCATATTAAAATCTTGAATATGTGGCAAAGGATAACGATCCGGCACAGTAACAACATTTAATCTTCGAAAGTCACCACAAGGACGCCAGTCATTTAATTCTTTTTTTGGTACTAGATGAAGTGGAGATGCTACACAAGAATTTGAAGGTCTACAAATACCTGTCTTAACTAAAAAATCAAACTCTGTGAACTGTTGTATGTTTGACTGGTTTTGAATAATCTGGTTCAGAAATTAAAGAAGGAAACTCTTTTAATAATTTTGTGTACTTATTATCCACCGCAAAAATTTTGGGAAGTGAAATATCACAAATGTAAGAAATAGTGTTAACTGAAAGATTTGTTGTTGGATCGACTAAACATTTGCGTTTCATATCAATTAAAAGACCGTATCTGCATAGAAAATCTGCACCAATAATTGGTTTAGCTATATCAGCTATTATAAACGTAAAAGGAAACTCACGTCTTAATCCTAAATTAATATTCAAAACTTTTTTACCATATGTTGAAATTGTTGAACCATTAGCAGCAGTAAGAAATAATTCAGTAGAACGTTTCGTATATGAAAATTTTGTTACTGGGAGTACTGAAATTTCTGCTCCACTATCAATTAAGAAATTTAGCTTGTTAACTTTGTCAAATACAAATAGACGACGAGTTGAAAAATTTATGTTACCGTTGTTTGTCACCGCAACAACAGATGATTTTAGTTTTCCGAATTTTTATTTTTATAAAAATTACAGGGTTGTTCACAATTCTGAGCCTTGTCTCCAAATTTATAATGGTACCTACACAACCAATTTTGTCTATCGCGAGATCTTGACCGATTTTGAAATGTATTTCTAAAGTTATTTCTATGAAATATTTGCGATGTTGACTGAAAATTTTTATCAATTTTTTGTTTAACTAAATCTAATTCAAGTGAAAGTTTTTGAAAATTTTCGCACAAAGTATTATTTGTCTTAACTAAATTCTCAATTATATTGTTTTGTAATTTAGAATTTTGAAAATTGTCTACAGCTGATATTTCTGATTTATTAATAGCTTCCCAAATATTATCAGCTACTTTCACTAACTCATTTATATCACTAACACTAGAACCAGATAAAATAACATTAAGATGTTTTGGCAATTTTCTTAACCACAGTTTCTTTAAAATATCTGGACTGAAATTAGAACCCGCTAAAAGTATGAGAGACCGATAAAATTCAGAAGGTTTACGATCACCCATATCCGAATCTGATAAAATTTTATCTAATTTTTGGTTGTCACTCAGAGAATGTCTTTGAATCAAAATGTTCTTCAATTCTGTAAATTTGTTTACTTGAGGAGGATTTTTAATAAAGTCTAAAACCGTAATTATAACTTCTTGCGGAAGTGCAGTAATTACATGTTCATATTTTGTTGTTTCATGAGTTATATTTTTTGTGTTGAATTGCATTTCCACATGAAAGAACCAAGCTTCTGAACAATTTGTCCAAAACTGTGGAAGTTTCAATGATGTTGCATGAACTTCGAAATTATTTTGATTTATTAACGACTCATTTAAATTTTGTGTTCGTGTAGATGTGTGTGTGTTATGTGAAAATGTGTTATGTGAGGGAGTGATATGTACTGGTATGTTATGTGCAGGTGAACGAAACATATTGAATAATAATTATAAACTTGAAAAATCTTCGAAAAAGGGGCGTTTACAAAATATATGTATGTGTTAATAAATTTAATACATATAAACACATATACATATATAAATATGTATATATATATAACAAAAGATACAGCTCACCACAATAGTTATTCATGCCTATTACGGTATCCGGCGGATGCCTTTCGCAGGGAATGCGAATCGTTTTGATAAAATTTGGTATTCTCATAACCGATCGGCAATGCAGTCCGGGAATAAAAAACAGGTTGATAAAGCAGTTCGAGGATTCACCGCATTCCTATAACCGTAATCGAAACGCAGTAGCTGTAATTTGTTTTGATTTCGATTCGTCATAAAATTGGTCCGGATTCCAAAGAAATTTAAAAAATTGCATTTTCATTGCGTAGTAAATTTCATTAAATTACAATGAAATTCGTTTATTTTAAGTAAAAATATATGAGTTAATTTTATTTTTAAACAGAATTCGTACCAAAAACCGTGGGCAGTTTTCTTTTTTGGTTGAGCGAAAGAAGCTTAACGAAAACATCGGAAAAAACATGAGCAAGCAGTCTCCAGAAGTTGTATCTGAGTTTTGGTCAACATTAAGCACGGATTTTAATGCTTTGGCACCACCATCAAAATCACTTCGTCTGAATCCCAATCCTGTATTAAGAATAAGCTAACAAATAACCGCTTCCAAATGCTATTTAATGGTGGAGGGCAAAGCGTGGAAGTTCACTGGAAAAGACATTTTGGTAGGCTCTGTACCGCGATGATCAAAACATAAGCGATAATTGCGAACCATCCGTTAATAATTCGAGACCAAATGCATAAATACAAAATTTAGCGAGTACTTCGCAATAAATGAGAGCTGCTTCAAGTCCGCAAATACAACAAAGAGTTCTTAAAAGAAGTAACCAAATTAAATTATTGAAAACGCAAATAGTTTTGCAAAAAAAGTTAAATTTTTCTTCAATTTATTCAATTTTATTTTTTCCAAATACAAATAAATCACACCTGACAATGTAGTATAATGTTAAAAAGCTTTTGACACGATACGCAGGGTTAATCGATAAAGCAGTAATCCGACGGTTAAGGTAATAGCGTGAAATTTGACCAGCGAGGGGAGTGCGAATCGGATGGCATTCGCGGGAGTGGCATCCGACGGATACCGTAATAGGCATGATTAATATTGATATTTCTTAAATTATTTTCGATGTTGTTGTATGATTTTAAAGTATATCTAATACTAATATATCAACAGCGACTATTTTGTATTGGTTACCACATCTAGTGAATTGAAATTAGCATTGTTGTACAATATTTACACGGATGCTATATTGGTTTGATTGATATTGTTGTTACGGTAAATATCTTTTGCAATACAGACTTGAGAAAGGTTATCGGAAAATGCGGTAAGATTTTAAAACTGCTATAATTGTGCTCATCAATCAGTTGAAATATGGAAGTTCAGTTATATATATATAGAATGTCGGTATAATGCTGCAGCTGCTGGTAAATATGATAGCGGCGAATATGTTGGTAGCCTCTATGGTAGATTCAAAATCAAAATGTAATCAGCGAAATATGGCTGTTAGAAATGAAGAAACGTCTTCCACAGTTTCACGTTCTTTTTTAAAGTTCGCAGGATCGCCAATTGTAGCTACGTATATATATATATATATATATATATATATATATATATATATATATATATATATATATATGTATATATGTATTTTGTAGCCAAATATTTTTAATAAAAATTATTTTATTTGTTTAAACAAAGAATGTTTTAACAACTTCAGAAAACCAAATCAGAATAATAATAATTGTCTAAAATTTTCATTTTGAAAACCTCAATTTTCAAAACAACGTATCTCTATATAACATTTTATATTCAACAAAGTTATAAATTGTTACAGTATAAAAATGATCATACACCCTACACTGGGCACCCAGAAAAAAAATAGTGTGAAATCAACCAAAAATCAACAAATTTTGTGGTTAATTTTTTTCAACACGATGCTTAATGTATGCCATCATGTAATCGTGTAAATTTAACACTACTGTCAAGTGTTAGTTTAACAGGATAACAACTGCAGAATTAACACTAAAAAGTATTGAAGTATTCCTGTTGATTTTACAATTTTTAATAGTTAATGTTACAATTTAATCTGGTTAAATTAACACGAAATGGTCCTGTTGAATTAACAATATCATCTTTTTGATTTTACCTTAAATTTATTGTTAAATTAACTAGTCTTGTTGATTTTACAATTTATTTTTTTTTAATAAAAAAAACATATAAAACATAAAATATATAATCATCAGATCAATAAAGCATATTCGAGTGGATACATCACCCGCACAACCGACCAAATTGAAATCGTCCTTCTCATACGAATAGTTTATATGTACATGGGCAATAGTGGGCGATAGTACTTACTATCACTGGCACCGAGTATTGTTTGGCCGCTAATGCAACGGTATATGCACCGCATGCTGCGTGAAAGACTGCATTCGCTAAACATCTCTTCGTGGTAAAAACTGCAATCTATGAAGAGGAAAAAGAAAATATTGAACATTAAAAACTTTTAGAAACAAAAATGCAATCCACTTTTAACTTACCTGCGAACTAAAAATTTAAATGGAAAAACCATTACCACGCACTGCCAATGATGCTTAACTCCTATCATTGCCACGGCACAAAATTTTCTTTTTGTTAAAAAAAAAAAATAATATTAGTTTGTGTTTTGCACGAACAGCAGAACTTCAAACGTTGAAAAAATTGTGTATGTTTCAAAATAGTTTTGACGTTCTTTTTAACACTTTTTTAGATTATATTGACACTATCATCGTGTTGAATAAACCAAAATTCCAAATGACATTTATGTTTCAAAATGGTTTCGTGTTATATTAACCAACTTTTATTGTTAATTGTGGTTCTTGTTGTTTTAACATTTGTTTTCATGTTGTATTAACACTAAAATTTTTCTAACATTTTTTTTTAGTTTATATTGACACTATCATAATGTTAAATAAACCAAATTCCAAATGACATTTAGGAATAAAATTTTATATTTGAATCATCTTGTATATTTTAAAATTTCTTCATGTTGTATCAACAACAAAATTTGGTTGAATTTACCAAATTTTCAGATGACAGTTACAAAGCCAAAATCATGTTTCAAGCATCGTGTAATTTGAAAAAATTGTTGCTGTTCTATGTGTAAAGATCGATCGTGTTAATTTTACATGAATCGTGTTAATGATTTTTTTTCTGAGTGATTTTTATTTTCTGTGGACCTAGATTTTTTATACAAAGATTTTGACCAAGGAGCCCCATAGTGAAGTTTTGTGCCGAATATTTTTCTAGACTATGGTAACCTTAAAGCGACCTCCAAAAGGCCATTTGGCGCGCACCTCCTTTTCTTTCTAGTGCTCTTTCTCTTCCCCTTTCCCCTTTATTTGCGCTTTCTTTTCCCTTAATCCATTTTATTTTTCATATTTCCTCTTTCGCTTCCTGTCCTTCGATATCGTCCCTTTAATTTTCCTCTTCCCTTTCCTTTTATTACCCATCTTCAGTGCTAGGCCTTGCATGACACTTCAAATTTAAAAATGAGACAAACTGTAGCGTAAAAATGGATTATTGAACGGTAGCACCCTTTTTGTAAAAATTTTAATAAATTATTCAATTCCATGCCAAGTCCTTTCATATGACACCCCAAATTTAAAAATCAAACAAACTATAGCGTAAAACTGAATTTTTGAACAGGTGACAACCCTTTTTGTAAAATTTTTATTAAATTACTCAATATAAGGTCATAAGGTTCATATGGTAGATACCAAAAATTGTAAAGTCAAACAAACTATTCAGTAAAATTAAATTTTCAAACATCTGGTAACCCTTTTCAAAAAATTAAACCTTCCTGCACATCTACAGGTCAAGCCCTTTCATTTGACACCACACTTTCTAAAATCGGTATAACGGTGTAAAAGGTATGGTGTTTACAAAAAATCGCTTAGCGTAATATATATAAAGATTTCTTGAGTTTTATTTTTCTCTCAGAAAATAAAAGTTATTTCTTGAGTTTTATTTTTCCATCAAAAAATAAAAGTTATTTTTTGAGTTTTATTTTTCGATCAGAAAATAAAACTCAAGAAATAACTTTTATTTTCTGAAGGAAAAGTAAAACTCAAGAAATAACTTTTATTTTGTGAGCAGAAAATAAAACTCAGCAAATAATGATTAAAACTCAACTTTTTGGATATAACTCATAACCGTTACAGTCCCTGAGTGGGTATACTCGTGTATAAAAATGTACATACGCTTATGATTCATACACACATGCATATGTGCATTTACTATTTGTGTTATTTTTAATAAAAACATTTATAAGAAATAAAAATTTATTGTGTGCTTATTAACGTAACGGTTAATGTTAGCAAATAAAAGAAAATGTTACGGAGAAATTTCATCAATTTTCAATTCAATTTATAGCTTGTGACCACAGATACTATATGCATGTATCTGCAATGTAGATTCTACATGCAGAACTATTGTTATGATGCTGTAACTGTAAACGATTACAAATTACCAAATATGATTCTATTAGTGCTTTTCTCGTCTGGTTATTTCGAGAACGTCCTTCGGTTGAGCGATTTGGAACATTTAAAACAACTATTACAGCATCATTAAATTCAGATAAAAGAGGCGGAGCAGTTTTGTCATTAAAATTTATACAAATATTGTTCAACACAGCTGTAACTACAATATTATAAGGAATTTTCGTGACTTTCATTCGAATCCCCAATGATTGTATGTTAAATCTGCGTTTCCACACACCGTAAGAGCGTTCTACACAATTTCGAGTTCTAATGTGTGACTCATTATAAAGACATTCGGCTCTGTTTGAACAACTTAAGAGCGGCATTAATACAACGTTCGTGTTTTCAAACCACTATCAGCAAGAATGACAGAATGTCTTAATTCTGCCGTTTCCAACCGATAACAAATACGCGAATTACGAAAAATCCTAGAATCGTGAACAGAACCTGGCCAACGGGCAACAATATCTACACCTTTTTCAGTTGAAATTCAGAAAGTTCCAATTGATATTCAGAATTTCCATTTGAAATTCAGAAAATTACAATTGAAATTCAGAATTTTCATTTGAAATTCAGAAAGTTACAATTGAAATTCAGAAATTCCATTTGAAATTCAGAAAATTGCATTTGAAATTCAGAAAATTACATTTGAATTTCAGAAAATTACGTTTTGAAATTAAGAAAATTCCATTTGAAGTTCGGAAAATTACATTTGAAATTCAGAAACCTCCTCACAGTACTCAAGAAGTTTTCTGAATTTCAATTGTAATTTTCTGAAATTCAAATGTAACTTTCTTAATTTCTAATATAATTTTCTGAATTTCAAATTTAACTTTCCGAATTTCAATTGTAATTTTCTGAATTTCAAATGGAAGTTCTGAATTTCAATTGTAATTTTCTGAATTTCAAATGGAAATTCTGAATTTCAATTGTAATTTTCTGAATATTAATTGGAACTTTCTGAATTTAAACTGAAAAAGGTGTAGTATTTAGAGGCTGCTGTTGAACATTGAAAGAGAAAAAACCTTTCCTGTTGCGAAATACTTCACCATCATCTCCACCTGTGTGGAAAATATAATATATGTAAATATTTGTATTAGCCACTGCTATGGGGAATTCACCTGGCGAAAGGATTTTCACATGCGTGCAATCCATTGCTCCAATTACATTCGGAAAATTTGAAACTGCTCTAAAAGCAATCTGTCTTTCCAAACACTCGCATTCCGTTTCAGGCATTTTAATAAAATCTGTTCGTAAGGCAGCAATATGATGAGTTACAAGTGTAATTGCACGTGATGCACTTGATTTCGAAACGCCGTAAATATCTGCCACAGTTTGTTGAAAAGACCCTGTTGCATAAAATCGAAGTGTAATGAAAAACATTTGATGTGGCTGCATAGCATTGTTGCTGACCATGAAAATAAAATTTAGGAACTTCATCACATTAAATAATGTCATATTACTGTGTTCCAATAAAAATTTTGTCTTTTATTAAAGAAAACAGAAACCAGGCCGCATCTTTGCACACTCGGAGGCGATTTCGGAAGTCAACATCATCATAGCGGTGAAAAAAGTCCGCACGTTCTTTTATTATTCTCTTTCGCCGCAGAACTATTGCTTGTAAAACATCACAATCGAAATCGCTTTCATCAGAATCAATTCTGTGGACATTTGAAAAGCAACCTAAGTCTAAAATCGCAATTTTACAGGAGAGCAAAAAACAGTTTTGCATGTGCACAGAATTTTTCTGTCATATATTTTCACAGAACTAAGAGCGTGATATGATAAAACAATCTTCTGTTGTTCATTTTGAAGTGAATTTTTATTTCTTTGCATAACGGTTTTTATTTAAATGGATTTCAAATAAAATAAGTGCTTTTTCCAGATTGTGTTTTGAAAAAAAAAAAAAAAAAAAACACCAACTTATCTCAATTTATGTTCTTTTTTCAAATTGATTTTCATCAAAATTTTATAGAATTTTAGCCTCCTAATTGGAATTAAGTTCATTTGGCAAACTGAAATATGATAGAAAATCGACTTAAGTTGGTAATTAGGTTGGTTTTTCAAAAGCATATTGAAAAAAAATAGGCATATAGGCGAATCGGATGGCATTCGCGGGAGTGGCATCCGACGGATACCGTAATAGGCATGATTAATATTGATATTTCTTAAATTATTTTCGATGTTGTTGTATGATTTTAAAGTATATCTAATACTAATATATCAACAGCGACTATTTTGTATTGGTTACCACATCTAGTGAATTGAAATTAGCATTGTTGTACAATATTTACACGGATGCTATATTGGTTTGATTGATATTGTTGTTACGGTAAATATCTTTTGCAATACAGACTTGAGAAAGGTTATCGGAAAATGCGGTAAGATTTTAAAACTGCTATAATTGTGCTCATCAATCAGTTGAAATATGGAAGTTCAGTTATATATATATAGAATGTCGGTATAATGCTGCAGCTGCTGGTAAATATGATAGCGGCGAATATGTTGGTAGCCTCTATGGTAGATTCAAAATCAAAATGTAATCAGCGAAATATGGCTGTTAGAAATGAAGAAACGTCTTCCACAGTTTCACGTTCTTTTTTAAAGTTCGCAGGATCGCCAATTGTAGCTACGTATATATATATATATATATATATATATATATATATATATATATGTATATATGTATTTTGTAGCCAAATATTTTTAATAAAAATTATTTTATTTGTTTAAACAAAGAATGTTTTAACAACTTCAGAAAACCAAATCAGAATAATAATAATTGTCTAAAATTTTCATTTTGAAAACCTCAATTTTCAAAACAACGTATCTCTATATAACATTTTATATTCAACAAAGTTATAAATTGTTACAGTATAAAAATGATCATACACCCTACACTGGGCACCCAGAAAAAAAATAGTGTGAAATCAACCAAAAATCAACAAATTTTGTGGTTAATTTTTTTCAACACGATGCTTAATGTATGCCATCATGTAATCGTGTAAATTTAACACTACTGTCAAGTGTTAGTTTAACAGGATAACAACTGCAGAATTAACACTAAAAAGTATTGAAGTATTCCTGTTGATTTTACAATTTTTAATAGTTAATGTTACAATTTAATCTGGTTAAATTAACACGAAATGGTCCTGTTGAATTAACAATATCATCTTTTTGATTTTACCTTAAATTTATTGTTAAATTAACTAGTCTTGTTGATTTTACAATTTATTTTTTTTTTTAATAAAAAAAACATATAAAACATAAAATATATAATCATCAGATCAATAAAGCATATTCGAGTGGATACATCACCCGCACAACCGACCAAATTGAAATCGTCCTTCTCATACGAATAGTTTATATGTACATGGGCAATAGTGGGCGATAGTACTTACTATCACTGGCACCGAGTATTGTTTGGCCGCTAATGCAACGGTATATGCACCGCATGCTGCGTGAAAGACTGCATTCGCTAAACATCTCTTCGTGGTAAAAACTGCAATCTATGAAGAGGAAAAAGAAAATATTGAACATTAAAAACTTTTAGAAACAAAAATGCAATCCACTTTTAACTTACCTGCGAACTAAAAATTTAAATGGAAAAACCATTACCACGCACTGCCAATGATGCTTAACTCCTATCATTGCCACGGCACAAAATTTTCTTTTTGTTAAAAAAAAAAAATAATATTAGTTTGTGTTTTGCACGAACAGCAGAACTTCAAACGTTGAAAAAATTGTGTATGTTTCAAAATAGTTTTGACGTTCTTTTTAACACTTTTTTAGATTATATTGACACTATCATCGTGTTGAATAAACCAAAATTCCAAATGACATTTATGTTTCAAAATGGTTTCGTGTTATATTATAATAATATAATACAATGGCGCTATTATAACTCTGACGAGTTTTATGGCCGAGCTTCTCTCCCAATTCGAGGTGTGCTCCTTTTTGTTTTTCCTACTAATTGGGTGGACCTACAGTTTTATGCCGGCTCCGAACGGCGAATGCATTTTTTGTGAGAAGCTTTTTCATGGCAGAAATACTCTCGGAGGGTATGCCGCCCACTGCCGAGAGGTGACCGCTGCTCTTAAAAAACCCAATAATTGGATTTTTACTAATTAGAAAAATTTGTTTGGCTCGGACCGTGGTTTGAACCCGAGACCTCTGGCATAGCAGGCGAGCACTCTACCCACTGCACCACAGCGACCACAAATTGTGGTGTTATATTAACCAACTTTTATTGTTAATTGTGGTTCTTGTTGTTTTAACATTTGTTTTCATGTTGTATTAACACTAAAATTTTTCTAACATTTTTTTTTTAGTTTATATTGACACTATCATAATGTTAAATAAACCAAATTCCAAATGACATTTAGGAATAAAATTTTATATTTGAATCATCTTGTATATTTTAAAATTTCTTCATGTTGTATCAACAACAAAATTTGGTTGAATTTACCAAATTTTCAGATGACAGTTACAAAGCCAAAATCATGTTTCAAGCATCGTGTAATTTGAAAAAATTGTTGCTGTTCTATGTGTAAAGATCGATCGTGTTAATTTTACATGAATCGTGTTAATGATTTTTTTTCTGAGTGATTTTTATTTTCTGTGGACCTAGATTTTTTATACAAAGATTTTGACCAAGGAGCCCCATAGTGAAGTTTTGTGCCGAATATTTTTCTAGACTATGGTAACCTTAAAGCGACCTCCAAAAGGCCATTTGGCGCGCACCTCCTTTTCTTTCTAGTTCTCTTTCTCTTCCCCTTTCCCCTTTATTTGCGCTTTCTTTTCCCTTAATCCATTTTATTTTTCATATTTCCTCTTTCGCTTCCTGTCCTTCGATATCGTCCCTTTAATTTTCCTCTTCCCTTTCCTTTTATTACCCATCTTCAGTGCTAGGCCTTGCATGACACTTCAAATTTAAAAATGAGACAAACTGTAGCGTAAAAATGGATTATTGAACGGTAGCACCCTTTTTGTAAAAATTTTAATAAATTATTCAATTCCATGCCAAGTCCTTTCATATGACACCCCAAATTTAAAAATCAAACAAACTATAGCGTAAAACTGAATTTTTGAACAGGTGACAACCCTTTTTGTAAAATTTTTATTAAATTACTCAATATAAGGTCATAAGGTTCATATGGTAGATACCAAAAATTGTAAAGTCAAACAAACTATTCAGTAAAATTAAATTTTCAAACATCTGGTAACCCTTTTCAAAAAATTAAACCTTCCTGCACATCTACAGGTCAAGCCCTTTCATTTGACACCACACTTTCTAAAATCGGTATAACGGTGTAAAAGGTATGGTGTTTACAAAAAATCGCTTAGCGTAATATATATAAAGATTTCTTGAGTTTTATTTTTCTCTCAGAAAATAAAAGTTATTTCTTGAGTTTTATTTTTCCATCAAAAAATAAAAGTTATTTTTTGAGTTTTATTTTTCGATCAGAAAATAAAACTCAAGAAATAACTTTTATTTTCTGAAGGAAAAGTAAAACTCAAGAAATAACTTTTATTTTGTGAGCAGAAAATAAAACTCAGCAAATAATGATTAAAACTCAACTTTTTGGATATAACTCATAACCGTTACAGTCCCTGAGTGGGTATACTCGTGTATAAAAATGTACATACGCTTATGATTCATACACACATGCATATGTGCATTTACTATTTGTGTTATTTTTAATAAAAACATTTATAAGAAATAAAAATTTATTGTGTGCTTATTAACGTAACGGTTAATGTTTGCAAATAAAAGAAAATGTTACGGAGAAATTTCATCAATTTTCAATTCAATTTATAGCTTGTGACCACAGATACTATATGCATGTATCTGCAATGTAGATTCTACATGCAGAACTATTGTTATGATGCTGTAACTGTAAACGATTACAAATTACCAAATATGATTCTATTAGTGCTTTTCTCGTCTGGTTATTTCGAGAACGTCCTTCGGTTGAGCGATTTGGAACATTTAAAACAACTATTACAGCATCATTAAATTCAGATAAAAGAGGCGGAGCAGTTTTGTCATTAAAATTTATACAAATATTGTTCAACACAGCTGTAACTACAATATTATAAGGAATTTTCGTGACTTTCATTCGAATCCCCAATGATTGTATGTTAAATCTGCGTTTCCACACACCGTAAGAGCGTTCTACACAATTTCGAGTTCTAATGTGTGACTCATTATAAAGACATTCGGCTCTGTTTGAACAACTTAAGAGCGGCATTAATACAACGTTCGTGTTTTCAAACCACTATCAGCAAGAATGACAGAATGTCTTAATTCTGCCGTTTCCAACCGATAACAAATACGCGAATTACGAAAAATCCTAGAATCGTGAACAGAACCTGGCCAACGGGCAACAATATCTACACCTTTTTCAGTTGAAATTCAGAAAGTTCCAATTGATATTCAGAATTTCCATTTGAAATTCAGAAAATTACAATTGAAATTCAGAATTTTCATTTGAAATTCAGAAAGTTACAATTGAAATTCAGAAATTCCATTTGAAATTCAGAAAATTGCATTTGAAATTCAGAAAATTACATTTGAATTTCAGAAAATTACGTTTTGAAATTAAGAAAATTCCATTTGAAGTTCGGAAAATTACATTTGAAATTCAGAAACCTCCTCACAGTACTCAAGAAGTTTTCTGAATTTCAATTGTAATTTTCTGAAATTCAAATGTAACTTTCTTAATTTCTAATATAATTTTCTGAATTTCAAATGTAACTTTCCGAATTTCAATTGTAATTTTCTGAATTTCAAATGGAAGTTCTGAATTTCAATTGTAATTTTCTGAATTTCAAATGGAAATTCTGAATTTCAATTGTAATTTTCTGAATATTAATTGGAACTTTCTGAATTTAAACTGAAAAAGGTGTAGTATTTAGAGGCTGCTGTTGAACATTGAAAGAGAAAAAACCTTTCCTGTTGCGAAATACTTCACCATCATCTCCACCTGTGTGGAAAATATAATATATGTAAATATTTGTATTAGCCACTGCTATGGGGAATTCACCTGGCGAAAGGATTTTCACATGCGTGCAATCCATTGCTCCAATTACATTCGGAAAATTTGAAACTGCTCTAAAAGCAATCTGTCTTTCCAAACACTCGCATTCCGTTTCAGGCATTTTAATAAAATCTGTTCGTAAGGCAGCAATATGATGAGTTACAAGTGTAATTGCACGTGATGCACTTGATTTCGAAACGCCGTAAATATCTGCCACAGTTTGTTGAAAAGACCCTGTTGCATAAAATCGAAGTGTAATGAAAAACATTTGATGTGGCTGCATAGCATTGTTGCTGACCATGAAAATAAAATTTAGGAACTTCATCACATTAAATAATGTCATATTACTGTGTTCCAATAAAAATTTTGTCTTTTATTAAAGAAAACAGAAACCAGGCCGCATCTTTGCACACTCGGAGGCGATTTCGGAAGTCAACATCATCATAGCGGTGAAAAAAGTCCGCACGTTCTTTTATTATTCTCTTTCGCCGCAGAACTATTGCTTGTAAAACATCACAATCGAAATCGCTTTCATCAGAATCAATTCTGTGGACATTTGAAAAGCAACCTAAGTCTAAAATCGCAATTTTACAGGAGAGCAAAAAACAGTTTTGCATGTGCACAGAATTTTTCTGTCATATATTTTCACAGAACTAAGAGCGTGATATGATAAAACAATCTTCTGTTGTTCATTTTGAAGTGAATTTTTATTTCTTTGCATAACGGTTTTTATTTAAATGGATTTCAAATAAAATAAGTGCTTTTTCCAGATTGTGTTTTGAAAAAAAAAAACACCAACTTATCTCAATTTATGTTCTTTTTTCAAATTGATTTTCATCAAAATTTTATAGAATTTTAGCCTCCTAATTGGAATTAAGTTCATTTGGCAAACTGAAATATGATAGAAAATCGACTTAAGTTGGTAATTAGGTTGGTTTTTCAAAAGCATATTGAAAAAAAATATGCCACCTAAATTAAATTAGGTTCTTTTTTCAAGAGGAATTCTTGCAATTTTTCTTATCACTTCTATCTTATCTTAAGTTAAGTGGCTTAGGCAAACGCATATGTGAAAAATATGGACTTAAGATGATTTTCGATTCATCATATCTCCTGAACCCCAAATGATATCATAACACCGATTAGACAGAAAGAAGTGTATTTTAAAGTGTATCTTTATGATAAAAAAAGCTGAAAATGTACTTATTTCGACTTAGGTTGTTCTTTCAAATATCCACAGAATTATATTCATTATTTCATGAATTAATTTTCATTTCACAAACAAAATGGAATCTACACCTCAATTGTTTACATTTTATTTCCATATGTTATACAGGGTTGTTGTATTTGCTCAAACGTAGCAAATGAGTGTTGCTACAATTTTAATTACACACCACAGCAACACTATAGTTAGTCTAGTTTAAGTCGAGTCAATAGTTGACTAACTTGTGACTAAGTTGAGAACGAATGGTGAAACCGAATACATCAAAATTGCGACTAAACTATGTTACGACGATATATAGTTATTCTCTTCTGGCTGAATAAGTAAGTGAAAAAAAAAAAATTAAACATTTTGATGTATTGTGGAACGATTTTGAATTGAGCATACGGACATGTTAAGACCATTCTATATTTCGCACCAAATTCGGTCTAATAGAAATGTAATAATGTAATGGTTTTTTCTTTATTTACAGGCATTTTCCAATTGAAATTGCAAATCAATGAGAAGGATATGAATGCAGTCCTACAAAAGCAGTTTAAGTTTTCTTGTAAATTAAATAATTTTAAATTTTTGTTAACACATACGTATATCAAATCTTAAGTCTTTTCCATAAATAAATTAATATATTTGATGTGTAATTAATATATATATTAATATTAAAAAATTTTGTTAAAATTTTTAAATAATAAAAAAAATAGTTCAGGGTTTTTATTTATAAAATGTGATCAAAAAATATTACAAAAAGTAATAAGAAAGGAATATAATGTGATCATAAAATTATATCACATATGATTTAAAAAATAATTAAAAAATGATCATGGATAACAATCAATTATGATCACGAAGTAATGATAAATATTATCAAAAAATGATTGTGAAAAACAATCAAATGTTATTCCAAAAAAATGAAGTAGGAGATCTCAATGATATCAAATTCGATCAAAAAATGATTGAAAAATGTTTAAAAATATGTATCATATCTGATTACTTAAGAATAGTCATATTTAGGCAGGGTTGCCAGACGTACTGATTTGATCAGTACAATACTGATTTTTCGTGCCCCGTACTGATGGTTTTAAAAACCTTAAGAAATACTGATTTTTTGGATTTGTACTGATTTGTACTGATATTTATCACCCTGACATGTTTTTATTTTCCAACTGTTTTCATTTGATGTTTGTAACCATGAAACAATTAGGAAGTAGACAGCAACGTGAACGTTAAATGTCATAGAAACATGATTGACAGTTAACGATACGGAAACAAATACAAAATGCCAGTAATAAAGACGATTTTCGCCGCATATGTATATAGTGTTTTTTTTTGAAGGCAATGTACTGATTTTTTCAGAAAAAGTATCTGGCAACCCTATATTTATGATACATTTTTCTCCCGACAATTCACTCATTCCAATAGAAAATGTTTTTAAATTTTATCGTTTTTAATCATCTGGGGGTATGATATTTAAATATTTTTTGATCAAAATTTTCAAAAAATGCTGGCTGGGAACGTATATTTTTGTTATACAGCATAAAATACATTAACTTCGTTTTATTGCTTCCCACGAGTTTATGGCTTGCAAACCAAGATCTTAGCAAATGTACATCATGCTTGATATCAATAAAAAGATTAAATGAGTTGACTGATCCGTATGTAATTGCAAATTCATCAGCAAAGGCTGGAACTTTTCCTATAAACGGCAACGAAAATAATGAGTTAATGTTGATTAAAAAAAGGATAGGTCCAAGAACCGATCCCTGAGGTACAGCCAGAGTTATAAAATTGGGCTGGCTTAGATCATTATCATTTTTCACATTTTGGACTCTGTTTGTTAAATAGAAATGAAACCATCTAAGGATGTTACCACGAAAGCCTGCCGAATTTAGCTTACCTATAAGAATAGTATGGTCAACCATATCAAATGCTTTTGTTATGTCATCAAAAAGACTCATCTTCTTTCTTTTCTTTCATCAATAGCCTTATAAATAAAAGCACAGAAATCAATAAGAGCGTCTTCGGTTGAGAGACCCGATCTGAAACCAAATTGCATTGGGCTGAAGTAAATAATTTTATTTAAATAAACTAAAATTCTACTTTTCACGACTTTCTCGAAAACTTTTGTTATGCAAGAAAGCAGAGATATAGAGACCTGTAGTTATTTTTGTCTTTCCTGTTTCCTTTTTTAAAAAGTTGTATCACAGTGGCACACTTTAATCCTTCTGGGAAAACTCTAGAGACTATACTTACATTAAATAAATACTTTAGAATGTCTACTATATAAGGTACAATGATCTTTAAGGTACGATTGGAAATGTTATTATTGCCACTTGAACCCGAATTGTGTAAATTTTTAATTGTATATAGAATTTCTGAACCTGTGATGGGAACGAAGAAAAAACTGTTGCTGGGAGTCTGTTAGACATTTACAAATATTTCGTGTGTTCATTGTAGCGGGGCATGTACCAACGTTTACAAAAAAATCATTAAGTTCATTTGCGGCTACTAGTGGTTCCGAAACATCAACTCTGTCCAAACTTAACACAAGTGAGTCAAATTTACTCTTTGATTTCCGATTAATTCTTTTATTCACTGCTTCCCATTCTTTGTTAGGTCTTCTTCTTCTTGATTGGGCGCTTTACCGTCTAGACGATTCTGGCCGAGTCCAACAGAGCGCGCCAATTGCTTCTGTTTCGTGCAGCATGGCGCCACTTGGGAACACCTAGGGAGGCAGCATCGCTGTCCACCTGATTTCCCCAACGCAGTGGAGGTCTCCCTTTTCTTTTGCGTTCAGCGGGTTTCGATAGAAATGCTTTCTTGGACGGAGTGCCTTCGTCCATTCTCACGACATAACCTGCCCAACGCAGCCGCTGGATCTTTATTCGCTGAACAATGTCGATGTCTGTGTAAAGCTCGTACAGCTCATCGTTAAATCTCCGTCGATACTCGCCCACGCCAACGCGCAAATGTCCATAAATCTTACGAAGAACTTTTCTCTCGAATACTCCAAGTGTTAGGTCACCAGTCTTGAAAATATTTCCCACGACGAGCGGATTTCTTTACGTAGTCCATATGTGAGGCAACGCAAACGTTTCTTGAGTTTATCGTCCGTTGGACGCATGTTGCTCTTTAAACGCAGCTTATTTTTTAGCTTGATTTTTTTAAGTAGCTGACGAGTTAAACAAAGCTTAAGACCTGTTAGAGATTTTTTTGCATAATCAGCGAAGCTAGAGTTGATTATATGAGTCGTAAGTATATTTATTAACAAATTGTATGCTTTAGTTACTTTAGTTTCCGTAAAAACTGTTTCCCAGTTTTCGTAACGAAGTGATTTATTAAGGCTTTTGAAATTAATTTTTTTAGTAACAGATGGATGGAATTTTAATTGATTGCCATTAAAAAAAAAAAAAAATAATCATAAAAAATCAAAAATAATCAAAATAACTTTTTTGTACAAGTGTATGTAAGCGGCAGCGACACAAGGCGTGGACGCTGGTACTACGATAGGGAAAATTTCCATAAAATGCGTCCGGCCCTGGAATTTTGCGCTTTTTGTAGTTGGCAGTGTTAATATTAGTAAAATTAACACCTTTTTCCTCAAACTTTTATTGAAAAATTCTTAGTGGTTTGAAAATTGTGTTCATGGTTAATAAAAGAAAATAGTAAAAAATGCCTGCTTATAAATTAACTGAGCTGGTCAGATAAAAGCAGTGATACAAAGTGTAGGGAAATGAGGCTACATGTAGGGAAATTCGACGTAAAATTTGCAGTGTAAGGAAAAAAGGACAGATTTTCAAATATTAGCTAAATGTAGGAAATTTTTGAAGTTAAAAATTTTCGTTTCTTACCGAGTTTTTGCACATCATTATTCAAAAATGAAATATGGCATATCATTGTTGCTAAGTGTTCAGAAAAATAGAGTTAATACTTAAATTTTGTCGAAACTCTACTCCCTAAGTGAATACATTGCGGTTATTTGAAAAATGAAGTAGGTTTTTCCTTACATGTTAACCTTTAGAAACAACAATTATTTAAAATAAAGCATGATCGCTATTAAATAAGTAAGTAATAATCGCTGGTATATGTTAATAAAAACATAACTCATCGATGTTTTATATTTTAAATAATTTTGTTTTTGTGTAAATGGGTAAAAAAATATCTGTGGTCACAAGCAATAACCGCTTAAGTCGACTTAGGAAGATTTCGAGTTATATATACCACGTTATTCTCCTTTTAAAATTCTATATTTCTTTAAAAACCCCAATCTTATAACTTAATTAAATCAAAAGATATAAATAAAAATATTTAGGCTTAACTTACAATAGAGATATATTAAACTTGCTATAACATCCAAAGTAGATATATATACTTAACCAAATTTCTTCAAGACTTTTTGTTTTATTTACAAAATTTGATCGCAACATTGTGAATGGCTCACTGATTTTGAGTCCATAGTTTTTAATCGACTTTTATGATTTGCTAAGAAACGCCTTCGAATATAAAAATCAATTTATCTCGAAATCATATTTTTCGACTTAAGCGATTATTGTAAATTTCCACAGATATGTCAAATACAATTTATTCATGAAATCTTAAAATCGCGTTGAGCAACATTTTCCACTAATAGTAAAACGTTGAAATTTTGCACAGGTAATGTGATTAGTTAGGTGAACAAAATTATAAAAGGACTCAATCAAAAACAAAAAAATATATATATACTAGCATACCCGGCCAAACTTCGCATTGGCTTTCAGTTATCAACAGTCATCATCATCTTATTAGTGATTTGATATTCAAAATAAAAGATACTTTTATTTTGTGATCTGCTTCGCCATCCTGATAAAACATATTTTTTATTACTGGAAAGGTTTCTATTTTCAAAATATGAAATACACGATATCTTTGATTTGACTGAAAATGAAATCACAAATAAAAAGTCGTCTGGATTTGGATGAAGAAGGAAATCAGAAATAAAATTGATTCATTATATGAAATCAAAAAGGATTTGACTCACCCAACGATAAAATTCATGAATTTACTGCGGTGGCGCTGTTGTGTTCTATTTCTATTTACGGCAAAATATCATAACATTTGAAATCCTTAAAGGCCTTATTCCGCGGGGTAACATAATTTACTTTACCGCTAAAGTGAAGACTTGACCTTTGAACACCTTTCTCGTATTCTAGCAGCAGGGAAATTGTATTACCACCTCAATAAGTGATAACAATTTGTTACCATTTTGAGTCCGATTCCATTCCATTCGTATGGAATTGCTTTGATAGCGTTACCATTTGTTGGAGAATACCTATTGAGGAGATGGTAAAACTTTTCAGCAAAGTAAATTACCAGTAAAATAATATTTAAGTAACGCTCAGAATCGAGCTGTAAGTGGTGTTTCTTACATAGATACATACCTACTTATGTATATTTTTCCTTTATATGAATACCTATAATTAACCTAGTAGCCCCGGAGCAAAATGAAATATATACATACATGGGCCTGTAGAGAATATACATACATTGATTAATCATGCAGCAAATAGGTTTGTTCCATAACCGAAAACTTGTGGAATTGTTATACATACATTTTTTCTTACAAAAGTTAATAAGTACCTATACTGAGGTAAATGCCCACGGAAGACGTATGAATCGAAAAACAATAAAATAAAATAAAATAAAATAAAATGCAGGTTCCCAGTATTTTTTTTACATTCGTATAAACAGATAGTCATAACTCAAAACTTCCATTTACTTTTAAAATGTTATAATTCAAACAAATCTTTTTTTGACCGGGGGTTGCGTAATTTCGTGAGTCAGAAATACAGAGATTAAATTTATTTTTCATTTTAAATATATTTCAAGTCAAAGAGTGACCACTGTGGTGTAGTGGGTGAAAGGCTCGCCTGCCTTAAAAAAGGTCTCGGGTTTTATCCCCAGTCCGGACAAACACAAAAAAAAATTTAATTAATTAGAAATCAGAAATAGCGGTCACCTCGGCGGTGGGCGGCATACCCTCATAGGGTATTTCTGCCATGAAAATGCTTCCCACAAAAAATGCATTCCCCGTTCGGAGCCGGCATAAAACTGTAGGTCCACTCAATTAGTAGGCCCACAGCGGCCACATTTAAGTATTTTAATTAGCTGATAATTTTTTCATTTCAAATCACCCTGTACCTCGAAAATTTTTTTGGCACTTTTAGCTTTAATTCAACACCTTAATTTTGAAAAACGAACCAAAAATTTAGATCTTAGGGCATTCACAAAAAGTATTATAAATATAGATCAGCCAAAATAATACCAAAAAAACGGTATTTAGTCACTTTTTCAAAACTGAAAATTTTCAAATATTGGAAAAAGGTGGAAGAGATTTCGACTGTTTCTGTTAGTAGAAGGTCCAAACTACCATAAACAACAAAAAATCGCGGAATTTCATGGTGTTTTTTTTTTGCCTCCAAAGTTTACTAATTTTCGGATTTTGGTATGTTTAATCATATATTTATTTATTAATAAAAAAAAAATATTTGTGTTTGTTTTTTTTTCATGAACCATACATTTTTTGGTTGGTCGCATATATCTATCAAATTGCAAAAGTTGATCTTGCTAGGAATAAAAATGTATTTTTAACAAATTTTTAACTGCGACCACTTTTATGTGCGAAGCGCCGAAATGAAATGGTATGTAGAAACTTTGAGGGGTGTGAGGCTGAAAGTTGTTTTTATCACAAAATAACTTACGAATTTCTCTTAGTTGGAGTTTTAGCGGTAACTTGACATCAAAACATCTAAGTTTCAAGACAGTCGATTTTTGTATTTTTGTCCACCTTCGCGGCTCTGTGCGCCACCACGATTTATGTAAGTACATACATATGTATAATACATAAGAATTATCAACGGTGAATGTACAGCTGTGTATATACATATACGTACAATTTAATATGCACATGACTGGCAAATCAGAAACGAAATGTACTGTTGTGGGACAAAGGTAGCGGCACATCGTTGAGATGGCAAAGTAACGAAGATACTCGGTGATAACGGAGTTTTTCCTGAACATGGCGAATGTACAGCTAACCAATATCCAGCAATGTGTGTAGTAGACATATACGCCGACAGTGATTCCGGCGGCGGCGGCGCTATTTCAAAAACATTTCGGCGGCGGCGGCGACGCCGGCGTGCTTTTTCGCGCCGGCGCGCCTACCACAAATCTACAAATCAATCCTTATTATACTCAGCTGTACTAGTACACAGAGTATTATAGTTTCAATCACATAACGGTGGATTGTAACAGAATGAAATAATCGAGATAGATATAGACTTATATATATCAAAATGATCAGGGTGAAAAGAGAAATCGATTGAGCCATGTCCGTCCGTCCGTCCGTCCGTCCGTCTGTCCCTCCGTCCGTCTGTAAACACTCTAACTCGCGCAAAAATTGAGATATTTTGATGAAATTTGAAATGCAAGTTGGTATCGACACTGGGACGATTGGTATTGAAAATGGGCGAAATCGGACCATGACCACGCCCACTTTTCCTATATAGAAAAAATCGCAAATTTGGTATCTCAGCCACTAATATAGCTAGAGTGATGAAATTTTACCCACGTGTTGAGCTCAGGCCCCTAAGAAGAAATTTGATGGAATTTTGGAAAATGGGCGGTGCCACGCCCACTTATTAAGGAGCAAACATTGAAAGCTTTATGAGTCATAACTCAGAAACTGTTGAAGATATATCGATGAAATTTGGTACGCGTTATATACTGACTTAGGCAAATGTTTGGACGAAAAATTGTCAAAATCGGTTGACAGCCACGCCCACTTTTATATATGGGTATTATAAAGTGACCTAATAAAAACATTTTAAGCGATATCTCTGTCAAATATAAAGATATATCATTGAAATTTTATGCCAGGAGTCCACCTGCGGACATACAACGAAAACCACAAAAATTTTGGAAAATGGCCACCGCCTCTTTTTAGAAGCAGGAATATACGAGATTTCGTAGCCTATAACTCGACAAATAATTTATATATAATGACGAAACTTGGTGTGTACACTTTTATTACTTGTGGTAATACATGTTGAAAATTTTAGAGAAACCGGTTGACGGCCACGCCCACTTTTATATATGGGTATTATAAAGTGACCTAATAAAAACATTTTAAGCAATATCTTTGTCAAATGTAGAGATAATTCATTGAAATTTTGTGGTTTGATTTCTACAATAGACCGGAAACAAAAAATAGAACACTTTGGAAAATGGGCGTGGCACCGCCTCTTTTTAGACAAAGGAATATACGAGATTTCTTAGCCTATAACTCGACAAATAATTGAGATATTATGACGAAACTTGGTTTATACACTAATCACGGTTCGACGTGATTAAATAATTATATTTTCTTCTCGTGACCTTTTATCTTGGTTTATGGAATTAAACACGGACACTATAATTTTCTTTAATATGGGATCTTTTTTATTGTATGGATTTTCAGCGGAGCGCGGATTGACAAAATAGCGATCGATCGAGCGGTAGTTAAAAAACTAACTTAAAGTTGGGACTTCGGTATAATAAAGGCATAAGTGAGGTAAGTACATAGGTGAGTAACGGGGAGTATATAAATATACGCGGGTGAGTATATAGTAGGTAAGTAACCGGTAAGTATATAAGTATGGATATAATAGTCTGGATATAGGAATATATGTATGTACATAGGTAAGTATGTAAACTAAATAGGGTGTTTTAGGATACAAGTAAGTGATAAGTATGAACAGTATTCAATATTAAGTATTTCATTTCCAGTTTTATATTTGAAAGGTAAGTGAAAATTAATTTTAAAGTTCGATCAGATCCATGTCTTCAACATGCCGGCGGGCCTGCGGGGACGTTATCTGGACCAGATCTTCCAGCTGCTCCAATGTCTCCTTCGCTTGGTCTATCAAGCCTCGTACTCGACGTTTGAATGTTTGATTGGAGCGACCTTGATTTCGATTACGTTTTGAATTTGTTATGGTTCTTTGCAGATTTTGTTCTCGACGTTTATTTCGGTGGGTGTGATTTTGTCTTCGAGTGCGTGGATTTTGTGAGTGTTGGACCGGTCTCTGTATTTGGGATTGCTGCCTTTTTCCTTGCTTGGGAGTATTTCGATGGAGCAAAGTGTGATGGGCCAATCCACAGCGGCGACAACTGTCTGCCGAATCACAAGCGCCTGTTGCATGCGATGTAGCCAAACAATTGATGCAGTAGCGATGACTCTTTGCTGACTCGTACCGCTCATCCGGAGTCATTGCTAAGAAAGCACGACAATACCGTAACGAATGGGTGCGGCAGCACAACCGACACTTGCGAAAGTCTTGCGATCTGTAAAGATAGTCGAAGGACGTTATAAGTATTGGGGAGGAGAAATTATGAAACGAGAGCAAGAACTGAGATAGTTGTAGCGAGTGAGGTTTAGAAATATTCTACGAGGGTGGAATAGGCAGAGTTTGGTGATGTTGCGAGTGACAACTCCGGATTGGGTTCGGATGTCTACTACACGAACATGTTGATCTGGGGCGGGATGAAGTTTGGTTATACGACCCAGTCGCCATTCATTTGGCGGGAGAAGATCGTCCTTTATGACGACTAGATCGCCTTCACGAAGGTTAACTTCCGGGTATTTCCATTTATAGCGCTTATGGAGTTCTTGTAGATATTCCGACTTCCAGCGCTTGCTGAACTGGTGATGTAGTACCTTTAGCCTTTGCCATTTATTGATCAGGGAGAGATTATCAGAGTTTGGCTCGGGAATAGAGAGAAGTGGGGCACCGCGGAGAAAATGACCTGGTGTGAGAGCCTTCAAGTCATCGGGATCTTGTGACATCGGTGAAAGCGGTCTAGAATTTAGCACCGCTTCAATACGAATGAGTAGTGTATTAAACTCCTCATATGTGAATTTTTGAGATCCGGCAATTTTAGTGAGATGTGTTTTAAAACTCTTTACTGCTGCTTCCCAGAGTCCTCCCATGTGAGGGGCATAAGGAGGAATGAATTGCCAGGAGAGACCGTGTATCGTATATTTTCCAGCGACTTCGGTTGAGGCTTCCTGGAGAAATAATGCGAATTCCTTAGCGAGACTCCGTTGTGCTCCAATAAATGTTCTTCCGTTATCGGACATAATTTTATGGGGGATGCCTCGGCGTCCGACGAATCTGGCGAACGCGGCTTTGAACGCTTCTGTGGTGAGGTCGGAGCACACTTCGAGATGAATAGCCTTTGTAGAGAAACACACGAAGACGCATACGTATGCTTTCGAGTGAGATGCTCGACGAAGAGTGGAAGTTTTGACCAGAAACGGACCAGCAAAATCGATACCTGTGATTTGGAATGGGAGTGAGTACGTAGAGCGCTCGGGAGGTAACGCAGCCATCATTTGTGACCGCATTTTTTGCTTATAGAGAGTGCATGTTTTGCAATGGAATATGCAGGTTTTGATCTTCTGCTTCAGCCGTGGAATGTAATATTCCTGTTGCACCATGCGAATCATCAACTGCTTTTCGGCGTGGAGTAGAGTTGTGTGGAGGAAGTTGAGTATTAGGGAGCAGAACCTTGAGTTGTCAGGGATTATTATGGGAGTACGTTCATCTTGACTGAGATCGGCATAAATGAGACGTCCGTTCACGCGTAGCAAGCCTGATTTATCAATGAACGGGTTAAGAGTTAAGAGTGGGTCCTTTTTGCTGAGAGGTTGCCCTGAGGTGAGAGTAGCAATTGTCTGAGCATAATATTTGTCTTGGGTGTTTGATATGAGCCGCATTTTTGCTTGCTTTATTTCCACATGAGTTAATGAGAGTGTGTGTGGAATGGGTAATTTTTTGGCTTTATTTATAAAGCGCAACATGAACGCTACAACTCTGAGTGCTCTTGAGTATGAAGAGAATCGATCAAGGAGATCAACCTTTTCGGACATATGGAATACTTCAATTTGCCTTTGTTCTGGAGGCGATGGGTAGTTTGGCGAGTTTTTTGGCCATGCGTTGGGAGGTTTTATTAACCATTCAGGGCCGTTCCACCAGAGTGAACATTGTGCGAGTTCTTGGGGTTTGGCTCCTCTTGTGCCGAGATCAGCTGGGTTATGGGCACTTGAGACGTGTCGCCATGTAGCGTTGCTCACGTTTTTAAGGATTTGAGATGTTCTATTAGCAACGTATGTTTTCCATATCCACGGTGGTTTTTCTAACCAAGCTAACACAATGGAGGAGTCGGTCCACAAAGCTAGTTCATGAGAAGGTAGATTCATCTGAGATATGATCTGTTTTACTAACTTCGTAAGGAGCACAGCGCCGCATAATTCCAGTCGTGGGAGGGAAACTGTTTGTAAAGGCGCCACTTTGGTTTTCGCTGCGAGTAAATGGGACGTTACGACACCTCCATGTTGAACTCTGAGATAAACACAAGCGCAAAAGGCCTTTTCTGAGGCATCTGAAAAGCCATGCACTTGGATTGAGCTATCGGGCCTACATTGTACCCAACGGGGTATTTTGATTCCTTCGATCGCAGCGAGATTTTTTCTAAATGAGTTCCATGTATGTAGTGAGTTGGGCTTGACAGCTTCGTCCCAGTCAGTGCCTTCCATCCAGAGTTGTTGGAGGAGGGTTTTAGCTGTTATCATTATTGGCGATAGCCATCCTGCCGGGTCGAAAATTTTTGCGACTGATGATAAAATTTGTCTTTTCGTGGCAGTATTTGAGTCGGGGAGAGAGTCGACTGAGTACGAAAACGTGTCTGAGAGCGCATTCCATTTTATTCCAAGTGTCTTAGTGGAACTTGTATTCTGAAATTCGAGAAAGTCTGAATCGAGGAGGTCAGACTGTCGTACATTTTTTAGCAGGGATTTGTGATTGGCAGTAATCTTTTTGAGTGGAAATCCTGCCGATTTTAATACATCGATTGTTTTAGTTATCGATTGGCTGACTGAAGGGAGATCATGTCCGCCGGAAAGAATGTCGTCAACATATATTTCGTTGACTAAAATATCCGAGACTCGAGGAGATTCGAGTAGAGTGTCCTTGGCCAATTGTTGAAGCGTTCTTATGGCCAAGTATGGGGCACAGTTTACACCAAATGTAACTGTTTTTAGTTTAAAGTCTTCCATCGGACTTTCTGGGGTTTTTCGAAAAACAATTCTCTGGAAGTCTTGATCTTCTTCGTAAACGTATATCTGGCGATACATTTTCTCAAACCATTGAAGACGTACTTATATAATCGCCATTTGAGTATAATGAGCATAAGGTCATTTTGGAGTGTAGGACCTGTGTGAAGTACGTCATTGAGTGAAAGCCCCGAGTGTGAGAGTCTGGAGGCATTGAAAACTACTCTGACTTTGGTAGTTTTGCTATCTGGTTTTATCACAGCGTGATGTGGGAGGTAAAATGAGAAATATTTACCATCATGTATGATTTCAAGTGAGTTTGTGGGTTCCATGTGGTCTAGAGTGAGGTATTCTTCTAGGACCTGAGAGTAGGTGTTTTTGAGATCACCTTTTTTCTCAAGGCTTCGCTCGATGCTGAGATATTGCTGTTGAGCTGCGGGTCGAGAGTGCCCTAAAGCCATTGAGTTGGGAAACTCCGCTTTGAATGGGAGTTTTACCACATATCGGCCGTCTTCTCTACGATACGTGGTTTGTGAGTAAAGAGCTTCACAATATTCATCATCGGTTGTTTGAGTGGGAGCCGATGGTACCTCCTCCTGTTCCCAGAATTTTTTAAGAAGATCGCCTATGGAGTCACCTGAGTTTTCTACTACCTGGGTGGAGAATGTCGAGACTTGCTCTGACACTGGTCCGCTTAATATCCATCCAAAGATGGTGTTTTGAGCTATTAAGTTTCCGCCTATGTTAGTTTTAAAACCGGGCAAGAGAATTTTTGGTAGTATGTCGCTACCAATCACCATGTCTATTCTGGCGGGAGAGAAGCAGTTGGGGTCTGCTAGAGGCAGTGACGCATACTCTTTGAGATCAATTTTTGTTACCTTGAACGATGGGAGGAATTGCGTCAACTGCGGTAGTATTATCGCGTGAGTGGCAATTTTTGTTATGCGATCTGGGGAACATATTATTAACGAACATATTTTGTTGGAGTTTTGAACTGTTCGTCCGCCCATTCCGAGTATTTCGTACTGGGTCTTTGTTGTGGGGAGACCAAGTAACCTTTGCACACGAGAAGTTACAAAAGTTTTTTGGGATCCTTGGTCTATGAGAGCACGTATTACAGTAGTTTCGCCATTATGGAGGATTGGCACGTTGGCTGTGGGAAGCAACGTTTTTTCTCTACTGTTTGAGTAATGTGAGAGAGTTTGTTCGTTACTGCTCTGAGGTGAGCTTGAGAGTGAGTTTTGAGCTGCGGCCTGTTTTGAGGTACATGGCCTTTCATCGAGAGTCACGTGAGATGTGACACGATTTTTAGAGTGATTTGAGGAGTTTGGCGTTTGAGTTTTCGCCGCGTAGTGGAGTAGTGAGTGATGTCGTTGTTGGCAATACGTGCATGTAAAGCCACTACGACACTGATTCTCTGAGTGAGAGTATGCTAAACAATTCTTACAATAATTGTTTTCTTTCACGAACTTATTCCTTTCGGGGATGGAAAGTTCTTTGAATTTCACGCACATCATCATAGAGTGGTTAGAGTTGCACAGCTTGCATGAGACTGGCCTTTTTGACTCAGTGTGGAATGCGTGTGATTTATTCCGAGAGGAGAACGATTGCTGTGTTGATGATGCCCGAGGTGTGAAATTGGAATGAGTTGAGTTGAGTTTACCCGGCCTATATGTGTTGAGCCGTTCGACAACCTCGTAACGAGTTGTGAGAAATTGGTCCATTTCTGACCAGAGGGGTAGCTCTTTTCTTGAGTTTAGAGATTGCTCCCATAACCTAAGAGATTCGTCAGGGAGCTTTGAAGAGCAAAGATAAACGAGCAAAGGGTCCCAATTCTCTGTGGGGACTCCATTTGCCTTAAGTACAGCGAGACAATTGTTTATTGTCGTTTGGAGTTGCTGTATTTTTTCTCCGTTCTCTGAGTGAGCGGGTTGGAGATTGAAGAGTGCTTTAATCTGATTGTCTACTACAATCCGACGATTTTCGTATCGAGACTTGAGAGCGTCCCATGCGAGCTGAAAGTTGAGGTCGGTTAAAGCATAATTCTTGATAATGAGCGCTGCTTGTCCACGAGTTTTCTGTCTCAAGTGGTACAGCTTTTGGGCTGGAGAGAGTTTGGGGTGGTCTATGTACACCGCCGTGAACATGGCTTTGAAGCTGGGCCATTCTTCGTATCCTCCATGGAAGATTTGGGTGTCACATGCCGGTACTTTGAGATATCCATGAGAATCTGGTGGTATATGGGGTAATTGGGGGGCGTTTTGGTTGAGTGTTAAGGGATTAGAGCTCGCCTTGAGTTTCCTGAGCAGCTCACGGATTTTCACCTTCGTATTGGTTCCATTTTCATTTGCGGTGTCGTACATTGAGTGACATTCTTCGCGTGTCTCATCATCCGCGTTACTCACTTGCATTGATTCGTGTACTGCGTCCGCCAATGCCATGAGCTTGTCCAATTGTTCCATTTGCACTGCAAGTCCATCTTCTGTCTGTTCCGTTTCCGGCGTATTCCACCACTTCTCGCAGAATTTTTCGAGCTTTGTAATTTGAAATAAAAACTTCTTTTTGGCGAGAGAGAGTTTTTCCTCTTCACTCTGGGATTTTGATCTCGTTCTTGGCCCTTGTGTGACTTGAAGGGTTTGGGGATTTTCTTGTTTCTCTTCTTTGTCTTCAGGCATTTTTATTGAGGTTTTATTTAGATTGGAGTAAGACTTTGGGAGCTTGTATTAGTGCGTCTGATTACAAGTGTTTGAGTATATGGGTGTGTGTTCTTAAATACGCACTATTGTAAGGGATAGTGCTTTTATTTTTCTCCGCAGTGTTATACTGAGTTTGAACAGCAGGGTATACAAACTAGGTATGTATATGTATGTTTATTTCCTCCTTGCAGGTTTTTGTCTTTGAGATTGGCAAATCGACGGGAAAATGGAGCAGAAAATAAATACTTAATCTTGTGTATTAGTATATGTATATATATATTTATGTACCAATGAGATGGGTACCGGTGAATTTTCTGAATCACCCAGCAGTAATCTTTCGGGATAAGTGGGAGGTGTGAGTACTCCCTTAGTAATGAGTATGGGATGAGTCGTAAGAAATATACCCTTTTTAAATAATGGGGGAGTATTATTTATGTATATTTGTATAGCTATATTTTAGGGTAGGTTTTGTTATACGGTTGTCGTACAATATATGAGGGGTATGGTTTCGCTTCACTGGGGATCGCTATGTATATGTGTATCTATTTATATGTATATGTTTCAATGGATATTTAGAGAGGCGGATTTTGGGATAAATGTATGTATATGTACATATATTATATAATGAGAGATCTGAGAAATAACGGATATGCCGATTGGGAAAATCTAAATATCTATATAAATTTTGCGAGAGCTGCGAGAGATTAACGGCAATATTTTATATGTACAAATGAGTATATACGGGTGAGATGTGTATGTGAGTTTTGGATAGCGGAATTCTAGAATTGAGATGGGTTTTTTTTTTTTGTGAAATTTGGGATTTTCGAACAGAATTCCGCTTTTTATATGTACACATGTAAGTATATTAAGTAGAGTTACTTACTTTGGCATTCCGTATTTTTGTACAAACCCTTTGATAATTTTTGTTTGAGTGTTTGGGGCTGCGTATACGTGGTCGTCCCTACGTGTTACGCTATTCTTTAATGCTGATGTTGTTTGCTTTGTTGTTATTAATTTTTGGTGAAATTGTTTTTTAATATATTTAAATGTATTTATGATAGTTTTTATTTCTTTTACGCCATATACGTATAAATACGATTTCGGTAATTTTTTTTTTTTAAAATTTTTATTTTATGTGCTTTAAAATGTTTATATATGTATGTATGTTTAATTTGGTTTTTCCAACTTTTATTGTTTTTTTTTTGTTTTATAAATGTAATCTCGTTTTTTTCTGTACTTTTAGGACCACCCTAATGAATGTCCATATATATGTACATATGTATGTAATATAAACTTTTCTCGCACCGGCTTTTTATAGATCACTGCACTTTTGTGTACATATGTATGTTTGTAGGGTTTTTTTTTTTTTTTATATACGTTTTATGTTCGCGCTAAATTATGTACATATGTATGTATGGATATACTAAGTACTTTTTTTTTTTTTTTTTTGTTTTTTTTTTTTTTTTTTCGTGAGGGTATAATCTTATGAGTTTTTTGATTAATTTTTTCACTCCACTTTTATTACACGCATATATGTATGTATGTATGGTTTTATTTTTCTGGTTTGTCTAATTTGTGATTTTTGTTCTGAATGTTTTATTTTATATATTTTAACTCTTAATTTATTTAACTACTTTTCTAACTTTTTTGAGATATTTCTTTTTATTATAGTAGCACTTGTATCTATTTTTGTTCACTATACTTCTTTCAGTTTTTTTGATACAATTTTTTTTTCTGTATGTAGTTTCTTTTTCACTTTACTTTTTTTTTTTTGTAAGAACCACTTTTATTTCAATTAGGTTTTTTAATTGTTTTTCTTTATATGGGTCCTTTCCCGGGTTTCGGCACCATAATCACGGTTCGACGTGATTAAATAATTATATTTTCTTCTCGTGACCTTTTATCTTGGTTTATGGAATTAAACACGGACACTATAATTTTCTTTAATATGGGATCTTTTTTATTGTATGGATTTTCAGCGGAGCGCGGATTGACAAAATAGCGATCGATCGAGCGGTAGTTAAAAAACTAACTTAAAGTTGGGACTTCGGTATAATAAAGGCATAAGTGAGGTAAGTACATAGGTGAGTAACGGGGAGTATATAAATATACGCGGGTGAGTATATAGTAGGTAAGTAACCGGTAAGTATATAAGTATGGATATAATAGTCTGGATATAGGAATATATGTATGTACATAGGTAAGTATGTAAACTAAATAGGGTGTTTTAGGATACAAGTAAGTGATAAGTATGAACAGTATTCAATATTAAGTATTTCATTTCCAGTTTTATATTTGAAAGGTAAGTGAAAATTAATTTTAAAGTTCGATCAGATCCATGTCTTCAACATACACTTTTTTAACTTGTGTTAATGACACGCAAAAATTTATTGAAATCGGTTTATGACCACGCCTACTTTTTAACAAAGATATTTCTGGAACACCCTTTGGGAATTTGTAACGTGACATATTTGTAACTAGAAGTCATAAAGGAATGAAATTTTGCACAAAGAATAATATTCATATGCTTAGTTGGATGACTGATAAAAATTTTGAAAATGGGCGTGGCTGCGCCCACTTTATGCGGCACTCGATTCATATAAAATACACCGTGTTTCCATCAAACGCAAACAAACAATGAAAGCATACAGCTGAGTATCTAATGTTCGATTCCACTCGAACTTAGGCTTCCTTACTTGTTCAAATATTAATTTTATTTAGTTGCCTTAATATCGCTGGCTGAATGGAATAAATAAACTAATTTCCACCTTAAATTGTTGAAACTTTTTTATTAACAGCAAAAAACAATTGTTACGTAAACTAAAATATAAAATAAAGAAAATAAATATTAAAGAATATACACAAATCCATATGTAAGGGTAAATTTAAATTCATTTGCTTATTTTGTATGATAATAAACATGCATACATATATTTACATATGTACATATTTATAAGGCACTTTAAAATAAATATATGTATATACAGTGTTGGAAAAAATAATAGGGACAAAATTTTGCAATTCTCCATTTATTTCATTTTAAGGCCAAATAATAATTACCATATATTGATGCTTACACGGAGAGGACATGCTTTAATGGCTCTGGGGTGGTTTTTGTATAATAATTTAATTTTTATGAATAAAAATAATGAAATGTATTATTTAAGTTGGAAATAATAATAGGGGCAAACTTTAAATTCGATTGTTTTTTCAAATAAACTACAATATTACTGCTGCAGCTAGATTTAAACTAATGTTTAGTTGAAGCTCCTTTATTTTTTATAAAAAAATGAATGTGTATGTGTACGTGTGTGTGTTATTTATGGACTCCCAAAGTAATCAACCGATCATTATGAAATTTTCACAGTAGATTCATATGGTATATGCGCTGGTGATAGGGTATACAGACTTTCGGAAAAGTGGGAACTTCCCGGAATATATGCCCAAATGTGGATCCAGAGTGACCCAGCAAGTATTTGAGCAATATTGTTATCAAATGAAAGGTGCTGAGCAGGCCTTCAACATAGAGTTATTTTCATTTCGATGCCTAGGCCGGGTCCCGAGATATGGGTCAAAACCTGGACCCGGATGACCTCTGAATATTTCCGAGCGATATTGGTAGCAAATGAAAGGTGTCGAGCAGGGCCTCAACATACAGATATTTTCATTGTTATTTTTAAGTCGGTTTCCCAGAGATGGTTCAAGTAGTGGGCCTGGATGGTGATGGATGGTCCCAGTTTAGGTCCCAGGTAAAGGTAAAGGTAAAGGTAAAGGGAAAGACCCATTATAACATAAAAGCTTTTGTTCGTCGCTGCGAAGCGGGACGGGTATTTGCTAGTTTTTTATAACTTCCTAAGTTCTTCGTGGCATAGGGTTGACCAAATCAGCGGAATTTGCAACTGGTATTAAGTACCAAGCTTCTTTAATTTTTTTTCCATAACTCTTGCTTATTTTTCCATTTTTGATCCCCCATCGTCTTCTTTAATATTCCCCATATGGCTGACCACTGTGAGGGCTACTCAAAAACAGCAAATTTCTTACGTTCAAACTATGAGTTTTCGATTCTGGAGGCATGTTTGGGATAATTTTCGGCATCTAATGATATCACATCTCGCTCCATACGGGTATGGCGCGCCAGCGCACGCCGCCGCGCCGATACGCCGATTTCACGGATTATGGCGGCGGCGGCCGATTATGAAGGTAATCGGCGCGGCGGCGGCGGCGTCAATCGGCGGCGTATATGTCTAGTATGTAGTATAACTCGGCACAGTAGCACAGTATATAACTCGGAGTTGTGGCCAGCTGATGTAAGTCTTCGTCCCTTTAGGTTTTTTCAAAAAACCGGGTGTTGCAGAAGGGAAAACCTGAGTCTATCGTCACAATTAACTGATGGTAAAAACAAATGCGCACAAAGTCCCTATCTATTTTCCAACATTCTTCTCAAATGGATTATGATGCTGTGGTGATTACGGAAACTTGGCTGAATGATCAGTTTTATGATGAGGAATTTTTCGACCTCAACCTCTTTCATGTTTTCCGAAAAGATCGTGATGCTGCTAAAACTGGCCGCAAGCGAGGTGGTGGCGTACTGATAGCTGTTAAGCGTATTTTTCCCGCAAGTATTGTAGATTTACCAAACAATGATACCCTACTGGATCAACTCTGTGTTTTGGTTCCAAGTATTAAAGAGAATATTATGATATGCGTGTCTTACATTCCTCCGAATAGTTCGGTTGAACTGTATAAATTTCACTTAGATAATATTAAGCAATTATCATTTAAATCAGTTATCGGCATTCCAATACATGCAAAGAAATTATTAGTTGCATGTGTATTAGTGGGAGAGCGTTGTCGGGCAATGTCGGCACGCATATGTGTTTACATACCTACAAACAAACATATATACGTATGTAGGAAACATACACGCATTACTTGATCCGCCATCGACCTGCTAGAATGGCAAACTGACCCACACTGGGTGATAGCGGCCAAAAATAAAATCGAAATTAAAGTATTAGCAAATCAAATTTTTTTAAAAGCTATTGATAGATATAAGAATTTGTAAAAAAAAGCTTATATAAAATTTCTTGAGTCTCGTTTTGTTTAGCCGTACAGGGTGTCCAAAACTGAGCAAAAAATAGGTCCTTTTATTTCTCAACAATTACACTTTATACAAAATGCAGTATCTCATTCAATTATTAACGTACGTAATCGAATGATACATCATTACATAGATATTGATTAGGCCTTTCAGAAACGATAAGCCTTTTGTAAACAGCGATCACTCTTGGGTTTATATGAACTTTCAAATATTGACAAAAAAAAGTCGAAGAAAACAAATTTTTCTCAACTTTAAATAAAAAAATAAAAAAAAAATAAAAAATATGACCTCCCCAATTTTTTATATGTTTTAAAATGGTATATTTTTAATCAAACTGCATTTTAATTTTTGAAATCCACCTGCACCTTTTGCTTGAATAATCTTTCATCCATTTGACTAAAAGTGATTTTTTCAAAATGCAATAATTAGGCTACTTTTGACATTATTAAAAATCTTATTTTTAGGCTACTAATCCAATATTTTGTCACCATCCCGTAGACAATAGTCCATACTTTCAAATTATAAATTAATTTTTTTTATCAGCGTTATTATTATTTTTTGCAGCTTTTTTCTTTTCAAACAGAAAACAAAAATTTTGTAAAAATTGGAAAACTTTAACATGAAATAAAAGAAAAATAAAAAATATGACCTCCCCAAATTTTTTTATATTTGGTGCTGGTGAATGTGCTTTATAAATAGGTGAAGAAATCTTAAAAATTCGTTTGCGCTTTTTCGTTTTATGAACTTTTTTATGGAGTGAGTTTTTTAAGTTTTCATACATTTTTCCCATACAAAATGCCCAAAAGTATGCTTCAAAAAGTATTCAAATTTTTGTATGGGAAAATTTGCCAAATTAATGAAACTTAAACAACAATATTTCGAATTCTAATAAAGATATCTGAAAAATTTAAACGCTTTATCCAAGGGTACGGAAAGTGCTTTCAAACGGTGTATTTGGTTTTGAATAAAAAAATACGACATAAAAGATATTAAGCAGGGAATATAGCCAAAAACGCGTTTTTTTGCCTATTTGGACACGAATATCTCAGAAACTAGAACTAATTTGAAAATTCCGACTCCAGATTCAGATTCAGCGTACTCAAATCCTTTAGAAAAGTATAGTTTCATTTGTCGTATAAAAATTTTTTGAAATGCGATTTTTTTGTAGGAAAATTTTGAGATAAATGCTTATAAAATTCTTAAAAGTAGATAAATTTTCAATTTAAAAACCATGGAATGCTTTGCGCCTTTTCCAAAATGATTACTGTATTTGATTTATATTTCAAAAATGTATGCACTAATTAAAATTGAACATTTTAGATATAATAGTTAGCAAAATATTGAAATTTCAAAAATACCGTTATATGGGAGGGGTGTGTATTTGTGGGCCGAATTTGTTAAAATTTTCACAGTTTTCTACCTTCAATCAAGAAAGCTTAAGTTCCAAGTTTCAAGTTTCTATCTCAATTATTATTATTATTTTAGTGGCCGCTGTGGTGCAGTGGGTAGAGTGCTCGCCTGCTATGTCAGAGGTCTCGGGTTCAAACCACGGTCCGAGCAAAACACCAAAACAATTTTTCTAATTAGTAAAAATCCAATTATTGGGTTTTTTAATAGCAGCGGTCACCTCTCGGCAGTGGGCGGCATACCCTCCGAGAGTATTTCTGTCATGAAAAAGCTTCTCACAAAAAATGCATTCGCCGTTCGGAGCCGGCATAAAACTGTAGGTCCACCCAATTAGTAGGAAAAACAAAAAGGAGCACACCTAGAATTGGGAGAGAAGCTCGGCCATAAAACTCGTCAGAGTTATAATAGCGCCATTGTATTATTATTATTATTATCTCAATTATTACTATTTTTGTCCGCGTTTGTATGGAGGTGCCCCCACTGTGCGACCCTGCAATAAATGCGATTAATCCGGGACGTGTCCGGGATCAATCGCAAGGGAGCATGCGACTAATACAATTTTACATCCCTTTATATAGAGTGAATTGATCGCATTTGTTCGAGCATGTCCTATGAAGAGACTAATTGTTCAACTTGTATACCCGAACGGGTACCAATGTAGATTAATCACTAACATACCGATCAATCGCTTTCATCCCGAACGGGTACGAATGTAGATCAATCGCTTTTATCCCGAACAGGTACAAATGTAGATCAATCGCTTTCATCCCGAACGGGTACGAATGTAGATTAATCGCTTTCATCCCCAACGGGTACAAATGTAGATCAATCGCTTTCAGCACGAACGGGTACAAATGTAGATTTTTCCTTAAAAAATTGTAAATGTTCATGCATATTTAAATAAAGATTATATAATGTTTTACTTTTGTAAAAATATCTCAATAAATAAATTTAAAAAATTGTAAGTTTTGAGTATGCATTATATGAGCGTAATGAAAAGGATTTTTTCATAGGATATTTTAGCAGTGGCCGCTGTGGTGCAGTGGGTGGAGTGCTCGCCTGATATGCCAGAGGTCTCTGGTTCAAACCACAGTCCGAGCCAAACAAATTTTTCTAATGAGTAAAGATCCAATTATTGGATTTTTTAAGAGCAGCGGTCACCTCTCGGCAGTGGGCGGCATACCCTCCGAGAGTATTTCTGCCATGAAAAAGCTTCTCACAAAAAATGCATTCGCCGTTCGGAGCCGGCATAAAACTGTAGGTCCACCCAATTAGTAGGAAAAACAAAAAGGAGCACACCTCGAATTGGAGTTATAATAGCGCCATTGTATTATATATTATTATATTTTAGGCAACATTTTGTTAAAATTGTTATTAAAAAAGGGTGTTCAATTCGTTTTACCGGTTGTTCTACAATTTTTTAAATACATTGCATATTTTTGTAAAATGTCTACATTTAAGGAATCTAGGTTTGTACCCGTTCGGAATGAAAGCGATTAATCTACATTTATACCCGTTCGGGATGAAAGCGATTAATCTACATTTATACCCGTTATGGAACAATTGGTCTACAATGAGTCTACATTTATACCCGTACGAGAACAATTGGGGACTAATTGTGGACCGATTGTTCTCGAAAGAGATCAATCGAGGACAAATCTCTTTCGGGATTGATCGCACATTTTTTTGCAGGGGAATGATACTAAGCACTTTGTTCGGTTTTAATTATTGCGCTCGCATGAAACTCACGTATTAAATACGTGTGAGAAGATTGTTCTCAGCACCAGCTCAGTGAGCCAAGCCGTGCCGATAATTGATTTAAATCAAATGCAAATCACCACATGTGTGTTTTAGGGGACTTTAATCTTTGTAAGTTAGATTGGCATTATGCTGTGATGATGATTTTTTCCTTACTCCATCAAATACTTGCAATGAAATTGAATACTATGTAATTGATACATTCTCTTTACTAGATTTAATTCCAATAAACAGATTTTTTAATGAATTGAATAGGCTTTTAGACTTAGTCTATATTAGTAATAGTCTTAGTTTTACTATTAATAGGGCTGCTTTCCCAATGTCGGCATCTGACATGCATCATGTGCCATTGCTTATCGATCTAAATGTTTATTCATTTTTTCCATCTAGCAGAACTATAAATAATCAATTTAACTTTGATTTCAAAAATAGCAATTTTGATATTTTAAATAAACACATTTTAGATGTTGATTGGGAATGTCAGTTCAAATACCATAGTTTAGAGTCTTCTTTTAAGTTGTTCAAGTCCAAGATAATTGGTATTTGCAATGTTCATATGCCAGTTAAGTCCAAGCCTACCTATAAAGTACCTTGGTATACGCGTGCTCTAGTCAAGCTAAAAAACTTACGTAACAAAGTCTATAAAAAATATCTGGCTACACATGATGTTAACTACTTTCATATTTATAGGCATTATATGCGCGAATTTAATCTAAATGGCAAAGCTCTGTATGTAAATGACCTATATCAAAAAGTTTGAAATTAATATTAAAAATAATCCTAAAGAATTTTGGCGTTACATTAACTCGAAACGTAAAAGCTCGAATATACCAAATTCCATGTTTTTAAACAATAAAACCTCAACCAATTCTTTAGAAACTGCAAATTTATTTGCAGATTTTTTTGAATCTAATTTTGTAAATCGGCCTAATATTATTGACAGTTCGTGTAGTACGAATATGGCTATGTTCAGAAACGCAGCCTAAAGCGCAACAGCGGCAGTAATTATTTTTTTGATGATTGTGATGAGCGACGCTTCATACAAAATTTACGTTTATGAACGCTCTGCTTGTACTACAAAAACAGATTGCGCTTCAAACTGAGTTTCTGAACAGAGCCTATGTATACACCGAATATAAGTTCTATCACAGTGTCAGAAGATGATGTAATATTGGGCATCTCGAAATTAGAAATGTCCCGTAAACCAGATAATGATGGCTTATCCGCTTACCTCTTGAAAAAGTGTTGTAATGCTCTTGCGAGTCCGCTCCAATATATCTTTAATAACTCGTTAAAATCCGGGATCTTTATCGAGGAATGGAAGCTCACTTTTATTACTCCAATTTTTAAAGCTGGCAATAAAAGTAATATCTGCAATTACCGTCCGATATCAAAGATTACAACCATAAGTAAGCTCTTTGAATCCATTGTAAAAGACAAACTTTTCCGTAGTGTCAAAAATTTAATTTCTCCCCTCCAGCACGGTTTTATGCCTGGCCGATCAACTGTTACAAATCTAACAATTTTCTCCGAATATTGTATTTCATCATTTCAAGAAAGCTACCAGGTTGATGCTATTTACACGGATTTTTCTAAGGCGTTCGACAAACTTTGTCATTCCCTCCTTATTGAAAAATTATCGACGTTTGGTATTCACTCAAATTTACTACGTTGGTTTGAGTGTTATCTTAAAAACAGATTAAGTTTTGTAAGCACTGAGTAAGCGCATTCAAGACATATTGTTGCCACTACTGGTGTACCACAAGGCAGTGTGCTTGGGCCACTCCTTTTTGTTCTATTTATAAATGAGATCGTATCTGAAATACATAATGCCCACTGCTAGAGCTGCAAAACCATCGATAGTCGGACCACTCGATAGTTTCGATAGTCGAAAAAAAAACTATCGATACTATCGATAGTTTTTTATGAATATTTCACTAAAATAAAAAAACCATCCCCTGTTTACAGTTTTCTTTCCAAAAAGTCTTTAATTTTTTACGCAAAACAATAATTAAATAAAAGACCAAATAAGAATTAGATACTTCACTTACACTGAGAGAAAAATCAAACAAAAGTTGGTTAATAGTACTAATTTCACACTTGTTTAATATTACCATTACCATTGTTGATATATTAGACAATGTTTTTGGTTATATTAAAGCCCGTCTCCACATAACTTGTTTCACCAAAGAAACATGTAGCAAAACATCTCGCTAAATAACCCGTCTCCACGTGGCCGGTCGTGATTCAGTTTAACATTTCTCTTTCTTGCTCTTCTTAAATGTTTGTATGTTTGCTTATTTTTGCGTTTTTGTTTTGGTCTGTGTGAGATTTCGATAGATTTTCGATACAAAATTAGAGAAGACATCGATATCATCAAGGTTGGCAAGATGATTCAGAATGAAACAGTGTTTCAATCTTCACTCTCTCTCAGAAATTTTGTATGGAAATTGGCGAGTTTCGGCACTGGTTTCCGTGTCGAAACAAGATTGAGAGAGAAAATGGAGAAAAAAAGAGCGAAACACGTTATGTGGAGACATGGTATTAACCATGATATTTGTTGATATAACAAAATGTTCGTTCAAATCTTCAACCAATTTCTTGTTACTATTAAACAATTTGTTGGTTATATTTTTATGCCAGGAGCAGCACTGCTATGTATGATCTATAAGAGAGTGTTAATATGTTAACTGAATAACAAAGAAAATTCCAAATACTCACTCTCTCGCTCTCTACAATTCGGGTCCAGACATTCAACTTCGTCAAGCACAAACGGTGTTGAAGGCGATGGTAGCAACAGAGCCGAAGCCATAAAGCTTCGTAAATATTTTTATACTCAGCTGTACTAGTACACAGAGTATTATAGTTTTAATCACATAACGGTGGATTGTAACAGAATGAAATAATCGAGATAGATATAGACTTATATATATCAAAATGATCAGGGTGAAAAGAGAAATCGATTGAGCCATGTCCGTCCGTCTGTCCGTCCGTCCGTCTGTAAACACTCTAACTCGCGCAAAAATTGAGATAGTTTGATGAAATTTGAAATGCAAGTTGGTATCGACACTGGGACGGTTGGTATTGAAAATGGGCGAAATCGGACCATGACCACGCCCACTTTTCCTATATAGAAAAAATCGGAAATTTGGTATCTCAGCCACTAATATAGCTAGAGTGATGAAATTTTACCCACGTGTTGAGCTCAGGCCCCTAAGAAGAAATTTGATGGAATTTTGGAAAATGGGCGGTGCCACGCCCACTTATTAAGGAGCAAACATTGAAAGCTTTATGAGTCATAACTCAGAAACTGTTGAAGATATATCGATGAAATTTGGTACGCGTGATATACTTACTTAGGCAAATGTTTGGACGAAAAATTGTCAAAATCGGTTGACGGCCACGCCCACTTTTATATATGGGTATTATAAAGTGACCTAATAAAAACATTTTAAGCGATATCTCTGTCAAATATAAAGATATATCATTGAAATTTTATGCCAGGAGTCCACCTGCGGACATACAACGAAAAACACAAAAATTTTTAGAAGCTGGAATATACGAGATTTCTGAGCCCATAACTCGACAAATAATTGATATATAATGACGAAACTTGGTGTGTACACTTTTATTACTTGTGGTAATACATGTTGAAAATTTTAGCGAAATCGGTTGACGACCACGCCCACTTTTATATATGGGTATTATAAATTGGCCTAATAAAAACATTTTAAGCGATATCTTTGTCAAATATAAAGATAATTCATTGAAATTTTGTGGCAAGAGTTCCACAATAGACCGGAAACAAAAAATAGACAAATTTTGGAAAATGGGCGTGGCACCGCCTCTTTTTAGACAAAGGAATCGAGATTTCGGAGCCCATAACTCGACAAATAACTGAGATATTATAACGAAACTTGGTTTATACACTTTTACAACTTGTGTTAATATACACGCAAAAATTTATTGAAATCGGTTTATGACCACGCCTACCTTTTAACAGAGATATTTCTGGAACACCCTATGGGAATTTGTAACGTGATATCTTTGTAACTAGAAGTCAAAAAGAAATGAAATTTTGCACAAAGAATAATATTCATATGCTTAGTGGGATGACTGATAAAAATGTTGAAAATGGGCGTGGCTACGCCGGTTTTATGCGGCACTCGCTTTATATAAAATAATCCGTGTTTCCATCAAACGCAAACAAACAATGAAAGCATACAGCTGAGTATCTAATGTTCGATTCCACTCGAACTTAGGCTTCCTTACTTGTTACTTTTTTTAGATATGAATTAACCAATATTTTCGTTAATATAACAAATATACACGTTGGGGAAACCAACTTTCTGTTTGATATTGATTGTTACCAAAATATTGGTTAATGGTACAATGAAAATGTACATATTACATTTTTTCCTTTTGACATTAATAAATCAACCAATAAAACATTAACCAAGAGGTTGGTTGAAAAAACCATTGTACTTTTTTCTCTGTGTATGTATATAGCATTTTCTGGTTAAATTAAACCTTAACAAGTAAGGAAGCCTAAGTTCGAGTGGAATCGAACATTAGATACTCAGCTGTATGCTTTCATTGTTTGTTTGCGTTTGATGGAAACACGGTGTATTTTATATGAATCGAGTGCCGCATAAAGTGGGCGCAGCCACGCCCATTTTCAAAATTTCTATCAGCCATCCAACTAAGCATATGAATATTATTCTTTGTACAAAATTTCATTCCTTTATGACTTTTAGTTACAAAGATGCCACGTTACAAATTCCCAAAGGGTGTTCCAGAAATATCTTTGTTAAAAAGTAGGCGCGGTCATAAACCGATTTCAATAAATTTTTGCGTGTCTATTAACACAAGTTATAAAAGTGTATAAACCAAGTTTCGTCATAATATCTCAATTATTTGTCGAGTTATGGGCTCCGAAATCTCGTTGATTCCTTTGTCTGAAAAGAGGCGGTGCCACGCCCATTTTCCGAAATTTTTCTATTTTTTGTTTCCGATCTATTGTAGAACTCATGCCACAAAATTTCAATGAATTATCTTTATATTTGACAAAGATATCGCTTAAAATGTTTTTATTAGGCCACTTTATAATACCCATATATAAAAGTGGGCGTGGTCGTCAACCGATTTGGCTAAAATTTTCAACATGTATTACCACAAGTAATAAAAGTGTACACACCAAGTTTCATCATTATATATCAATTATTTGTCGAGTTATGGGCTCAGAAATCTCGTATATTCCAGCTTCTAAAAAGAGGCGGTGCCACGCCCATTTTCCAAAATTTTTGTGATTTTTGTTTTATGTCCGTAGTTAGACTCCTGCCATAAAATTTTAATGATATATCTTTATATTTGACAGAAATATCGCTTAAAATGTTTTTATTAGGCCCCTTTATAGTTCCCATATATAAAAGTGGGCGTGGCCGTCAACCGATTTTCACTATTTTCCGTCAAAACATTTGTCTAAATAAGTACATCAGGCATACCAAATTTCATCGCTATATCTTCAACGGTTTCTGAGTTATGACATATAAAACTTTCAATGTTTGACCCTTAATAAGTGGGCGTGGCACCGCCCATTTTCCAAAATTTCATCAAATTTCTTCCTAGGGGCGTGAGTTCAACACGTGGGTAAAATTTCATCGCTCCAGCTATATTAGTGACTGAGATACCAAATTTCCGATTTTTTCTATATAGGAAAAGTGGGCGTGGTCATTGTCCGATTTCGCCCATTTTCAATACCAACCGTCCCAGTCTCGATACCAACTTGCATTTCAAATTTCATCAAAATATCTCAATTTTTGCGCGAGTTAGAGTATTTACAGACGGACAGACGGACAGACGGACGGACAGACGGACGGACAGACGGACGGACGGACATGGCTCAATCGATTTCTCTTTTCACCCTGATCATTTTGATATATATAAGTCTATATCTGTCTCGATTATTTCATTCTGTTACAATCCACCGTTATGTGATTAAAACTATAATACTCTGTGTACTAGTACAGCTGAGTATAAAAAGAGGAATGGTTTTGTTTACATTTTCCTTTTCAAAGTCTTTAATTTTTTTTTAACGCATAACATTAATTAATTAACAAAATAACAACAAATAGGAATTAAATACTTCATTATATGTATAGCATTTTTTGGTTAAATTAAACCTTTTTCAATTTAAAATTTGCACTTGATTTGAAGAAGGTTTCATTTGACTTGAAAACGCTATAGTAATAAAACTAAAAGTAGTACATTTGTTTTTTAGCATCTTTGGCGCTGACTAGTACATAAGGCACATTGTTTATACATTTCATTAATGTAAAATACCGATAATCAAAAGGCACACTGTTTAAACATTTCATTAATGTAGAATACACTATGCTTTAAATAAATCAAAAAACAAAAAAATAGGAAGAATTTCAGTTATGGGGGAGGATAGGTATGGGCCTGCTGAGCACAGAACAATTTTTTTTTTAATTCTTAATTTTTTGTATGGTTACGTTTTTGAGATAACGGTAATTTTGTGTTTTTTGTTATCACTTTATTCAAAAATTATGTTCGCTGGAGTTACGCTTCTAACAATATACAACTTGTAGTAATTGAACCACACCTCGCTAAATGACATCTGATCAATGTCAAAATTTTTAATTTTTTGCGTATTTTGAAAAATTTTTAATTTTCAAATTAAGTTTTTTTTTAAAATTTTAAAAATCAAAAAAGTTTTATTTTTTAAAAATTAGCCCGTTTAATTGTTAACGTAATATCAAGGATATCTGATAAAAACATTATTTTTAGCGATTTCTTTCATGTGAAACAAAAAGGATATTTTATGGACGAAAAACTCGGTTAGATGACTCATCCGTGTATAGACAAAAGATAAAATTTGTTTGTGACTTCACCCTCTCATAGGGTTAGCGTTAATCAGAGGTTGAGTAAACGGCCCTTAAGCTAAAGAGATAGATACTTATGTATTGTGAAAAAATCGTTCCACAATACATCATATTCCTACCCCGTCGGAAAACCAAGCAAAAAAGGAATAATGAAAATTACTTAACTATTGCTTGTCATTTTATATCAGAAGATTTCAAATTGCGAGTAGCTCTACTGAAGACACAAAAGCTGCTGTCAGATACAAATCATTCCGCAGCTAATATATTGGAAACCTTGCACCATGTTCCATGCGAGTTACCGTGTTTTGCACCTTCATTGAATTTAGCTGTGCGAGCAAATTATTTCTTATTTTAAAGGCATTACTATTGAATATGAGAAGTTTAAGGTCGCGTAAGAAGTCTATAGTGTAAAACGACGCCCTATACACGGATGAGTCATATAACCGAGTTTTTAGTCCATAAAATATCCTTTTTGCTTCACATGAAAGAAATCGCTAAAAATAATGTTTTTATCAGATATCTTTGACATTACGTTAACAATTAAACTGGCTAATTTAAAAAAAAATAATTTTTTTCTGATTTTTACAAGTTTTCAAAAATCGGAAAAAATTAAGAATTTTGACATTGACCAGATGTCATTTAGCGAGGTGTGGTTCAATTACTACAAGTTATATATCGTTAGAAGCGTGGATTTTAGTCGCCTCTTACGACAGACATTCCTTATCACGGGTATATTCTAAGCCCCCTAACCCGCTGGGGTATTAATTTGACCAATTTGATATCGAAATCCAACTCCTCCCTAACATTCAGTATTCTTCTCTTGGGACAAAACTACAAGAATGAATAGAGATAACCATCGATAGTGGAAAAAACTATCGATAGTGACACGAAAAATAGTTTTGCAGCTCTACCCACTGCCTTCTATTTGCAGATGATATGAAATTATTTTTAAAAATACGTGACTTGCGTGATGTTGATAAACCCCAAGATGATATCAACACTGTTAATAATTGGTGCACAAGAAATCTTCTGTTTTTGAATATTAACAAATGCTCTGTGGCAACTTTTTCTAAATCGAATACGCCTATACCCACGAGCTACTTTCTCTCCAATTCACGACTTAACTTTGTGAAAGAAGTAAAAGATTTGGGAGTGATTTTTGATACGAAATTTTCTTTCGTACCTCATATGAATTTCATACTTCCGAAGGCATACTCACTTCTAGCCTTTATACGTCGAAATAGCTCAAACTTTACTGATCCTTACACTTTTAAGTCCCTATATACCAGCTTAGTTCGTTCAAGGCTTGAGTATGCTTCGGTTATATGGAACCCAGTATACTCGATACATGCATATCGCTTAGAGCGTGTTCAAAAGGCATTTATACGCTTTGCTTTATATCCCCTAAAATTTAATGAGCCCATCCCATCTTACGAATCCCGCTGTATGCTAATTGATCTTAAAACATTAGAGAATAGAAGAAAGATACTGTCACTTTCTTTCGTAACTGACATTATTGTTGGAATTGTCGATTGCCCGCATCTGCTTGGTTAAATTAACTTTAATGTACCGTCAAGATTGCTTCGACACTCTTATCTTTTTAATATGGGAGTTTGCCGTACTAATTATGCGTTAAATTCGCCAATAAGCAGAGCGTTAACTAAATTGAATAGCCCTGCCAAGAAATATGAAATTGATTTTGGGCTTGGGAAAAAATATGTTAAATCTGTTTTAATTCAAGCTTATCGCTAATATAGATATCTTTAAATTATATTAAAATATGTAATTGTAAACATATATTCTTTGTAACTTAGGTTTTTTTTAATAGTCTGTAAGAACTGGTTTGCATTTACATACCTTTGAATCATATACATCATAGATGGCCAAAACTATCACATTCAAACATTTCTATTTTGTGAAGCGATGAGAGAATGAGGAGAATAAGTCGCTCAAGCGTCTCGTCAAAACAATGTTGCCAACATTTCCAATTTATGCGGAAAGGGGAATTTTAAGTAGAAGGGACTTTTTATAATGCTAATAGTGCGATAAGTAAATTTTTTCGACCGTAATGCTAAACGGCTTAACGTACATATCTATTAAAATATGATTTAAAAGTAAATAATAAGTAGTGAAAAGGTATATGCATCCTTTTCTTACTATTTTATATAAATTGTATACATACTTATATGGTTATGGTTTCCGTAATTATAAAAAAAATTAATAAAATCATAGCTAAGGATATACTCGAAAATACGGCTCGGAGGCTGTTTTAACTTGTTTGCTCCAATTCGGTTCACAAAACGTATTGAGAAGTTCTGCTTTCAACGCTCCTTTTAATCGCAAAACCAAGCTCTCTCTCTCCATATTTAATACGCCGTCATAACCCCTGGCATGAATTGTCCTATAATGGCGTCCGACAAAAAATTTGGTTGCCCGGGCGATATCACTATGACACACCAAACATTTTGCCTCCTTTTTCCCATTGCTAATTACTAAGAAATATGTTTCCCAATTTAAGTTAAACATTTTTCGCAGCAACCTGATTACTTGAAAGTAGCGCGTCGAATGAGCACGATCACAACAAAACCGTAGTGTCGGCATCACTGGTTCATACAAAATGCTTATATGTGTGCGTTAGCAGTGAAGCTTATCTTGTGTACGTGTGAAAGCAGAAGAGAAAAAATTGGCACGCGTGCCTATGGGACCTCTATGACCTACATACATATACATACCTATCGCTATGAGAGCTAAGGCTTTTTAAAATATTATAAATATGTACATACATATGTATGTACATCCATATATACGTACACACATGCATGAATATGTATGTACATACATCATATTTATGGCCTAATAAACGCACGCCATCATCCAAAAATTGCGCCTTCACAATGCCATTAGCTGCTGCACAACAAACCCTTGTGAACGCATAAAATGATAAACTCAAAGAGCGATCAAAAAATGATAAACTCAAAAAATGATCGCTAGCGCAAAAAATTATAAAATAAACCCATAGAATGAATTTTCAAAAAAAGGAATTTTCAAACGATCTCTCATTTTAAAATGAATTTATGTAAGAGTTTATCGCCACTGCAGAGACCCATCCATCGCTGTTGACGTGCGTTCATTTGCGTTCGTTGTCACTGTGTATTTGCGCTCATGAGAGTGTGGCATAGCTCAGAATTATAGAGTGATAGTTCGTTTGAGTGAGTTTATTTTGAGCGTTCTTCGCACCCTGGTTTTTAATAGCCATTTTTATAGCAAATGTAGGTATGTGGATGCTAGCTCCTTTTTTATACCTATTTAGGAAGGTTTTTGAACGTGGAATGATATACATACATACCTAAATATGTATGTATATATATATAAGTATATATGTACATATGTGCATACATATGTACATATGGATGTATCAACGAAAGTACTTAGGTAGCACTTTTTTGTCCTTGGATTTCATTTTTTTTGAGAGGCGGTACAATCCGCCCAAACTACATACATACATAAATATTTTTTTATTGTTAGTAAAGCTGAAATACCCCTATATAGGTACTAAGTTTGGTAATGATATGTGAATATGTATGTATATGCATATGGGCTAATCCTGAAAAAGTCAACCCAGAACATGAAATTGAAAATGGTCCGAACTTTATTTTTTGGTATTTATTAGTAAAGATAATACATGTATATGTTAGAAAACCATAAGCATTTTCTATTCGTTCTTAAACTCAGGCTGAGAAAAATCGCCAAAAAATAATAATTTTCACTAAGGCTTTTTTATTAGCAAAGTATCATTTTTTTCTTCGCGGGTTTTGTTTATTGAAAAGAATTATATTATTGTTACACGCTCTAATCATTCTACTTAGCACGTAATTTAATTTAAGAGTATAAAATTTGCGAAGCTAGTAAGAATAAAGGAGTTTTTGTACTTTAAAATTTCGCTTATCCTTTTTGTCGCGTGCGTTACCAAAAAACTATATAAATAGTTATTAAAACTAGGAAACCACTTGAAATAAAAAAAATTTCAGTGACAAAGTAAGTTTGTGTACCTTTTTCCAAAAATAAAATCAGTGTTGTCCGAAAGTTGAATGTTACAACTTTATATGTGTTTTAAATTTGTCGCGTGCGTTACCGAAAGTGCAAAAATTCAATCTATATACATCTATATATATAAAAGGAAGTGGCGTTAGTACAAACGCGTATAACTCAAGAACGCCTGCACCGATTTGGATGATTGACACCAATTCAGAATGTTCTCTGGCCAGAATAGGAGAATATCCAATAAAATTTCCGAAAAATTAAAAAAAAAATTCAATGTTTTTTTGTTTTACGACCTTCTTCTTCTAATGTTATGTTGTTGTTCCGGCTTCAGGTCAAAATTTTTCCTTTTTTATAAAAGAAACAAAAAACCAAGTTTCGATTTTCCAATATATTTCGGTTGCACAACGGCAACCGTCTTCAGGGCGAAAAACTATTAACAAAACACAAAGCAATACATTAATTACGTATGTACATATAAACATTAACAATAATTCGCACATAAAATTATATACATACATTTGTTACACGTCCTTCCCGTGGAGTTTAATACTAATTATGTATCTGTTAATAAATGTTTAAATAAGTGAGCGCAATTGTCAGTGTCAGTTTTGTAGTTCAATCTTATGTTCGTGGGTGTGTTGATTATGTGTAGCATTTCCAGCGTGAATTGCTTGCTGTAATTTCGTTCCTGCTGAAGAATCGTCGCTTCGTTGAAATTCGGAGAGTGACCGGTGGTTGCACAGTGGGCGCTAAGTGCTGTTTTGTGGTTTCGCGTTTCGTGACATTGTTTAAAATCTGTTTTATTTATGTTGCGTTATTTTTGTTTTTAATTTTGACTTCGTTGTACCTACATATATACTATTGCACTGTTCCTGATTTTTGCCGTTGCATGGAATCTTGTAAACTACGTTGCTTCTTTCGGTTGTGGGTATTCTAGATTTTACATTATTGAAAAACTGCTTTAAATTGTTCGTTGGCTTGTGTGCTATTTTTATTTTTTCTCTATCATAGCAATCTGACTTTGATAGCCGTTCCGATAATTTGGTACGTAGGTTAATGACTTATATATCACAGGTGTTGTTGATTTTTGAGGACAATTACGACATTTATATTTCTTCAATAGAGTTCTTATAATCTTATCGGGAAAATCATTACTTTTTAATATCACAGTTATTTCTTTTTCAATTTCTTTGTGGAAAATTACGTCTGAAGTTTGCATCATTCTACGTATACAGTTACTTGCTGTATTTATTATCATGGACTTTGGATGTTTAGAGTGAAAGTTTATCATTCTTCCTGATGCAATTGGCTTTTTGTACCATTTTAATTTTAATTGATTACCAAATCTATTTATAATGGAGTCAAGATAAGTTAATTTTCCGTCTTCTTCTATTTGATTGTAAATTTTATATTTTTGTCAAAGGAATTAAGTGCATTGAGTGTGGTTTGAACCTCATTTTCGTTTACTATTGCAAATAGATCGTCAACATATTTAGTAAGTAATCTCGGTTTTCGCCCTAATTTCGTCATTGCAGTGTCCAAAAGTTTTTCCATTACAATATCGGCTATCACTGGGGAGGTTGGGGATCCCATTGGCATTCCTTTTAATTGTGTGTATATATTGTCATTGTGTTTAAAATACCTATTTTCCTTAATACAAAATTCAACTATTTCCATGAAAATTTGTTTTGGTATATTCGTGTGCTCTTTTATTATTGGCCATTTCTCCGATATAATTTTCAGTGATAAATTTGTAGGTATGCTTGGAAATAGTTATATCACGTCAAAAGAAACTAGCTTTTCGTCGTCATAAATGTAGGTATTATTTATACTTTCTTTAAATACTATGGTGTTTTTGACATTGTATATCGAATCTGTTGTTAATTTCTTTAGTATGTCTACGATGTACTTGCAAAGTCCGTATGATGGGGATCCGATTGCTGAACATATTGGTCTTAGTGGTATTCCTTCTTTATGTACTTTAGGTAGACCATAAATTCTTGGTGGTAGTGCGGTGGTTGTAGACAGCTTGTTTCTCTCGCTCTTTGTGATTAGCTCCATTTTATAAAGTTTGTCAACCAGTATATTGTTCTTCCTTTGTAACCGTGATGTGGGATCTTGCCTTTGTCTTCTGTATGTAGTCAAGTCATTTAAAATTTCTGACATTTTATTATTGTATTCATTCAATTCCATTGCCACCGTTTTGTTTCCTTTGTCAGATGTTAAAATTCTGATGTTTTTATTTTTCTTCAGAAATTGCTTCGTTTGTCCCACTGTGTCTGCTATTGCACTATCCATTGCACTTTCCCTCTGTGATCTTCTATGGTTTTTAACCAATAATGAAAACTTCGTGCGTGCTTCTTCTTGTCGCTCTTTGTCTTTTATGCCTTGTATTATATCTTCTCCGTCGGCTATGTATTGGAAGAGTGGGAAATTGCTGTGATTCACGGGTAAAGCGAACTTTGGACCCTTCGCCAACAATGCTTGTACATCTTGCGGTATTCTAATTTGTGTTGTATTTACGAACCAATCTTCCTGGTTATTGTTTTTGGTAAATATGTCATTTCTTTTTGTTCGCAAATTCTCATATTTATTGTTTTGGCGATTTTTTATTGTTGTTGTGATTTTTTGTCCTACGTGTTCTACATTGTTCATAAATTCGTGGAAGTCTGCTTCGTTTAAAATATTCTTTAGTTTTGTTGATTCTTCTTCTCTCTGTTTATTTAATCGTTTTAATATGTTGTGTTTATGTTTGATCACCAAGCTTAATATTTTTGTTAAAAAATTATGTGTATGTCTGTTCAAAATTCTGTCTATTTCACTGTGCGCGTCGCTGTCTGATACAAATAACTTATTACATTTAATTGTATTTTTTATAAAATTAGGAATTAATTTAGATTTCCTACACTCTAAAAGAAACTTTATATTACACTTTATTTTAACTACTTTTTTTGAAATAAGTTGAACTTTGTTGATTACTGCCTTGTTTTTGTCATAGTTTCGTTTTATTTCCGTATAACCCATTGTGTGTGTTGTACGTACGGCGTGCCTTCCGTCTTAATATCCAATGTTTTTTTTGTTTTACGACCTTCTTCTTCTAATGTTATGTTGTTGTTCCGGCTTTAGGTCAAAATTTTTCCTTTTTTATAAAAGAAACAAAAAACCAAGTTTCGATTTTCCAATATATTTCGGTTTCACTCTCCGAATTTCAACGAAGCGACGATTCTTCAGCAGGAACGAAATTACAGCAAGCGATTCACGCTGGAAATGCTACACATAATTAACACACCCACGAACATAAGATTGAACTACAAAACTGACACTGACAATTGCGCTCACTTATTTAAACATTTATTAACAGATACATAATTAGTATTAAACTCCACGTCACACGGGAAGGACGTGTAACAAATTTATGTATATAATTTTATGTGCGAATTATTGTTAATGTTTATATGTACATACGTAATTAATGTATTGCTTTGTGTTTTGTTAATAGTTTTTCGCCCTGAAGACGGTTGCCGTTGTGCAACCGAAATATATTGGAAAATCGAAACTTGGTTTTTTGTTTCTTTTATAAAAAAGGAAAAATTTTGACCTGAAGCCGGAACAACAACATAACATTAGAAGAAGAAGGTCGTAAAACGAAAAAACATTGGATATTAAGACGGAAGGCACGCCGTACGTACAACACACACAATGGGTTATACGGAAATAAAACGAAACTATGACAAAAACAAGGCAGTAATCAACAAAGTTCAACTTATTTCAAAAAAAGTAGTTAAAATAAAGTGTAATATAAAGTTTCTTTTAGAGTGTAGGAAATCTAAATTAATTCCTAATTTTATAAAAAATACAATTAAATGTAATAAGTTATTTGTATCAGACAGCGACGCGCACAGAGAAATAGACAGAATTTTGAACAGACATACACATAATTTTTTAACAAAAATATTAAGCTTGGTGATCAAACATAAACACAACATATTAAAACGATTAAATAAACAGAGAGAAGAAGAATCAACAAAACTAAAGAATATTTTAAACGAAGCAGACTTCCACGAATTTATGAACAATGTAGAACACGTAGGACAAAAAATCACAACAACAATAAAAAATCGCCAAAACAATAAATATGAGAATTTGCGAACAAAAAGAAATGACATATTTACCAAAAACAATAACCAGGAAGATTGGTTCGTAAATACAACACAAATTAGAATACCCCAAGATGTACAAGCATTGTTGGCGAAGGGTCCAAAGTTCGCTTTACCCGTGAATCACAGCAATTTCCCACTCTTCCAATACATAGCCGACGGAGAAGATATAATACAAAGCATAAAAGACAAAGAGCGACAAGAAGAAGCACGCACGAAGTTTTCATTATTGGTTAAAAACCATAGAAAATCACAGAGGGGAAGTGCAATGGATAGTGAAATAGCAGACACAGTGGGACAAACGAAGCAATTTCTGAAGAAAAATAAAAACATCAGAATTTTAACATCTGACAAAGGAAACAAAACGGTGGCAATGGAATTGAATGAATACAATAATAAAATGTCAGAAATTTTAAATGACTTGACTACATACAGAAGACAAAGGCAAGATCCTACATCACGGTTACAAAGGAAGAACAATATACTGGTTGACAAACTTTATAAAATGGAGCTAATCACAAAGAGCGAGAGAAACAAGCTGTCTACAACCACCGCACTACCACCAAGAATTTATGGTCTACCTAAAGTACATAAAGAAGGAATACCACTAAGACCAATATGTTCAGCAATCGGATCCCCATCATACGGACTTTGCAAGTACATCGTAGACATACTAAAGAAATTAACAACAGATTCGATATACAATGTCAAAAACACCATAGAATTTAAAGAAAGGATAAATAATACCTACATTTATGACGACGAAAAGCTAGTTTCTTTTGACGTGATATAACTATTTCCAAGCATACCTACAAATTTATCACTGAAAATTATATCGGAGAAATGGCCAATAATAAAAGAGCACACGAATATACCAAAACAAATTTTCATGGAAATAGTTGAATTTTGTATTAAGGAAAATAGGTATTTTAAACACAATGACAATATATACACACAATTAAAAGGAATGCCAATGGGATCACCAACCTCCCCAGTGATAGCCGATATTGTAATGGAAAAACTTTTGGACACTGCAATGACGAAATTAGGGCGAAAACCGAGATTACTTACTAAATATGTTGACGATCTATTTGCAATAGTAAACGAAAATGAGGTTCAAACCACACTCAATGCACTTAATTCCTTTGACAAAAATATAAAATTTACAATCGAAATAGAAGAAGACGGAAAATTAACTTATCTTGACTCCATTATAAATAGATTTGGTAATCAATTAAAATTAAAATGGTACAAAAAGCCAATTGCATCAGGAAGAATGATAAACTTTCACTCTAAACATCCAAAGTCCATGATAATAAATACAGCAAGTAACTGTATACGTAGAATGATGCAAACTTCAGACGTAATTTTCCACAAAGAAATTGAAAAAGAAATAACTGTGATATTAAAAAGTAATGATTTTCCCGATAAGATTATAAGAACTCTATTGAAGAAATATAAATGTCGTAATTGTCCTCAAAAATCAACAACACCTGTGATATATAAGTCATTAACCTACGTACCAAATTATCGGAACGGCTATCAAAGTCAGATTGCTATGATAGAGAAAAAATAAAAATAGCACACAAGCCAACGAACAATTTAAAGCAGTTTTTCAATAATGTAAAATCTAGAATACCCACAACCGAAAGAAGCAACGTAGTTTACAAGATTCCATGCAACGGCAAAAATCAGGAACAGTGCAATAGTATATATGTAGGTACAACGAAGTCAAAATTAAAAACAAAAATAACGCAACATAAAACAGATTTTAAACAATGTCACGAAACGCGAAACCACAAAACAGCACTTAGCGCCCACTGTGCAACCACCGGTCACTCTCCGAATTTCAACGAAGCGACGATTCTTCAGCAGGAACGAAATTACAGCAAGCGATTCACGCTGGAAATGCTACACATAATTAACACACCCACGAACATAAGATTGAACTACAAAACTGACACTGACAATTGCGCTCACTTATTTAAACATTTATTAACAGATACATAATTAGTATTAAACTCCACGTCACACGGGAAGGACGTGTAACAAATGTATGTATATAATTTTATGTGCGAATTATTGTTAATGTTTATATGTACATACGTAATTAATGTATTGCTTTGTGTTTTGTTAATAGTTTTTCGCCCTGAAGACGGTTGCCGTTGTGCAACCGAAATATATTGGAAAATCAAAACTTGGTTTTTTGTTTCTTTTATAAAAAAGGAAAAATTTTGACCTGAAGCCGGAACAACAACATAACATTAAAAAAAAAAAATTATTTTTCCATACATTTTGTATATCTATATATATAAAAGTAAGTGGCGTTAGTACAAACGCGTATAACTCAAGAACGCCTGCACCGATTTGGATGATTGACACCAATTCAGAATGTTCTCTGGCCAGAATAGGAGAATATCCAATAAAATTTCCGAGAAATTCAAAAAAAAAATTTATTTTCCCATACATTTTGTATATCTATATATATAAAAGGAAGTGGCGTTAGTACAAACGCGTATAACTCAAGAACGCCTGCACCGATTTGGATGATTGAGACAAATTCAGAATGTTCTCTGGCCAGAATAGGAGAATATCCAATAAAATTTCCGAAAAATAAAAAAAAATTTATTTTCCCATACATTTTGTATATCTATATATATAAAAGGAAGTGGCGTTAGTACAAACGCGTATAACTCAAGAACGCCTGCACCGATTTGGATGATTGAGACAAATTCAGAATGTTCTCTGACCAGAATAGGAGAATATCCAATAAAATTTCCGAAAAATAAAAAAAAAATTATTTTCCCATACATTTTGTTTATCTATATATATAAAAGGAAGTGGCGTTAGTACAAACGCGTATAACTCAAGAACGCCTGCACCGATTTGGATGATTGAGACAAATTCAGAATGTTCTCTGGCCAGAATAGGAGAATATCCAATAAAATTTCCGAAAAATAAAAAAAAATTTATTTTCCCATACATTTTGTATATCTATATATATAAAAGGAAGTGGCGTTAGTACAAACGCGTATAACTCAAGAACGCCTGCACCGATTTGGATGATTGAGACAAATTCAGAATGTTCTCTGACCAGAATAGGAGAATATCCAATAAAATTTCCGAAAAATAAAAAAAAAATTATTTTCCCATACATTTTGTTTATCTATATATATAAAAGGAAGTGGCGTTAGTACAAACGCGTATAACTCAAGAACGCCTGCACCGATTTGGATGATTGACACCAACTCAGAATGTTCTCTGGCCAGAATAGGAGAATATACAATAAAATTTCCGAAAAAAAAAAAAATTATTTTCCCATACATTTTGTTTATCTATATATATAAAAGGAAGTGGCGTTAGTACAAACGCCTATAACTCAAGAACGCCTGCACCGATTTGGATGATTGAGACAAATTCAGAATGTTCTCTGGCCAGAATAGGAGAATATCCAATAAAATTTCCGAAAAATAAAAAAAAATTTATTTTCCCATACATTTTGTATATCTATATATATAAAAGGAAGTGGCGTTAGTACAAACGCGTATAACTCAAGAACGCCTGCACCGATTTGGATGATTGAGACAAATTCAGAATGTTCTCTGACCAGAATAGGAGAATATCCAATAAAATTTCCGAAAAATAAAAAAAAAATTATTTTCCCATACATTTTGTTTATCTATATATATAAAAGGAAGTGGCGTTAGTACAAACGCCTATAACTCAAGAACGCCTGCACCGATTTGGATGATTGACACCAATTCAGAATGTTCTCTGGCCAGAATAGGAGAATATCCAATAAAATTTCCGAAAAATAAAAAAAAAATTATTTTCCCATACATTTTGTTTATCTATATATATAAAAGGAAGTGGCGTTAGTACAAACGCCTATAACTCAAGAACGCCTGCACCGATTTGGATGATTGAGACAAATTCAGAATGTTCTCTGACCAGAATAGGAGAATATCCAATAAAATTTCCGAAAAATAAAAAAAAATTTATTTTCCCATACATTTTGTATATCTATATATATAAAAGGAAGTGGCGTTAGTACAAACGCGTATAACTCAAGAACGCCTGCACCGATTTGGATGATTGACACCAATTCAGAATGTTCTCTGGCCAGAATAGGAGAATATACAATAAAATTTCCGAAAAAAAAAAAAATTATTTTCCCATACATTTTGTTTATCTATATATATAAAAGGAAGTGGCGTTAGTACAAACGCCTATAACTCAAGAACGCCTGCACCGATTTGGATGATTGAGACAAATTCAGAATGTTCTCTGGCCAGAATAGGAGAATATCCAATAAAATTTCCGAAAAATAAAAAAAAATTTATTTTCCCATACATTTTGTATATCTATATATATAAAAGGAAGTGGCGTTAGTACAAACGCGTATAACTCAAGAACGCCTGCACCGATTTGGATGATTGAGACAAATTCAGAATGTTCTCTGGCCAGAATAGGAGAATATACAATAAAATTTCCGAAAAAAAAAAAATTATTTTCCCATACATTTTGTTTATCTATATATATAAAAGGAAGTGGCGTTAGTACAAACGCCTATAACTCAAGAACGCCTGCACCGATTTGGATGATTGAGACAAATTCAGAATGTTCTCTGGCCAGAATAGGAGAATATCCAATAAAATTTCCGAAAAATAAAAAAAAATTTATTTTCCCATACATTTTGTATATCTATATATATAAAAGGAAGTGGCGTTAGTACAAACGCGTATAACTCAAGAACGCCTGCACCGATTTGGATGATTGAGACAAATTCAGAATGTTCTCTGACCAGAATAGGAGAATATCCAATAAAATTTCCGAAAAATAAAAAAAAAATTATTTTCCCATACATTTTGTTTATCTATATATATAAAAGGAAGTGGCGTTAGTACAAACGCCTATAACTCAAGAACGCCTGCACCGATTTGGATGATTGACACCAATTCAGAATGTTCTCTGGCCAGAATAGGAGAATATCCAATAAAATTTCCGAAAAATAAAAAAAAAATTATTTTCCCATACATTTTGTTTATCTATATATATAAAAGGAAGTGGCGTTAGTACAAACGCCTATAACTCAAGAACGCCTGCACCGATTTGGATGATTGAGACAAATTCAGAATGTTCTCTGACCAGAATAGGAGAATATCCAATAAAATTTCCGAAAAATAAAAAAAAATTTATTTTCCCATACATTTTGTATATCTATATATATAAAAGGAAGTGACGTTAGTACAAACGCGTATAACTCAAGAACGCCTGCACCGATTTGGATGATTGACACCAATTCAGAATGTTCTCTGGCCAGAATAGGAGAATATACAATAAAATTTCCGAAAAAAAAAAAAATTATTTTCCCATACATTTTGTTTATCTATATATATAAAAGGAAGTGGCGTTAGTACAAACGCCTATAACTCAAGAACGCCTGCACCGATTTGGATGATTGAGACAAATTCAGAATGTTCTCTGGCCAGAATAGGAGAATATCCAATAAAATTTCCGAAAAATAAAAAAAAATTTATTTTCCCATACATTTTGTATATCTATATATATAAAAGGAAGTGGCGTTAGTACAAACGCGTATAACTCAAGAACGCCTGCACCGATTTGGATGATTGAGACAAATTCAGAATGTTCTCTGGCCAGAATAGGAGAATATACAATAAAATTTCCGAAAAAAAAAAAAAATTATTTTCCCATACATTTTGTTTATCTATATATATAAAAGGAAGTGGCGTTAGTACAAACGCCTATAACTCAAGAACGCCTGCACCGATTTGGATGATTGAGACAAATTCAGAATGTTCTCTGGCCAGAATAGGAGAATATCCAATAAAATTTCCGAAAAATAAAAAAAAATTTATTTTCCCATACATTTTGTATATCTATATATATAAAAGGAAGTGGCGTTAGTACAAACGCGTATAACTCAAGAACGCCTGCACCGATTTGGATGATTGAGACAAATTCAGAATGTTCTCTGACCAGAATAGGAGAATATCCAATAAAATTTCCGAAAAATAAAAAAAAAATTATTTTCCCATACATTTTGTTTATCTATATATATAAAAGGAAGTGGCGTTAGTACAAACGCGTATAACTCAAGAACGCCTGCACCGATTTGGATGATTGACACCAATTCAGAATGTTCTCTGGCCAGAATAGGAGAATATCCAATAAAATTTCCGAAAAATTAAAAAAAAAAAATAATTTCCCATACATTTTGTATATCTATATATATAAAAGGAAGTGGCGTTAGTACAAACGCGTATAACTCAAGAACGCCTGCACCGATTTGGATGATTGGGACAAATTCAGAATGTTCTCTGGCCAGAATAGGAGAATATCCAATAAAATTTCCGAAAAATAAAAAAAAATTTATTTTCCCATACATTTTGTATATCTATATATATAAAAGGAAGTGGCGTTAGTACAAACACGTACAACTCAAGAACGCCTGCACCGATTTGGATGATTGAGACAAATTCAGAATGTTCTCTGACCAGAATAGGAGAATATCCAATAAAATTTCCGAAAAATAAAAAAAAAATTATTTTCCCATACATTTTGTTTATCTATATATATAAAAGGAAGTGGCGTTAGTACAAACGCCTATAACTCAAGAACGCCTGCACCGATTTGGATGATTGACACCAATTCAGATTGTTCTCTGGCCAGAATAGCAGAATATCCAATAAAATTCCAGAAAAATGCAAAAAAAAATTATTTTCCAATACATTTTGTATATCTATATATATAAAAGGAAGTGGCGTTAGTACAAACGCGTATAACTCAAGAACGCCTGCACCGATTTGGATGATTGAGACAAATTCAGAATGTTCTCTGGCCAGAATAGGAGAATATCCAATAAAATTTCCGAAAAATAAAAAAAAAATTATTTTCCCATACATTTTGTTTATCTATATATATAAAAGGAAGTGGCGTTAGTACAAACGCCTATAACTCAAGAACGCCTGCACCGATTTGGATGATTGACACCAATTCAGATTGTTCTCTGGCCAGAATAGGAGAATATCCAATAAAATTCCCGAAAAATGGAAAAAAAAAATTATTTTCCAATACATTTTGTATATCTATATATATAAAAGGAAGTGGCGTTAGTACAAACGCGTATAACTCAAGAACGCCTGCACCGATTTGGATGATTGACACCAATTCAGAATGTTCTCTGGCCAAAATAGGAGAATATCCAATAAAATTTCCGAAAAATTCAAAAAAAAAAATTTTTTCCCATACATTTTGTATATCTATATATATAAAAGGAAGTGGCGTTAGTACAAACGCGTATAACTCAAGAACGCCTGCACCGATTTGGATGATTGAGACAAATTCAGAATGTTCTCTGGCCAGAGTAGGAGAATATCCAATAAAATTTCCGAAAAAAAAAAAAAATTATTTTCCCATACATTTTGAGATAGGGATAGAAATTGGGATAGGGATAGAGATATTGATATAGATATAGATATAGATATAGAAATAGATAGGGATAGAGATAGAGATAAAGATAGAGATAGTGATAGAGACAGAGATAGAGATAGAGACAGAGATAGGGATAGGAGAAATTAGGTTTGTCGCGGTGAATATATGTATATCTCTTTTGTTCAGAGAATTAACAGTTTTATAGCTTTATAGGAATAAATTTTAGGCAGAACAACGTCTGCCGGGCCAGATAGTATATAATAAAACAAAGTAAAAAAAAATTTTAAAAGCTTTTATATTTTAATATTAATATAAAAATTTACTAAAAAGGAAAAAAATAAATTTTTAATATTTTTGAACAAGATTTATATTACTCCTTAGTTCATTTGGGTCTTAATTTCAATCTAAGCATACATTTAACGCATTTCTTCAAAGCATTTCTGTATATGTATGTATTTGCAAAAAAAAAAATTATAAAAAAAGACTCAATAATGTAATTATGATAAACAAGGAAAATTTAATTACCCGCCTTCTACTAAAGATCGCAGGCAATCCGAGATAATATTGAATACGTATACATAAATAATATGTATGTATATACATATGTACATATGTTCATATGGAAACCATTCCCTTGTATGCATACACCCAACCATACATAAATATGTAGATACATATGAACGCACAAATGCTTGGCTAAGGCAACTGCGAAAATCTGCTTGCATTTCCTTCCATACAACGCAGCTGAAAAATGTCCATGAGAAAATCTTTTCGTGAACGCTAAAATACTGCTCGCGATCAGTATTTCTCGCATTGCTTTTCTCATATGTGAACAGCCGAAGCCGGCTTAGTTCGGTTTTATCACATGTGAGTGAGAAATTTTGGTTTGTTATTTTTCGCTCGTGAGTGAAAAATATGGAAATTTTTTTTTTGTTCACTTATCGCGACTGATAAGCATAATTTTTTTTTGCATTTCTCACTCGTGATAAATGAACGAAAAAAATAATTTGAAATATTATCGCTCGCGAACGTGAATGAATGTGAGTGAGAATTTCTGAACCCTGGTTCACTCAGAGGCCTCGTATTTATTTTACTCAAATATTTGAGTGCTTGGTCTGCATTGTTGTGTGCGTTCAAGTTCAAATTTTTTTAGTGTAGCTCAGAGTTAACTTTTTCAGCACTCTTGCAGCCCTTTAGTACATATCGTCGTTTAAAGTGCATTTTCGCGTACGAAATTTATAAGACATTCAAGTCAGGTTAAATTACAAAACGTAAATATCAATATTTAAAACACTTGAAACGAGTAATGCCTTGCGATTGTCATAGCTTCTATGACAATTTACCACATTTACCTTAAGAATTCTCCACTTATGTGTAAACAAAATTACGTTTTCTTAATTAAAAATATGAATTTTAGCTTAAAATGTAATATATGGGTAAGAATTTCTGAAAAGGGCCACCTAAACACAAAATATTTCCATTTTGGTCGGCAGTGGCGTTTTTGGAAAGCTCTTCGTGACACCAATGAACACCTGTCTTTGCTTTTGGAGACAAAATTTTTTTTGTTATATATAAGCAATTAAAATTTTCTGACCTCTTTTTTTAAAACGCGATTGCAGATGATCTAAGAAACCGATTTTGACAATTCAACCGTCATTTTCTTTCTTTTCAAAAGTTTTTTATTGGTATATAGTTTATTTTTTTAAACAAATGTTTTAAGTCAAATTTTTATGAGATTTTTATAAATTTTTTTCAAAAATGGTCAAAAAAATTGTGTTATCCGTCTCTTTTCCATAAAAAAAAATTAACCAATTTTGCAAAATTTTACTCCCTAAGATATTCAGAAGTAAAAAAAATGGATCGCAATATGGAAAAAAGTAGGAATTTTTTATATGAAACTGAAGTTTGAAAATCTGTTCCTTTAAACTCTTATAACTTTTGAACCGTGGCACAGTGGGGGCACCTCCATACAAACGCGGCCAAAAATAGTAATAATTGAGCTAGAATCTTGAAACTCGGAACTTAAGCTTTTTTGGTTGAAATTAGTAAACTGTGAAAATTTGAACAAAATCCACCCGCAAATACGCCTACCTCCCATATAACGGTATTTTTGAAATTTCAGCATTTTCCTAACTATAATAATATAATACAATGGCGCTATTATAACTCTGACGAGTTTTATGGCCGAGCTTCTCTCCCAATTCGTGGTGTGCTCCTTTTTGTTTTTTTTCCTACTAATTGGGGACCTACAGTTTTATGCCGGCTCCGAACGGCGAAAGCATTTTTTGTGAGAAGCTTTTTCATGGCAGAAATACTCTCGGAGGGTATGCCGCCCACTGCCGAAAGGTGACCGCTGCTCTTAAAAAACCCAATAATTGGATTTTTACTAATAGAAAAATTGTTTTGGTGTTTTGCTCGGACCGTGGTTTGAACCCGAGACCTCTGGTATAGCAGGCGAGCACTCTACCCACTGCACCACAGCGGCCACATTTCCTAACTATTATAGCTAAAATGCTCAATTTTGATTAGTGTATACACTTTTGAAATATAAATCAAATGCATTAATCATTTTGGAAAATGGGTAAAGCACTTCACCGTTTTTAAATTAAAAACATATGCACTTTTAAGTATGTTATAATCATTTATCATAAAACTTTCATACAAAAAAATCGCGTTTAAAAAAATTTTATACCAGAAATGAAATTACACTTTTCTAAAGGATTTCAGTGTGATAAACCTGAATATGGAGTCAGATTTTCCAAATTGGTTCTAGTTTCTGAGATATTCATGCCCAAATAGGCAAAAAACACGTTTTTTGGCTCTATTCCCTGCTTAATATCTTTTATGTAATTACTTTCCACTCAAATTCGATTAAACCAGTTGAAAGCACAATCATTACCCTTGAAAACAGCGTTTAGTTTCTTCGAATATCTTAATTAGAATTGGAAATATCGATATTTAAGTTTCACCATTTTGACAAATATTCCCCATACAAAAAAATTTTAACTTTTTGAAGCATACTTCTGGGCATTTTGTATGGGAAAAATGTACGAAAACTCAAAAAACACCTTCCATAAAAATGTTTATAAAACAAAATGGAGCAAAAACATTTTTAAAGTTTTAAAATTTTTACACATTTTTTTTTTATATTCCAAAAGAAAAAAGCTGTCAAAGATTAGAATTAACGCTGATAAAAAAGATTACCTCATAATTTGAAAGTATGCACCATTTACTGCAAGACGATAAAGAAATATTCGATTATTCGCCTAAATATAAACGTTTTTCATAATGTAAAAACTAACATAATTAATGCGTTTACAAAAACGCAGTTTTAGGCCAATGGGAAAAAAATTATAAAAGCAAATGGAGCAAGGGGATTTTCAAAATGAAAATGTAGTTTGATTAAGAATATATTATTTCAAAGCATAAAAAAAATTGAGGAGGTCATATTTTTTGGTTTTTTAATTTTTTTATTCAAAATCGAGAAAAATTTTTTTCTTATCGACATTTTTTGTCAATATTTGAAAATTCATATAAATTCAATAGTGAACGGTATTTACATCTACTTATAATTTCTGAAAGAGAAAATCATTATCTATGTAATGATTACTCGAGTTCGTATGATAACAATTAAATGAGATAGAGCATTTTGTATGAGGTGTGTTCATTGAGAAATAAAAGAACATATTTTTTGCTCAACTTTGGGCACCCTGTACGGCTAAACGAAAAGAGACTCAAACATTTTTATATAAGCTTTTTTATTACAATTTGATATATCTGTCGATCTCTATTTAAAAAAATGGTTTTACTCATACTTTAATTTTGAATTTATTTTTGGCCGCAATCACCCATTGTGCGTGGTACGGAATCGCACGAAATTAAACATGATTATCTACTATGATACCCGGAAGCCATCATCGGAAAAGTGGGAGTGGTACCGCCCATACTAACTAATGGTTTCAATTTATGTAATTCTTGCAAGATTTTCGGTACCGTAGTGGGCGAGAGAACAGATCATAGGGCATAGTTTCCTGAAGAGGAAACAACGGGTCCAAATGTGGAAAATAGTTATATTGATTGCACTATGGTGAAAGGCTTATATTTAACTTTCCTTGTGCACTTAAACAAACTATTATATATGCAATTGAATATAAAGTAGCCCAGTGTTTTATGTTATAAAATAAGGTTCGTATACATACATATGTACATATATAGCAAGGATGGGCATTTTTGCACCACCGCTCATAGCGGATTACCATTTGAAAGAGAGTGGTAGTGAAAAATTTATCTGCACTACCAATCAAAAATGAATGCGAATGCAAATTTGACTTGCAAGTGGCCAATCAATTTATTAACTGCAATGAAGTTATGGGATATTGTACACATGGAATTAGGCTTAGAAAAGCAGGGACCCAACCAGTTATGACTTTTATGATAAAAGTTACGATCAAAAAGTTATTTTTTCACTTTATTTTTTTTCGGCAGACTATAACTGTTAAAAGTTGACTTTTATTTTTTCAGTCAAATAATAACAGTTAAAATGTGACTTTTATTTTTTCCGGCAAAAATAAAAGGCAATTTGAAATTACAAAGAGAACGTTAGCCCAACTAGGGTATATTTGGTATCAATGGACTCGTCGTAAGTCCTAGATTCCAACGACATGTATATACATACAATTACATGTATATACATACAATTATATACATATATTATGACCAAAGATGTAATCTATGTTATTGTATGATGAAAATATCAATCACTTCTTAGAAAAAAAACTGCCAAAAATCAAAACGATTTCCTATAAAGCTAAAAGTTACACTTTGTTAGGCTAGAAGTATTTGGTCTATAAAACTGTGTACTCAAAAGTTTTCTAAAAAATCAAAAAAAAAAAAATAAAATTTTTTTTTCGAGTTAAACTCTCAAAAACAGTGATTTACGACAAAAATAAAAGGCAATTTGAAACTACAAAGAGACCGTAAACCCCACTAGGGTAAATTTGGTATCAATGGACTCGTCGTAAGCCCTGGATTCCAACGACATATAATACATGTATATACATACAATTATATACATATATTATGACCAAATATGTAATCTATGTTATTGTATGGTGAAAATATCAAGCACTTAGAAAAAAAAAACTGCCAAAAATCAAACCGATTTCCTAGAAAGCTAAAAGTTACACTTTGTTAGGCTAAAATTATTTGGTCTATAAGACTGTATACTCAGAAGTTTTCTAAAAAATAAAAAAAAAATTTTTTTCGAGTTAAACTCTCAAAAAGAGCGAAGAATAAAAGGCAATTCGAAACTACAAAAAGACTGTAAGCCCAACTGGAGTAAATTTGGTATCAATGGACTCGCCGTAAGCCCTGGATTCCAACGACATATAATATATGTACAGTCTGTCAATTAGTTCTTTGCAAAATGAAAACAGTTCAGAAATTTGTTTTCATACTGGTATTTGGTCAACTAAAATAACTTTTTAATTTTTTTCAAAGCTAATATTAAACTAAATATGGTTACAGCATTTAGGGCCAACAAAATCCAAAACCTAAAGCATTGAAACAACAGAAAAGAAACAAAAGTTTAAAAAATTTGAAAAGACACATTGTAAATTAATTCTTTGGAATTTTTTCACATGTGACAGAAACTGAAAAAAGCAGACCTGATCGTTGAAATTTTGGTATGGTGGCCACTAGCCTCAACCACATCAACCACACATTGTACACGAAGGGTCATGGAATGAATTAGGCCCTGCATCCCATGAATTTCGCATAGTTTATGCCATTTTTCCTGAATGGCATTAATTACAGCCTTTTTCGCTAGTAGACCCTCGTTTTCTCTCTTTTTATTTCAAGAAAGGCCAAAAATGTTTGACTGGGCTTAACCTGGGACCTTGGGCAGGTGTATCCATTGCTTTGGTGCAATTATGTAGTACCCAAGTCCTGCACAGCAACGATTTGTTTTTAGGAACGTTGTTCAGGTACATCTTGTACTTTAATTTATTGGCGTTTTTTGGTTAAAAAATGCAAATTTTTATTACGATCTTCGACTACTCGTCAAGCTAAAACTCCTTCATCATCAGGTCATTAAAAATCCGCAGTCCGCCAACACCCTTGGAGGATAAACAACTCCACAATATTGCAAACAATTTGGTCTAATATTCTTCTGTAGCAGAGCTGTGTAGATGTTCTTTTTCGCGATGAAACAAAAATACGCACGATGCATCGCTATGGACACGGAAAACTTTCGAGAACATTTGTTGGCCCTAAATGCTGTAACCATATTTAGTTTAATATTAGCTTTGAAAAAAATAAAAAAAGTTATATTAGTTGACCAAATACCAGTATGAAAACAAATTTCTGAACTGTTTTCATTTTGCAAAGAACTAATTGACAGACTGTACATATATTATATGTCGTTGGAATCCAGGGCTTACGGCGAGTCCATTGATACCAAATTTACTCTAGTTGAGCTTACAGTCTCTTTGTAGTTTCGAATTGCCTTTTATTCTTCGCTCTTTTTGAGAGTTTAACTCGAAAATTTTTTTTTTTTATTTTTTAGAAAACTTCTGAGTATACAGTCTTATAGACCAAATAATTTTAGCCTAACAAAGTGTAACTTTTAGCTTTCTAGGAAATCGGTTTGATTTTTGGCAGTTTTTTTTCTAAGAAGTGCTTGATATTTTCATCATACAATAACATAGATTACATCTTTGGTCATAATATATGTATATAATTGTATGTATATACATGTATTATATGTCGTTGGAATCTAGGACTTCCGACGAGTCCATTTATACCAAATTTACCCTAGTTGGGCTAACGGTCTCTTTGTAATTTCAAATTGCCTTTTATTTTTGCCGGAAAAAATAAAAGTCACATTTTAACTGTTATTATTTGACTGAAAAAATAAAAGTCAACTTTTAACAGTTAATATGGGACTTTTGCCGAAAAAGTTGGTAAAATAAAAATCATGTCTGATTCTTGGAGAGGAGGTCGAGAGGACTTCAGAAATATGAAATTTTTTTTTTCTACGGCGATATTTTGATTTTGACTTTTTTGTCTAAAAATATTTCGATAACAGTTATTATGGGTCCCTGTAGAAAAGTGAATGGAAAACCAACACAGCATGGTAATACGTCCTATGTTATACCTATATGCATAAGTATTTCTTTACATTTATAATAATACAATGGCGCTATTATAACTCTGACGAGTTTTATGGCCGAGCTTCTCTCCCAATTCGAGGTGTGCTCCTTTTTTTTTTTTTTGTTTTTCCTACTAATTGGGTGGACCTACAGTTTTATGCCGGCTCCGAACGGCGAATGCATTTTTTGTGAGAAGCTTTTTCATGGCAGAAATACTCTCGGAGGGTATGCCGCCCACTGCCGAAAGGTGACCGCTGCTCTTAAAAAACCCAATAATTGGATTTTTACTAATTAGAAAAAGTGTTTTGGTGTTTGGATCGGACCGTGGTTTGAACCCGAGACCTCTGGCATAGCAGGCGAGCACTCTACCCACTGCACTACAACTTCTTTACATTTACTAAAATTTTAACATCCATTGATATATATGTACAGGACATATTAACATGCCGTTTTGGTTTCCGTTCACTTTTCTAAGCCTAATTCCATGTGTACAATATCCCACAAACATCATTGCAGTTAATAAATTGATTGGCCACTTGCAAGTCAAATTTGTATTCGCATTCATTTTTGATTGGTTGGTTGGTTGCTGTGCTGCACGGCTTTAGCCAGGCCCAATTAGCGCACCAGGCGCCATTTTGATGCACGTACTCATGGACCAAATAATCCCTGTCGTCACGGTTCTCCATCCGTACGAAACCATATTTGATTCCCTCGGTAAACCTTCTGAGATCGGTTGCTGTTATTGCGGTTCATCATCCTGATCGAACCATTTGGTTCCTTCGATGAACCTGTTAAGGTCGGCTGGGGGGCAAACTGATAAGTCCTTAAGGCTTTGGAGTTCAAACCTACCAAAGGCTTTGTGTTTGATATGAGACAGTGCAGGACATTCGCACAGGAAATGTGTGATCGATTCCTCACTGCCATCTTGGTTGCAGCTTCTGCATCTAGTGTTGAATGGGATTCCCATCCGTTCGGCTTGTTTGCCAAAAGGCCAGTGTCCCGTGATAGTGGCTGTAATTCTGAAGATTTCTTTCCTTGATCTGCTGAGGAGTTCCCTAGTTCTTATTATGTTGTAGTCCGGCCAGGTTTGCTTCGTTATCTTGCATGTTGCTGTAGATTTCCACCGAAGTGTAGCCAGTTTCTTATGTTTGTCATGAATGTCTCTTTTAATGGCTGATAGGGGCCACCTTAGCGTAACTGCTCTTGATAGGTCCTTAGATGCCCTGGCTTTAGCCAGTTCATTTGCCATCTTTGCAGCTTCGGACTGTCTTGGATGTTGTTATGGGAGAGTTGAGCGCCATAAGCACCGCTTGACTGTCTGTGTATATGTGCACCTCGCGTCCCCTGACAGCGCTTTCTAGCAAGAACTCGCAGGCCCGCTCTATGCCTTGTAACTCCGCTTGGAATATGCTGGCTGAGTCTGGCAGACGGAAAGAGAGTGAGATATTTGTTTGCTCAGAGAAAACTCCCGACCCCACACCTGTGTCCATTTTGGACTCGTCTGTGTAGATCGAGATTGTTTCCTTCTTCCGCACGCTATCCCTTCTCCATTCCCTTCTCGAGGGGAACCTCACCTTAGAGTTCCTGTTAAAGTCCAGTGTGGTTGGGGGGTAGTCTGATGTTTTCTGTAATCCGGGAAGCATGTTTAGGATATTACCGTGACCATATTGCCTGTCAGTCCAGCAGCCCGACTCAAGAAGTCGTATTGCCGACCTCGTTGCAGTTTCACGAATTGGTAATTGATGCAGGATTATATTCAGTGCGTCAGTTGGACACGACTTCAATGCTCCTGTCACCCCAGCAAATGCTGTCCGTTGTAAGCTGTTTAGTTTTTTGACGTTGTATTGCTTGTCTAGGGCTGGCCACCATACTACCGCACCGTATGTTAGTGTTGGACGTATGACGGCTGTGTATAGCCACAAGACAAGTTTGGGCGTAAGACCCCAGTTTCTGCTGAATATTCTTTTGCACGAGTAGTAGGCTATTTGTGCCTTTTCTGCTCTCTTTTCGATGTTTGTCTTCCAATTCAGTTTGCGATCTAATTCGACACCCAGGCACTTAACCTTTTCAGATAGTTCGAGAGTGTTGCCGTCTATAGAGGGCATTCTGAATTGTGGTATTTTATATTTGTTGCTGAATAGCACCAGTTTGGTTTTGCTAGGATTAATACTGAGTCCGCTTTTGGCGGCCCATGATTTCAGTTTGTTAAGGGCTGCATACATTATTTCACTTAATGTCGACGGAAACGGGCCCGATACTATTATTGCTACATCGTCAGCATACGCCACTACCTTTACTCCGTTTTTGTTGAACTCGAGTAGAATTCCGTTCACAGCCACAACCCATAGTAGAGGAGAGAGAACGCCACCCTGTGGTGTTCCCCTCCTCACATAGCGTGTAGCCGTGACCGAACCCATGCTGGCTTGAATTATTCTGTTGTTCAACATAGATTGAACCCATCTGCAGATATGGTAGTTGATACCTAGACCTTCGAGGGATCCTACAATCTGGTTGATCTCGATGTTATTGAAAGCGCCTTCGAAATCAAGGAAGGCCGCTAGGGAGAATTGTTTGTATTTTAGTAATTTTTCTATGGTGGTTACTAGCTCATGAAGAGCTGTTTCAGTGGACCTGCCTTTCATGTAAGCATGTTGAGCTTTGGAGAGTTTAGGCCCTGTTATGATCGCTCTTATATGGATGTCAATGAGCCTTTCCAAGACCTTTAAGAGGAAGGAAGTTAGGCTAATGGGTCTGTAGTCTTTGGCCTGCTCGTGGGATCTTTTCCCTGCTTTAGGTAGGAAGATGACCTTGACCCTTATCCAGCTTAATGGAGTGTGGGTCATGGCTATACTAGCTTTATATACCCTTTCCAGCCAGAGTGTCAAGGGGTCTCCTAGCTTTTGTAGCATTATCGGATAGATACCATCTGGGCCTGGCGATTTGTATGGAGAGAAGCTATTGATGGCGTACGCGATTTTTTCCCTGCTAATGATCGATTCTGACAGCCCCTCTGGTAGTACTAGTTGTACTGGTTGAGGTGCACTGGTCGATACCCTTTCACTACCAGGGAAATGCGCATTTATAAGAGTTTCTAGGGAGTCCTCCTCCGAGGTTGTCCATTCACCGTCCCCCCGCTTTCGAAATGGGGGCTAGTGTGAACCTTGGACAGAATTTTGCTCAGTCTGGAGGATTCCCGGCTGTTTTCTATTGAGGAGCAAAATGATTTCCAGGACTCGGCCTTGGCTTTCCTTAGTGCTTGCTTATATTTTTTTAGTGCCTACTTATATGGGTTTCATATTTTAGTTTTGAAGCATTCATTGAAGGTTCTTCTTACTGTTGTTCTTAGATCCCTGAGTTCCCCATTCCACCAGGTGGGGGATTTCTTTTTCTGAATACTAACTGGTGTGGATTTAGTGTACGCTTTTGTTAGCGTTTTCTCTAAGTGTTCAACTACTGCATCAAGCTCATCGGAGCTCTCTATTTTAGTTTTGAGACCCTTGGAGAGAAATTTTTCTGATTTTCTTGTAAATGCATCCCATTTAGTTTTTCTGGGGTTCCTATAGCGGATAGGAGGAGGGTGTCCAGATACCACTCTTAAGCCGAAGAGGATCCAGCAATGATCCGATAGGGATGGTTTGTCGGATACTCTCCCGTTCTCCACTAGCGACGCATCTGCGTCTGTGGTGGGAGTCAGATCTAGGACCTCCTCCCATCCTTGGTACCTCTCGGAGCTGGGAAATCTGAAGGTCGGTTTGGACCCTACGTTACATATACTTAATCTAGTGTTTAATATAAATTGAAATAAGGGCTCACCCCTATCGTTGGTTGCAGAACTCCCCCAGATTGAATGTCTGGCGTTCGCGTCACAGCCTATGATGGTGCGGTCGCTGTTGTCGTTTAGGAAGTGCCGCAGTTCCGGGGGTGGAGCTTACCTATCGTGAGCCATATACACCGACACCACGAAAATGGGTCGTTCGTCTACGCCCCGTACCCTGACCACTGTTGTATCTGCTGTGCTGTAATCTGAACAAAGAAATGCATTGAAACCTTTTTTGATTAATATGCATGATCTAGGATTACCTGTGTTAGCCTTGTAGAATAGCGTGTGTGTGCTGGTGTTTAGTCCTTGGACTGCTTGGTTGTGCACCCAGGGCTCTTGGACGAAACTGATATCGACTTCATCCTCCACCAGGAGAATCCTCGGATTATCCGTGGCACTTTTTGAGTACTGCAGATTAATCTGGGCGCAGCTGACGAGTCTGTTATGATGTGGGGTCATTGATGTTGACGCCTCTCAGCAGTTGACATGCATCTTCTACCTCTTCAGGGTCGTCTTCATCGGGAGTTTTGTCGCCAGTGAAGACCTTGACTTTGGCCATACGGATGCCGAAGGCAACCTTATGATTTGCCTTTGCCAATGCTTCGAGCGACTCCTCGCAGATCGCCACGAGTATCGGCCTGCTGGTATTTGTTGTTGTCTCCGCCTTAATGAGCTGCCACTCTGCAACGGCCGGTATGTGACTGTTGTACAGCTTCACGCATTTCAACAGCTCCTCCCCCGGGTTGTCCATGGGGGGTAACCAAATGCGCGCACGAGGCCTCCTTGGAACGTCCGCCGCTTGGATCAGCTTTAGCTCGAGAGTATCGAGCCCTTCGCTGATCCTAGCAACGCTGTTCCTTAGGAACTCCAAGGAAAACTCATCCGCACATTTGATCACCCTGTATCCCCTGAGCAACTCCGAGGAGTCAAAGACCGGATGGGGACCAGCCGAATTGTCGAGCACGCGACGCATCGCGAGCTTCGTCAACCCGATCTCGATCTCCATCCAGTTCTGCTGAATTGATGCTGGCGATCTGCTGTTCGCGTCTACAATGGCCACTTGCAGATGGTCTCTGGCGACGTCGCTAAAGTGACGCTGTGTCGTGGCTGGCATGTCAGCCCGTTTGGGCTTCTTTGTCGCATCAGTGGTGTTGCTGTTGTTATCGTTGCCAGATCTATTTCTCTTTTGAGAATTTTCACTGGCGTCGGTTGTTGTTGTTGGAGGTGGTTTAGAAGCCTGAAACTCACTTTTTGTATCTTGCCACATCCTTCGAACAGCCAGGAGAGTCACAATTTTCTAGCTTTTTCAGCATGAATAGTGTCCTCTGGTATTTGTTTTTCCGGAGCTGGCGGTCGCTCTTCGTCCTTTTTTTCTTGACGTCCCCCGCGACAGCAGGTGCACTATGGTTGGTGCTTCCTACTGCTTTGGAGGATGAGCTCTGTTGTTGTGCTGTTTGTGCCCTGGGCGTACTATGGTTGGTACTTCCCACGGCACTTATAATTGTATCCTGGCTCTTCCTCAGAATCCGTCACCAAAGGTTCGGGATTTCTGTAGAAAGTTGTAGTGGTCATAGTCATAGAGTCCATTGTCGAGTCCGTATCTCTGTCCATCGCTCTGTTGTCCTGTTCCGTTTCGTTCGTCATTGTCATTTGATTTTGGTTTGTTTTTTTTTTTTTTTTTATTTTTTTGTTTAAGTTTTCCATGTTTTTGTTCCCACAAGTGTTCCGGAAAGGGTCGTCACTCGTCCGCAGAACCGGAATGCGGGGAGAAGGCACTTATACAACCGACCTTGCCCGGGCATCGGAGGGGACCGTACGGCATCAGTTATTTTAGCCACCCACTGACCATTCATCCTTCAGCACGTATACCTGAACACCTTGGATTAGGGTGGTGTTGGTGTGGCAATCCCGCCATTTCCAACACACGCATAGGAGATAGCTTACCGGATTTGTTGGCTATACCTCTCTACGTATGCAGGCAAATGGAGGGCTTTCCTCTTAGTTCGTCCCACATCGTGGTTCCCTCTATGGAGAGATGCCTCGATATGCAACTTAAGCCCCTTCGCCGCGACAAGGCGACCAACGTGAAGGAGTTTTTGATTGGTAGTGCAGATAAATTTTTCACTACCGCTCTTTCAAATGGTAATCCGCTTTGAGCGGTAGTGCACAAATGCCCATCCTTGCTATATATGTATATACTAGCTGACCCGCCAGACGTTGTTCTGCCTAAAATTTATTCCTATAAAGCCTAAAGGAAAAGTCCTAGATTACCGTGTTGCCGTATGTATCTCTATCCCTATCCCTAATCCCTAATCCCTAATCCCTATCTTTATACCTAACCCTATCCCTATTCATATTACTATTACTATTACTATTACTATTACTATTACTATTACTATTACTATTACTATTACTATTACTATTCCTGTTCCTATTCCTATTCCTATTCCTATTCCTATTCCTATTCCTATTCCTATTCCTATCCCTATCCCTATACCTATACCTATCCCTATCCCTATCCCTATCCCTATCCCTACCCCTACCCCTATCCCTACCCCTATCCTTATCCCTATCCCCATCCCTATCCCTATCCCCTATCCCTAGTTTTTGTTCCCACGAGTGTTCCGGAAAGGGTCGACACTCGTCCGCAGAACCGGACTGCGGGGAGAAGGCACTTATACAACCGACCTTGCCCGGGCATCGGAGGGGACCGTACGGCATCAGTTATTTTAGCCACCCACTGACCATTCATCTTTCAGCACGTATACCTGAACACCTTGGATTAGGGTGGTGTTGGTGTGGCAATCCCGCCATTTCCAACACACGTATAGGAGATAGCTTACCGGATTTGTTGGCTATACTTCTCTACGTATGCAGGCAAATGGAGGGCTTTCCTCTTAGTTCGTCCCACATCGTGGTTCCCTCTATGGAGAGATGCCTCGATATGCAACTTAAGCCCCTTCGCCGCGACAAGGCGACCAACGTGAAGGAGTTTTTGATTGGTAGTGCAGATAAATTTTTCACTACCGCTCTTTCAAATGGTAATCCGCTTTGAGCGGTAGTGCAAAAATGCCCATCCTTGCTATATATGTATATACTAGCTGACCCGCCAGACGTTGTTCTGCCTAAAATTTATTCCTATAAAGCCTAAAGGAAAAGTCCTAGATTACCGTGTTGCCGTATGTATCTATATCCCTAATCCCTAATCCCTAATCCTTATCCCTAATCCCTATCCCTATCTTTATACCTAACCCTATCCCTATTCCTATTACTATTACTATTCCTGTTCCTATTCCTATTCCTATTCCTATTCCTATTCCTATTCCTATTCCTATTCCTATTCCAATTCCTATCCCTATCCCTATCCCTATCCCTATACCTATACCTATCCCTACCCCTACCCCTACCCCTACCCCTACCCCTACCCCTACCCCTACCCCTACCCCTACCCCTACCCCTACCCCTACCCCTACCCCTACCCCTACCCCTACCCCTACCCCTATCCCTACCCCTATCCTTATCCCTATCCCCATCCCTATCCCTATCCATATCCCTAGCCCTATCCCTATCTCTATCCCTATCCCTATCCCTATCCCTATCCCTATCCCTATCCCTAATCCCTAATCGCTAATCCCTATCCCTATCCCTATCCCTATCCCTATCCCTATCCCTATCCCTATCCCTATCTCTATCCCTATCCCTATCCCTATCCCTATCCCTATCTCTATCCCTATCCCTAATCCCTAATCGCTAATCCCTATCCTAATACCTATCCCTATCCATATCCCTACCCCTATCCCTATCCCTATTCCTATCCCTATCCATATCCCTATCCCTAGCCCTAGCTCTATCCCTAATCCCTAATCCCTAATCCCTAATCCCTAATCCCTAATCCCTAATCGCTAATCCCTATCCATATACCTATCCCTATCCCTATCTATATCCCTATCCCTATCCCTAGCCCTATCCCTATCTCTATCCCTATCCCTATCCCTAATCCCTAATCCCTATCCATATACCTATCCCTATCCCTATCCATATCCCTGCCCCTATCCCTACCCCTATCCCTATCCCTAGCCCTATCCCTATCCCTATCCCTATCCCTATCCCTATCCCTATCCCTATCCCTATCCCTAATCCCTAATCCCTAATCGCTAATCCCTATCCATATACCTATCCCTATCCATATCCCTATCCCTATCCCTATCCCTATCCCTATCCCTATCCCTATCCCTATCCCTATCCCTATCCCTATCCCTATTCTATCCCTCCAGACTTTCTAGGATCACCCCTGGTCCACATTTTGGTCGATATCTCGGAAAACGGGTCGCATAGGGTCTTGAAAATCATCTCTTTTTTAAATACTCACCAACACCTTTTATTTGATATGCATTTTGTAGAAAACCCGTTTGGGGTCACACCTGGTTCATATTTCAGGAAATACCTCGAATACGGGGTCTTATATGGGACCAATAACTACACCATGTTCAAGCACTCATCAACACCTTTCATTTGATACCCATATCGTACAAACCCGTTATAGGGTTACCCTGGTCCACATTTTGTGGAATATCTCCAAAACCTTCCCGGATTCTTATACTTTTTTTGGCCATAAACCATGTCGGGCTCAATCGAAAACTACGTGCAAAATTTCATTTAATTCAGTCCAGCCGTTCTGGAGTTAAATCATCAGGGAGGAAAATGCGACTTATTTTTATATAATAGATGTATGTATAAGAACCTTATTTTATAACATAAAACACTGGGCTACTTTATATTCAATTGCACGAAATATAGTTTGTTTAAGTGCACAAGGAAAGTTATATATAAATCCTTTCACCATAGTGCAATAAATATAACTATTTTCCACATTTGGACCCGTTATTTCCTTTTCAGGAAAATATGCCCTATGATCTGTTCCCTCGCCCACTACGGTGCCAAAAATCTTGCAAGAATTACATAAATTGAAACCATTAGTTAGTATGGGCGGTACCACTCCCACTTTTCCGATGATGGTTATTTTATGGTTTACGGCTTCCGGGTATCATAGTAGATAATCATGTTCAATTTCGTGCGATTCCGTACCACGGTTCAAAAGTTATAAGAGTTTAAAGGAACAGATTTTCAAACTCCAGTTTCATATAAAAAATTCCTACTTTTTTCCATATTGCCATCCATTTTTTTTTTCTTCTGAATATCTTAGGGAGTAAAATTTTGCAAATTTGCCTAATTTTTTTTTATGGAAAAGAGACGGAGAACACAATTTTTTTGACCATTTTTGAAAAAATTTCATACAAATTTCATAAAAAAAAAAAACTAAATACCAATAAAAAACTTTTAAAAAGAAAGAAAATGACGGTTGAATTGTCAAAATCGGTTAGTTAGATCGTCTGCAATCGCGTTTCAAAAAAAAGGTCAGAAAATTGTAATTGCTTATATATAACAAAAAAAAAAATTGTGTCGCCAAAAGCAAAGTCAGGTGTTTATTGGTGTCACGAAGAGCTTTCCAAAAACGCCACTGCCGACCAAAATGGAAATATTTTGTGTTTAGGTGGCCCGTTTCAGAAATTCTTACCCATATGTATAAGTTTTGTTACTTTTTTCCTTTATAAAATACTACAAAAAGAATTCTATTGAACATTTTGCCATTTCATTACCGCATATGCGTGATTTTTGTGCCAAATAAAAATTGCACAACCGCACATGAAAAAAAAAGTTTCTTAATAATTCAATTTGCTTCTTTTTTTACACTAAGTTGATGTTTTAGCTAGCAAACTGATCTACGTAACTATTTAAATTTAAGTTTGTACGCAGAAATAAGTAACGGTTTTGAAATTAAATAGTTTTTATGCTCTCCTGTAAAATTCAGCCACCGTCCGCTATGCGAAAATGCAAATGCCTCTTACGCGAAAATGCACTTTAAACGACGATATGTATGTGTGTATGATCATTCATATGCATATATATAGTACTTCTATATTTATTTATTTATTTATTTATTTATTTATTTATTCATCATCAGAGAAATACAAGTTTCTTACTGACTACACAAAAATTACAATTACCTTAATAGCTATTCTTAATATAATTTGACAGAATATTGCTTAACATCCCCCCAGAAAGTGATAAGTCAATATCGACAGCACGATTTATTTGATTTAGTTCTCTAAGAGCACGACTGATGGGAGCATTAATGGCATAATTTGATTTGACCGTATATATGTAAAAAATATCCGGATGACGTAAAGTTCTACTAGGAATATAAAAAGGGATCATAGTTAAAATATCTGCGCAATCCAACTCACAACTTATTACTTTTAAGATAAAAGAACAAGAGAGATACTTCCTTCTAGTCTCAAGCAGTTCAAGTCTTATAAGTAAACACCGCGAGCTATATGATGGTACCGACTGTGCAAAATTTAAAGAGCGTAACGCGTACTTTGTAAAAATCTTTTGAACGCGCTCGATTCGATTAATAAGATTAGCCTGTGTAGGGCGCCAGATTATTTAGGCATATTCCAACCGAGACCTAACAAATGCAATAAACAAAGTCTTATGCGTATACGGATCAGAAAACTCTGAACTGTTACGGCGCACGAACGCTAACATAGAATAAGCATTTGCTACAACAGAATTTACGTGATCGGAGAACGTAAGTTTTGTGTCAAAAAAGACTCCAAGGTCTTTAACCAATTCTACGATCTTCAGCGGAGAGCCAGAAATAGTATAAGTGGTACTTATACGAGTGATTTTCCTGGAAAATGTACAGTGGTAGCATTTCGCAGTGTTTAGAAAAAGACGGTTCATAACACACCAAGCTTGAACCCTATCTATATCAGCCTGGAGTGCTAATGAATCCTCAACTTTAGAGACTACTGAATAAACCTTAAGGTCATCAGCATAAAGTAAAAATTTAGAATGATGGAAGCACGAGCCGATATCGTTGATGAAAATAATAAGTAATAGCGGCCCAAGAATACTACCTTGGGGCACACCAGAACTCGCATGGAAAGAGCGGGATGAAATATTGTCAATAACGACAGAACAATATCTACCGATTAGATAGGACTTAAGCCAAGCAAGAAACTGTGAGTGGAAGCCCATGCTGGCTAACTTATTTATAAGAATTTTATGTGATACTCTGTCAAAGGCCTTGGCAAAATCAGTGTAAATTGCATCCACCTGATAACCTGCCGCAAAGCTTTTAAGACAGTCCTCAACAAAAATAACCAAGTTAGAAATAGTGGATCTTCCACTTATGAAACCATGTTGATTCGGAGAAATAAAACTGCGGACAGCATATGCCATTTTAACCTTGATTATGGCTTCGAATAATTTGGCTACAGTTGATAATTTCGCTATCGGTCTATAGTTCGAAACATCGTTCTTAGCTCCCCCTTTAAGAATTGGGGTAATCGTTACTTTTTTCCAATCCCCGATAAATGTACCCGACGAAAGCGATAAGTTAAAAATTAACTGTAATGGCTTACAGAGGGAATCACAATTCTTAAAAAGAGTAGCAGAAAAACCATCCACATCTGAAAGCATTGATGGCTTTAAAGATGCAATCCCCATTTGCACATCATTCTCCGATAAAGATAATGCGCCAAAAGATGAAGGTGAATCAGATGTAACAGAATAATTGTAATAAGATGAATCCTCATCAACAACATAATTGGACCCAAAAAAATCAGCGAACAAATTCGCAGAATCTTCCACCGAGTCCGCATGGGCATCATTAAAAAATATAGATGTTGGAATGTTCGATTTAGATTTTTTAGACTTAATGAAAGACCAAAAGGTTTTTGGATTGGTCTTAATGTTTTCTTCGCAATTCTTAAAGAATCTCCCCCGTAGTGTTTAAGCTTTGTTGGGAGAGGGGAAGGCGAGTTGCTTTTTTGGAGGGAATTGGATTGGGTTTGGCTACGGGGAGATGTAGCATATTTTGTTGGGTAGTGTGGGGGTGGCTACGGGGAGGTGTAGCATCTTTTATGCGAGTGTGTACATATGTACGTGTGTATGTACATATGTGCATATATTGGATGTATATATGCACATACATACCATATTTACAACCCTTGAATGTATTCAGGTGGGGAGGAGCGTGATTGCGGCTCCAAGGTTGGGCGAGAGTGCCAACCTCTTTTTCGTTGTGAAAAATCCCGAGTACGATTTGCTCCTTCATGTTATATAGCTCGAACAATGCATAAGACGGCTGAGAATTACCGCAGTTTTTCACAGCCGCATGCAAATGCACGAACGAAAGCTATACAGCATAAGTTGCATAAACATACTCGCCCCCCTAGACGGCTTAATCGTCTAGTAGTTATCCCATGAGGAGCCGGTTATCCGGCTCGAAGGACCATGTTTAAGCTTTGATGGGAGAGGGGAAGGCGAGTTGCTTTTTTGGAGGGAATTGGATTGGGTTTGGCTACGGGGAGATGTAGCATCTTTTGTTGGGTATTGTGGGGGTGGCTACGGGGAGGTGTAGCATCTTTTATGCGAGTGTGTACATATGTACGTGTGTATGTACATATGTGCATATATTGGATGTATATATGCACATACATACCATATTTACAACCCTTGAATGTATTCAGGTGGGGAGGAGCGTGATTGCGGCTCCAAGGTTGGGCGAGAGTGCCAACCTCTTTTTCGTTGTGAAAAATCCCGAGTACGATTTGCTCCTTCATGCTATATAGCTCGAACAATGCATAAAACGGCTGAGAATTACCGCAGTTTTTCACAGCCGCATGCAAATGCACGAACGAAAGCTATACAGCATAAGTTGCATAAACACGTAGGATCTTGTTCATCTTCTTAAACTCAGACGAATAGTACTTGTAGCTATCAAAATACGCAGAGATATTTGAAGACTTGTATTTTTTGTAAAACTTATTGCTTCGATTTTTGAGATGCTTTAGATCTTTAGTGTACCATGGCAGCTTATAATTGCAATTGTGGAAAGCTGGAATATGCTCCAGACATAAATTATATACCGAAGATCTAAACAATTCAAAGCAGCGACTAACATTACCATTAGCAAACATTCCTTCCCAGTCGAGCTCAACTAAGCGATTGTTAAGGTCTACAAAATTACCCATACTAAAATTAAAATTAAAACGAATGACATCACTTGCCGGAGAGATATTTGCGAATTCGTAGAACTCTAAGGTTAATACTAACGGAGAATGATGAATATTAACCGGGGAAATAGGCGAGGTACACATAGAAAGCTGATGATTTAAATTACTAGAGATAAAAATTAAATCAAGTATTCTATTGCATTGGTTATGATACTTATTGATTTGACAGAGTTCAATATTTAAAAGATTATCTACTACATAAACTTCAGAAAAATTGCAAACATTAGTAGGCGTAAGAAAGTAGGAATTGTCCAACAATGTCCAATTAACATTACATAAATTGAAGTCGCCAAGAATACATATCTGATGATTACCAATTTTCGAATTCAAGGTGGTGATGTTATCAACATGCGCTTTGTAGAGTGAGTCATGGCTTTGAGGAGGGATGTATGAGGCACAAATGAATAATTTCCCTGAGGAACCCGATAGTCGGACGCAAATTTGATCCAGAAGCGAGTCATTATTAGCCAGAATAACCGAAATAGCACCTAATTTTCGACGTGCAGCAATCAGAACACCACCCCCTCTGTTACGCCCACTTTTGGCAGGGTCCCTGTCCTTCCGAAAGACATCAAATAGGTTTGGGTCAAAAAATTCAGAATCGAAGAAATTCGGGGTTAGCCATGTTTCGATCAATACGAAAACATCGAATAGTTCTTGCGAGCTAAAGTCACTAACGATATTAGATTTGGTTCTCATGCCGGACATGTTCTGAAAATATAAGTTTGGCTCTTTTTCCGTTGAAAAAAACGGAAAGGGCGCACGGTTACTTTTTCGGGCCAGATAGCTGGATTGAGCAGCTTATTTAGTAAACTCGCAGGGACTCCCAATTTGAAGTTTACATGTAACAGCGTATTTATCGGCTTGTTATTTTTAATGAGTTTAAAGCATGACAAAAGATGCTTTTCGATATTAGTATGCTTCACGACATAAGCGATGACATCCTCAGGTGTAACAGTAGGCTTAAAGGAGGCTAAGTGAATCCAGCTAGTTTGCTCGGCCACTTGGAGTTCAGCAGTATCACTAGAACCAACCACATATAAATCCTTTTTATTTTTTGATTTCTTATGATTTTGAACAGTTATCCATTCCGAATTCTTTCGCTGTTGTGACGGTGTTGTGATGGTGTCAACTTCATTGTTATTTGCCGCGGACGTTTTGTTAATAGACGAGTTTAAAAGACTCATCACAGGCATGGAAGGGTTACCAACAGACGCAGATACATTCAGAGAGCACACATCAGAGTTAACAATCGTATTATTATGCGCCTTCAAATTAGACGATTGCACACCCACACTAGTTGATGCATTTTCAGCAGATAATTGAGCATTTGTAGTTAAAGGGGGAGAGCACTCAGTGGAGAGACTATCAACACACAGCTGCCTACCCACATTAGTTGATGCATTTACAGCAGTCGACGAAGTATTATTAGATTCAGGCAAAGAGCATGATTTATGTAGAGCATCAGTACCAACACGCGGCTGCGAAGCTGTCGGCGGCCCAGCAACACTTTTGGTTGCATTCGTACCAGCAGCGGTGCAGTAATAATCAAGTTTCTCCATAACACACGAACGAAAGTCAGTGAACTCAGACTTAAGTACAGAAATCACGCTATCTTTTTCTTGCATAGCACGCTGCATATTGAGTAGATCTGAAAGCATGCTATCAGTTTTACTCACAAGATGTTTGTTATCTTCACGAAGGGCTTTGATAACATTAACCAAAGCTGAATGCTCCTCTCGCAGCAAAACGATCTGATTAAAAACAGACTCCAGTGAGACTTGTTGTTGTTGTTTTCTATCACTATTTGCATTATTGACAGAGCTGATTGCTGCTTTCGAAGTAAGCATGTTAGGCATCTCGTTTTTAGATTTGGAGGTATTAGAAATGCCGGCGGGGGGAGGCGGAGTGTGAACGGAGTTTCGCCGCGAAGTCATGCAAGGTTGGCAATAGAAACATTTGTTGGAATTTAGCAAAAACTCTGCATCGGCTGGCTTTATACCAACACATGACATATGAAAGAATTCGTTGCACTTCGCGCACTGAATTTTTTTCGGATGCAACCGATCAACCTTTTGTCCACACGGGCAAGGCATTGTATATCATTTCAAAGACAAATGAAATGCCAAATAGAATATTTTTTATATTATAATTATGATTCAAATCATAAGAGTCACTGTCTCAAAATATGAAATTTGTTGAGGGGGTTTACACTTAACGTAATAACAACATTAAAAGTCACTGAAACCACTCAACTTCTCAATAAAATTAGATCTTTTCACAGAGCAAACAAAAGCACGACCGTTCGCGAAAACAAGTTGTTTTTTTTTTGATAGTATTCTATCTGTGCAATGTGTATGAATTCATCCAAAAATTTTGTGCAACTGGCAGTTCTGCGCATGCGCCTCAATTACATTTAATGTCATCTGTGAATATGTGTGACAAATACATTCAATTGAGTTCAGAGGCGTTTGAAAAAAAAATTGAAAGGCATCATTGTGTTCTAGGGGACTTATACCCCTTTGATTTTAGTTTTTGAATTTGTTTATAATTAATATAAGAAATTTGCCACATTTATTTTAAGATGCAAACTTTTGTGAATTTTTTTTATGAAAATTAGTGGAAATGTTCTAGAAAAATCTATTTTCTATGCACTCATATTTTTATGAATCGCGGCGGAAATCGTTTCATGTTAAAATCCTGTGGTCCGATCCATGGGCATTATATCAAAAAGTCGAATTCTGCCGTTTGAGGGTTATGTTTGTAAAGTATGTACGTTCGAATGCCGCCAACACGGTGAGTACTGCGAATTTCTAAACTGAATAACAGGACAATTTAGACAACGAACTTTTGGACACAGAAACATATTAGGACCAAAGTTCAGACTACGTTACTCTCCAAACCGACCTCAACAGGGGCCACAGGTAATAATGGCTTTGTTCAGAAACTCAGTTTGAAGCGCATTATGATTTTGTAGTACAAACAGAGCGTTCATAAACGTAAATTTTGCATGCAGCGTCGCTCATCACAATCATCAAAAAAGTAATTACTGCCGCTGTTGCGCTTCATGCTGCGTTTCTGAACATACCCAATATAACAAGACGGATGGAAGAAAGGACTACGAACCAATCGCTATATGTTCCACATATTTACAGGCGGATAAAAGGTGGACGGGTGGGAGCTGCAGTGTTTTGTCCGGAGCTTGGTATTAAAAAATCCTTTTTAGTCCCGGACTACTGCAGTATCTTTCAGGCATTGATACGTACGGCGATTCCCAGTGTAATCGCTTTTTTGGAAATGGTTGCTGCAGATTCGAATGTTTTTAACAACGTCGTCAGGCATCAGACCGCACGCATGCATCCATTGTTTGCAAATGGTTTCGTCTTTTGGAAATCTATTTACATATGTATATATATATTTATATAACCAATAATGCACACAAAACGAAATACGTATGTAAAGCTATTTTATTTATTTTATCCCTTTTATTATCACAAATATAGCACCGCTTCGACATTTTTTAATTTTTTAATACGAGAATCAAATAATAAATATGTAAATTCACTATAATTTTTTTTATGTGCCGTCACTGCGGTTTATTTTGAATTCATATGTCATTTTTCAAATTTGATTGCTCGGTTTTCTCTTTCTTTTTTTATATGTCTGTACTGTAATGTTGGCTGATGGAACTCGTAGGTATTACGAATATAGGAGTACTATATATATGTTCATATGTAAGTTAATCGTTAGGAGAATACCTTCCTAAATATTGTTTGCATAATATCCGCTTTAAGACAATATTACAAATATTAGGGGTATTCGCTATCCATAGCATAACCCTAGCACGTAGCACGGATTGCACGGATTGCAAAGTTTTACAACGCACAACAACAAAATACAGGCGAACAGAAATATGGGTCATTATTTTACAAATCGTACGGATTTGTTGAAAAAAAAAATTCACATTTTTAAAAGACACCAAATTTATTTCTTGGAATCTTTTCGCAATTTAAGTAAACACCTATATCAGGATTTTGGCAAATTTTTTTTCTTTTCAGAGATCTGCATGTGTAAAAATTCGATAGTTAAGCAAACATGCCCACATTCAAAATTCCATATCTTTGGTTTGGCCCGTCGTATCTTGTTCATTTTTTTTATTTTGAAGGTAATAATATTTACTTTATAACTGCGTTAAAGAAATATTTAATTTTACAAAATCAAAATAATGAATTCAAACTAAATTTTTTAAAGCATTATTACATACTGATCGGGTCAACGAATATTTTCGAAAAAATATACATAATATGCGCTGAACTTTCATCTAAAAAACGCATTTTATTTCAAGGTGGAGACTTTTATGGTTCAAAAGATATTAACTCATTTCTGACATGACCTCAAGCAACTTGCCTACGTTCCACTAAGGGTGTACCGCCAACGTGTGCCTGTGCGCATGCATGGTGATGTTAACCATCGCATACATACCTATGTATGTATGTGCATGTAATTCAACCTCCCAGTAGAAAATATCTCGAGCGCTCCCTTGATGAGCAAGAATAGAGCGCTCTAAGGGGATCAACTAGAGAGCACCTTGTGATCTCCTGTTGTTTCTTTGGGAGCAGTAAGGGATCTTTGTTTTTTTAACAGTTATCTGTGATCACTTACTGTTTGTTTGGGAGCAAAATGGGATATTTCCTTTTCAAAATTTCACAATTATGCTACAAATATAATAAATCCATCAACAAGCAACGGTAATTATTGAAAAAATCTTATTCAGTTGTAATAAGTCAACAAACGTGCGTGGTTTAAGTAAAAAGCTCGTGAAAAGGTAAAAAAAAGGTGGAAAAAGGTGGAAAAAGAGACGAAAATGTCCAAACAATTATTTTCTAAAAGGCACATAAGACGCCTAGTTAAAAAAGGAAGAGAAAAAGAAAAAGAAAAATGTAGTGAAGAAAGTAGTGAAAATAAAGGACTTGAAAATAGTGAAATATATTGTGAAAGTAATGATACTTGTTTATTATTATTTTGCAGCTTCTATTTCTACTGACGACCGCTCTTCACGCTGGGAAAGTCACCTTTCACGCATAGAAAGCCGTATTGATAACATAGAGGCTGAAGTAAAAAAAAATACGGAGCTTCAATACAAAAATAATGTTATTTTGCAGGACATCCTAAAAAAGTTAAGCCCGCCGCAATATTCATTTGATTTTTTACCAATTTCGTCTCTTTCTGAATTACAAGCAGTAGATAACATTGCCAAGAGCGAGGGAGAAGCTGTGGTAAGACTTTTTTAATTACAAAATTTAATATCTATTTTAATTCATATAATTTTATTTGTTGTAGATTAATTTCTTCAAATCGAAATTTGCAAATCGCGAATTAAAAGATGTTTTGTATAAAATATTTAACGAAAGCTTCATTTTAAGCGTTAATTGGAGCGGCTCTCAGCAAAAAATTGCAGTCAGGAACTACAAAGTCCTCAATTATCATTTCTTCGGTATGTATATATCATAAGGTATGTATATGCAAATTTCTCCTTATAACTTTATGTTATTTTATATTACAGAAGCCGTTAAAGAAAAATTCTCAACGTATAAAGAATTCGAAAGCCAGATGAAGATTGCGTTCAGAGCGGCAAAATAAAATTTTATAGAAAAACTTATAAATTGAAAATATAAAAAAATAAATAAAAATAAAAATAAAAAACTAAAATACTTTTTTATTAATTTTAGAGCAGTATTTGTAAATTTTGACGCTTTAGAGAGCACTCCTCTTTTGTATTTTCAGATCACTTATAGAGCGATTTGGTTCCGTCTATTTTGAACAAATAAAAGAGCGCTCTGGTTTTGTATTTCTGGATCACTTTAAGAGCGCTCTGATTCCGATTTTTCTAAACCATGTACTCTGGTTTTGATGTATTTTTATCACTTGGAGAGCACTCCCTTTTTGTATTATTTAGATTATATAGAGAGCGCTCTGTTTCTGCTCTTTTTCAACCAATTACAGAGCGTTCGCCCTCCTAGGACATCCCATGTTAAAGAGAGCATGTTTTTGTTCGGAATTTGGACAATCCGGGAGCACTCCCATGCTCTCTATAGAGCGTTCCATCATCGCTCATAGTATGATCCTCTTTTCTACTGGGCTGCTTATCACTTAATAAGTAGCTAGTAGTTATATTTTACCAAATCATTATTGTAGCACAATAGACGGTCTGGTAAAATAGATAATAAAACTATTTATGTATTTAGGACCAAGGACGATCATTAAGATGAATATATTATGTTATACACATATTATATGTTATGCCTGCGAGCCAGTACCTTTAGTATAAGTAGATATCAGATTCTAAATATGAAATCTGACAGGGAAAAAATTAAATTTTCACTTAAATATTTTCGTGAAACTGGCTGTAAATTTTTAGTAATATTAGATACATATACTTATTTTATTACGACGGTTTTGAAGTGTACATCCCTATTACATTTGTCAATGAAAGTAAAATTTATAAAAGCATTAAAATAATAGAAAACATTTATTTACTTATTTGTATCCATATATATATATATATCAGGGTTGGGCAAGCTGCATTCAATTTTGATTGCATTCAGTCTTGCAGCCCACAATCAATTCAGTAGTGAATGGGAATGCAAATGTGATTTGCACTACCATTCAATAGTGAATGCGAATGCAAAGGTGAATGCATTCCCATTCATTGCATTCCCACTGCAAATGTGATTTGGACTATCAATTAAAAATGAGTGCGAGGGATTTGGACAACCATTCATCATTTAATAGCAGTTAAAATCTGTGACCATAGTTAAGGTATTAAGGGGCTAATCTATTTATTAACGGAAAGGAAGTTTATGGGATATTATAAATATGGAATTAGGCTTAGCAAAGTAAAGGGAAACCAACACGGCATAGTAATATGTACATATGTTCTATGTTATACCTGTATGTAAAAGTATTTCTTTCAACTACTGAGGTTATAATTACACAGTTCAACAAATTTGCAAAAATTTTACTCAACACGAACAACGCTAGTTATTATGAAAGAGGATGCCTCTCAGACCAACTTTTCCGAATAGAGTACTAGTCCAGTGCAAATCACATTTACAGTGGGAATGTAATGAATGGGAATGCATTCACCTTTGCATTCGCATTCACTATTGAATGGTAGTGCGAACCACATTTGCATTCCCATTCACTACTGAATGGTAATGCAAACCAATTTTGCACTACCATTCACTATTGAATGGTAATGCACTTTGAATGGTAATGCAAAAATGCCCATCCTTGATATATATATATATATATATATATATATATATCCATATACTAGCAACTTTGATCACACTACAGCCTCACGAAATGTACAAGAACGTCGCGCACACCCCTGCACATATTGCTTGCTGAAGGTATACATATGTATGTATGTACATAAATAGTTTCATTATCTATTTTACTAGACCGTTTATTGTGCTACAATAATGATTTGGTAAAATATAACTACTAGCTACCTATTAAGTGATAAGCAGGTTGAATTACATGCACATACATACATAGGTATGTATGCGGTGGTTAACATCACCATGCATGCGCACAGGCAGACGTTGGCAGTACACCCTTAGTGGAACGTAGGCAAGTTGCCCGAGGTCATGTCAGAAATTAGTTAATATCTTTTGAACCATAAAAGTCTCCACCTTGAAATAAAATGCGTTTTTTAGATGAAAGTTCAGCGCATATTACGTATATTTTTTCGAAAATATTCGTTGACCCGATCAGTATGTAATAATGCTTTAAAAAATTTAGTTTGAATTCATTATTTTGATTTTGTAAAATTAAATATTTCTTTCACGCAGTTATAAAGTAAATATTATTACCTTCAAAATAAAAAAAAAAATGAACAAGATACGACGAGCCGAACCAAAGATATGAAATTTTGAATGTGGGCATGTTTGCTTAACTATCGAATTTTTACACATGGAGATCTCTGAAAAGAAAAAAAATTTGCCAAAATCCTGATATAGGTGTTTGCTAATTTCGTGCAAGTAACTTAAAAAAAAAGTTTGAGCCGAATCAGAAATATGAAATCCCAAAAGGTGTACGATTTGTAAAATAATGACCCATATGCTAGACCTCAAAAATATGCTACAGCAAAACCTATGTATATTTATTTGCTATGAAGTATAGGAAATTAATTGCGACCCTGCGTCAGCTGACATTTGCCAATTGCTAATTTCAATTTCAATTTAAGCATCCAAATTTTGCTTGAAATATTATGTTTTGTGTGTATTTATTAAATTTACTATAATAAAATGATTTATTTATTAAAAAGTGAGTGATGAATGCGTCCGCTTGGCAAAAAAGAAAGGCTGCTTCTTAAAATTTTCTACGACTGTGCAATAGGGTGCTCTCTATGTGTAGCATATTTTGGTCTAGGATATTTGCAATCCGTGCTATCTTGCTATCGTGCTATGGATAGCGATTACCCCTATTATGTTGACGACGAATATCGATGTAAAAAGATACGGCTTATTGCACAGGCCGCGGTTAACAATAAACACCTCAAACCGTGTGATTCGATTAGTCAGCATACGCCAAATAAGCCGAACGTTGATGAAATAAGACCGGATACTGAAGAGACAGTCAGTTGCACTGCAGTTAACACCTCGCACCGTGGGATACGCTTAGTCAGCGATCAATAAGTAGCCAAATATCGGTAGCGGAAGCGACGTCACCGAATATCGTTGGCAGCGGGTAAAACTTACGCTGCAAGCCCGACGGCAGGCGAAGGCTTCCCCAACTTTAAGAATCAGAACATAACATGAGGCAATAAAAGTAAGACGTGATAACATCGATCCCGGCGCGTCGGCGCATCTAATTAATTTGCTAAGGCAGAGTCCAGCGTATCGAGGAAGGCATTATAGAATAAGTTGTACATCTTTTGCCTTTCCTTTTTCTACTTCTTTTTCTCTTTCTTTTTCTTTAATATATCTATATATCTTTTCTTTTTTGTTTTTTCTTATTTCTACCTTTTTCTTACAATTTTTCAAATGATTTCTACCTTCTTCAATTGTTTCTGTGCCGACAGGTGTTGAACCGTTTTCTTTGGACATGACCTTACTCTTCCTCTTACTGCGAATTGTGGGTGGTTGTGTCGTCCCTCCCAGCAGACAGTTTTTATTGTCCTGAGTTCTTTGTATTATCTTTATGATCCCTATCTTCTGCGTTCTTTCTGATAATTTGTATTACTCTTGAGTCCTCGTGAGGTCTCCTCTTAGCAGACTGCCTTGATTTGTGCTTTATATTATCTTTATCCTCCATGCTCGTCTTCCTAGTGTCGTCAATGAGTTCTGGGGCAAGCGATTGCAATTCTTCGTCGCGTTTTTTGTTTACGCATTGCACCTTCTGTTAGACATTGAAATTGTGAGATGAACATGATTTGGTTTCCTCTTGTGGATCTCCACGAAATGGATTATTTGCAGGTAGTCCTTACATTTGACGGTCGTAGCTGTTTTGTTGCGGTGCTGATTGATTCCTGCTATAATTTACAGGTCTCGTGTATTGCTGTGATGGATCTACGTCCAATGGTTGGGGCTGTTGCCTAGGTGCAGTTTGATGGTATAGCACCTGCACGTTTGGTCTGTACTAGAGGTCGGAAACTATCGATAGTCAGCACCATCGATAGTGTACGATAGTTTTTTGCAAACTATCGATAGTATATCGATAGTTGACGATAGTTTCGGGTGATTTGGGATAGTCTACGGCTACGCTCACACTGTAACTGCCTTTTGCCGTCCGGCAGCAAACATATCCACAAACATCTGTTTTAAATGAGCTCACCCGATTTCACCCGAATGTAAACAAACTTTACCCACCTGTCCTGGTCTTATTCTTACCAATACATGAAAGTAATAGAAGATGATCCAATAAAACTTTTTTCAGTACATTGTTTTGTTTTATTTATTTATTAGCCATTTATTCTTGTTCAAAAAAATTAATATATTAACCAGAGGCCATAACAATTATAACAAATAAATATAAAAATCACTTGATAACAATTATTGAGCAATGGAAAAATTTTTCCATCATCAATAACAATTACTCAAAGATCGATATTTTTTCGATCAGATCATAATAGTTATGAGCAATTGATATTTTTTTCGATGTTCCATAACAATTACTGGATGATGGATATTTTTTAGATCAGTTCATAATTAATTAAGACTCGACCAAGTGATAGCCCTAGCGAAGCGCTTTCATTTGATACCCATTTTGCGGTGTTCGGTATTCTATATTCGTATTACGTATCCATATTTATCCGCTTTTCTACAATTATGAGCAGTTATCGATAAATTTATCGAAATATATCGTTGTCCAAATAAAACCTGGGGTCATCCCCTTTTGTTTGATACCCATATTGTAGTGTGATTTTAATGTTTTTGGGTAATCACATTTTAATCGACCATGCGACTAGAACGCATAGTCGTATTTATGTTGCTTTGACTACTTGCTAGTCAGCAATTCAAACCCTGCATGGAATAGTTACCGTTTGTTTGGTGCCAAGTGGTCACATTTCAAATTTTCAATAAACTATCGATAGTTCAAACGATAGTCGAAAACCACCGATAGTGTAAACTAGAGCTGCAAAACTATCGATGGCACTATCGATAGTATCGATAGTTTTTTTTTCGTGTCACTATCGATAGTTTTTTTCCACTATCGATGGTTATCTCTAATCATTCTTGTAGTTTTGTCCCAAGAGAAGAATACTGAATGTTAGGGAGGAGTTGGATTTCGCTATCAAATTGGTCAAATTAATACCCCAGCGGGTTAGGGGGCTTAGAATATACCCGTGGTAAGGAATGTCTGTCGTAAGAGGCGACTAAAATCCACGCTTCTAACGATATATAACTTGTAGTAATTGAACCACACCTCGCTAAATGACATCTGGTCAATGTCAAAATTTTTAATTTTTTCCGATTTTTGAAAGTTTTGATTTTCAAATTAAGTTTTTTATAAAAACTTGTAAAAATCAGAAAAGTTTTATTTTTTTTTAAATTAGCCCGTTTAATTGTTGACGTAATATCAAGGATATCTGATAAAAACATTATTTTTAGCGATTTCTTTCATGTGAAACAAAAAGGATATTTTATGGACGAAAAACTCGGTTATATGACAACTTTTTTTTTGCAAAACACTATAGACTTCTTGCGCGGCCTTAAACTTCTCATATTCAATAGTACTGCCTTTAAAATAAGAAACAATTTGCTCGCACAGCTAAATTCAATGAAGGTGCAAAACACGGTAACTCGCATGGAACATGGTGCAAGGTTTCCAATGTATTAGCTGCGGAATGATTTGTATCTGACAGCAGCTTTTGTGTCTTCAGTAGAGCTACTCGCAATTTGAAATCTTCTGATATAAAATGACAAGCAATAGTTAAGTAATTTTCATTATTCCTTTTTTTGCTTGGTTTTCCGACGGGGTAGGAATATGATGTATTGTGGAACGATTTTTTCACAAGGGATGACGAAAAATCGTTCCACAATACATAAGTATCTATATCTTTAGCTTAAGGGCCGTTTACTCAACCTCTGATTAACGCTAACCCTATGAGAGGGTGAAGTCACAAACAAATTTTATCTTTTGTCTATACACGGATGAGTCATCTAACCGAGTTTTTCGTCCATAAAATATCCTTTTTGTTTCACATGAAAGAAATCGCTAAAAATAATGTTTTTATCAGATATCCTTGATATTACGTTAACAATTAAACGGGCTAATTTTTAAAAAATAAAACTTCTGATTTTTACAAGTTTTTATAAAAAACTTAATTTGAAAATCAAAACTTTTTCAAAAATCGCAAAAAATTAAAAATTTTGACATTGACCAGATGTCATTTAGCGAGGTGTGGTTCAATTGCTACAAGTTGTATATTGTTAGAAGCGTAACTCCAGCGAACATAATTTTTGAATAAAGTGATAACAAAAAAACACAAAATTACCGTTATCTCAAAAACGTAACCATACAAAAAATTAAAAATTAAAAAAAAAAAATTGTTCTGCGCTCAGCAGACCCATACCTATCCTCCCCCATAACTGAAATTCTTCGTATTTTTTTGTTTTTTTATTTATTTAAAGCATAGTGTATTCTACATTAATGAAATGTTTAAACAGTGTGCCTTTTGATTATCGGTATTTTACATTAATGAAATGTATAAACAATGTGCCTTATGTACTAATAATAATAATACAATGGCGCTATTATAACTCTGACGAGTTTTATGGCCGAGCTTCTCTCCCAATTCGAGGTGTGCTCCTTTTTGTTTTTCCTACTAATTGGGTGGACCTACAGTTTTATGCCGGCTCCGAACGGCGAATGCATTTTTTGTGAGAAGCTTTTTTCATGGCAGAAATACTCTCGGAGGGTATGCCGCCCACTGCCGAGAGGTGACCGCTGCTCTTAAAAAACCCAATAATTGGATTTTTACTAATTAGAAAAATTTGTTTGGCTCGGACCGTGGTTTGAACCCGAGACCTCTGGCATAGCAGGCGAGCACTCTACCCACTGCACCACAGCGGCCTTATGTACTAGTCAGCGCCAAAGATGCTAAAAAACAAATGTACTACTTTTAGTTTTATTACTATAGCGTTTTCAAGTTAAATGAAACCTTTTTCAAATCAAGTACAAATTTTAAATTGAAAAAGGTTTAATTTAACCAAAAAATGCTATACATATAAGTGAAGTATTTAATTCCTATTTGTTGTTATTTTGTTAATTAATTAATGTTATGCGTTAAAAAAATTAAAGACTTTGAAAAGGAAAATGTAAACAAAAGGTTTCATTTAACCAGAAAATGCTATATACATACACAGAGAAAAAAGTACAATGGTTTTTTCAACCAACTTCTTGGTTAATGTTTTATTGGTTGATTTATTCATGTCAAAAGGAAAAAATGTAATATGTACATTTTCTTTGTACCATTAACCAATATTTTGGTAACAATCAATATCAAACAGAAAGTTGGTTTCCCCAACGTGTATATTTGTTATATTAACGAAAATATTGGTTAATTCATATCTAAAAAAAAGTAAAAATATTTACGAAGCTTTATGGCTTCGGCTCTGTTGTTACCATCGCCTTCAACACCGTTTGTGCTTGACGAAGTTGAATGGCTGGGCCCGAATTGTAGAGAGCGAGGGAGTGAGTATTTGGAAGTTTCTTTGTTATTCAGTTAACATATTAACACTCTCTTATAGATCACCCATAGCAGTGCTGCTACTGGCATAAAAATATAACCATGTTTAATAGTAACAAGAAATTGGTTGAAGATTTGAACGAACATTTTGTTATATCAACAAATATCATGGTTAATATAACCAAAAACACTGTCTAATATATTAACAATGGTAATGGTACACAGTAAAAAATTATAGTTTATTTCTAATATCATTTGGTACTTAATTTAATCATTCTTGGAATTAAATTTGAATTTTAATAACAAAAAGTCTTATTTTTAAACTATGAGAAGTTTTACAATTTTATTTATTCCAAAGTAGTTTTAAAATAAAGTCTTAAAAAGTATTAAAATCCTCTCTAAAGAAGTTTAATCATTTATGGTTTAAAAACAAATCCTGAAAAGTATAAAAAAATTTCTCTTTCTCAATTATATCACCATCAAAGTATTTTTGGTTTGAAATCAAAACCAAAAAAAAGTATTAAAAAAAAAATTATTAGAAACAAAGTAAAAAAAAAAAATCAAACAAAATATTTCTAAAACTGCAATCCGGAGGAGTAAGTAAATCTACTCAAATAAATGGCCCGAATCGAATAATTGTATCAAGTAAGTAATGCAGCAGATTAATTAAATATCATGAGGGTAAGTTTTGCTTTATTTTTTCAGTCATAAGGCAGGGGGCAAGAGGGACCCTCACTCTTTCAGTATCATTGCAGAAACCACGACGGTGCCGAAATTTCCCTGGACATCTCCAAAATACGATATTAGTATAAAAGTGACAATATGCATATATGTATATCGAGACCTAACCGCCATAAAAGTGTATCCAACAAAATGATCGATTTCTGCTTTTTAATGGAAATCAACAATTTACTATCGCATGCATCAACTCCCAAAATTTCATAGCTGTGAAATGTGCAGTTTCGAAGGTAGAGACTAAATAAGTTTCAAGGCTGCATACAAACTGTATGCAAAACAAATTAAAAAAAAAATGTGTCCTGTAAAATTTACTTTTTGTTGGATACACTTTTATGAGGATTAGGGCTCGATATATAAGGTACTTTAGTGTTTGCTACTACTGTTTAGATTTTTATGTAAATAAACTATGTTAACGTTATTCAATTTCTCATTAATCTTTGGGATAATGGGTTATTTTCAGTATATCCACTGGAAATTTTATGGGAGTTTATTTTTAAATCCAAAAAAGTATAAAATTTATTCCAATTTTCGGATAGATTTGATACCATTTAAACTATTTGGTTTTGATTTAATTACATAAAAGTATAGAATTTATTCCAATTTTGGATTGATCTTATACCATTTCAACTATTTTTAATACCAGAAATATTATAAAAATAATGAAAATTTGGTTTTGATTTAATTCCAAGAAAGTATTAATTTGACACCAAGAATAATTTCTGTCTCTCAGATTCTCTTCTTTTTTTTTAAACCAGAATGGTTTTAATTTTATGCTTTTTGGCATTGTTATATATAAATACCAAAATGGTATTAAAATTAAACTAAAATTTTTACTGTGTAATATTAAACAAGTGTGAAATTAGTACTATTAACCAACTTTTGGTTGATTTTTTTCTCAGTGTAAGTGGAGTATCTAATTCTTATTTGATCTTTTATTTAATTATTGTTTTGCGTAAAAAATTAAAGACCTTTTGGAAAGAAAACTGTAAACAAAACCATCGCTCTTTTTATTTTAGTGAAATATTCATAAAAAACTGTCGATAGTATCGATATATTTTTTCGACTATCGAAACTATCGAGTGGTCCGACTATCAATGGTTTTGCAGCTCTAGTGTAAACGATGTTCAGAAACCATCGATAGTGACGATAGTGCCATCGATAGTTTCCGACCACTAGTCTGTACCTTCGTAGTTGCTCGTGATATCTTCTGTTTGGATGTTGATGCTGCGGTGCATTGTATTGTCTGTGGTGGTTGTACTGCGGAACGTCGAATTGTGAGTTAACGTTATCGGGGTATATTGTGCTTGCGATGGCGTAAGCGGTCTCTAAATTTTTAGGGTTGTGGCTATATTGTGTATTTGCTGTTCAGACCGAGAGTGAGTGTCCTGACTGCTTCTTGATTCCTGTACTGCTGCATAGCTATTGGGTTTCCTGTGTTCTCCATCTCAACTTTAGTGAGTGCAAGATTGAATGACTTGCTGACTTCGGAGTGGAATTCCGATTTTTCAGGAATTTTTTCTTTCTTAATTTTTTAAGCACTTCCTTCAAAGATGTAGTGCTGTAGTGAGTTTCTGTAAGAAATCGAGTGGATTTGTCTATTTTGATGACGTCACGTCGATTCTATCAAAACTTCTCTATTGATCGATGGCGAGTGTTTCTACAAGCATTAATCGATAAAATTCGGAACAGTGATGGAAATTAAACGCCAATCGAGAACTTAAACGCCAAAATAAATGTAATGCTCTAAGCACATTCGAACCGGCGAGCGAAAAGCAGCCAGCTGTCAAAAGTAAAATGCACACGTTCTTATGGGCGCACACATTTTAACGCCAGCACGACTTCACGGCAGAAGGGTTGCATTTGTCGCTGCCGCAAATATAGACCTATTTCTAATTTGACAAGCGACAATGCGCATGTACAGGCAGAAACGTGTGTATGTGTGCATTTTGGGAGTACAAAGACGCTCCTTAAGAGACTCTACAAATCCTTTAAATATACATTAAATATATTTAAATGTATATTCATTAATATATAGTATGTACATATATACATAAATAATTTGTTTTAATTAAAATATACTTACATTCTGGCTGAATTCGGCTGTTTTGTCCATTTTTTCGACCGGTGAAAGCTTTCTCACCGTTTAAAAAGTTGGCGAGTATATTGATAGATAATATATCGACTATTTTGCTTACAGAAACACCTTTAATCGATCATTCCTACTGAATTGGAATGGAACATATCAGCTGATTTGTCAGTTCTATCGATCCATTCGACACATTTTCATACAGAAACGCATGCATCGAGAATGACGTCATGATGACGTCAAATCGACTATTTCAGTAGAGAACATTGATCGATATGAGTTACAGAAACTCACTACTGGAAGTCCTTCTTCACCTTGGAATTTTGTTCTATCCTTGTACTCGATGGATAGTGATCGCTTAATCTTCGGTTGAGCCCCCAGTCACTATCGGTTATTGATAGGAGAATGAAAGAATGGGATTTTTCGATTGTGTTTCCTTTGTTCGTATTATTTAGACTGATTCCATTTTCGATCTTTCACTAGCTTATATACAAATTCTTAAAACTATGTTCTTATCTACATATCGTCGGCCTGGTGCGTGTACGTGTATGTACATAAGTATATATACAAATATTAATTGTTATTATATCAATATACACCCGATAAAGAGAAGACATCGCACTTAAAAAATATTTCACATTCGTTTTTTCTGGCAGGAAACCGACGATATATGCGTACATATGATGATTGTTCCCCATATTTCTTACTTTGAGACGGTGTATGGTACTCTTAGCTATGAATCGAGAAAGAAATTAACCCTAGCTTTAAACAATGCAGCTAGGTTTATATATTTTAAGCGGAAGTATGACCACATTTCATTGTACGTAAAAAAGTGTTTGGGTTTCAACCTGGAGAATTACCTCAATGTCCGAAATCTGGTGTTTTTATTTAAAATAATTAAGTACGGTCAACCCCGTTATCTTTTTAAAAAATTGAAGTTTGCGCAATCATCTCGCACGAATAATCTCATTATCCCTAAGTATAATACGCTGTCAGCCTCAAGGTTGTTCTTTGTTAGTGCTATAAGATTATGGAATTCATTACCATCGTCAATTAAATGTTTGAAAACGGATAGATGCTTTAAAACGGCAGTTCAAAACTTTTATTCGCAATAATCCTCTGTTGTTTCTTCTCTCACTTCTCTCTTACCTCTAATTCTACGCTTCCCTACAATATCTTCTGCATAAGCAATCTTTCTATAATTAGCCATAGTTAATTATTTATAATGTTACAGTTATTGTTCTTGTCATTATAACTATTAGTTTAAGTTGATTCCTATGTTATTTATATGTAAATTTTGCATATCAAAAAGACTTTGCGTCTTACTGTGCACTCTATAAAATAAATAAATAAATTCTTTTTTTTAACATAAAAAAAAAAAAAAATATGTATGTATGTACGCAACCAATTTAAGTTATTGATTATTTTAACCTAACAATTATTACACACTTAACACTGATTGATTTAAGTTCAGTTTTGAACTCTTCTCAATTTTGCACACTTTCGGAATAATAGCTCATTCTTTCTGTAAAAAAATTAAACTTTTATATAGATATAATCTTTTGTATCGCGGGTTCAACAAGTTCAAACTAAAAGTTTACCCGGTTTTTACCGGGTTTTCATAACCTCAAACAATAACCGTTTTGAGCAAGTATTCTCAGGTATGATTTCAAGCGCGCCAAAATGCAAATATCGAGTAAAATCAAACAACAACAAATTTAGTACTAAATTTTGAACTCCTTCCTCACACTAATAACAAAAAAAAACATGATAGAGTGATTTCAAAATTTATGTCGGGAATCGTGTATAGCGGAATCGCTATGTTATCAGTTGTTTACAGTTTGCTGTTGGATTTCTATTGATTCTTTTTATACATCAGTTGTTTACAGTTTGCTCTTAGATTTCTATTGTTCTTTTGTCTTCATAATACCTAATAAAAGGTGGAAATTTTTTTTGTTTATGGGTCATTCTCAAACAAAACGCTATTTTGTTGTCCCCCCTAATTAAAAGTAGGTTACTGTCAGAAAAATAGGAAATGAGAAGCAGCATAGCGCGCACCATATATTAAGCAAAAAAGATATGTATTTTTTACTCTTTAAAGTCGGTTTGTTTACTTGTGAGAGCGGTTTTTATTTCATAAACTACATGATTTTCATACAAACATTTTTGTCCCCCATTTCACTTTTCGATATTCAAAGTGAGAAAAAACGTTAAAAACAAGGGAGAAGTGCAAGAAAATTTAGCTCTTTGGCGATGACTACATTCGCTTTCTGTCTTTCTGTAATCTTTGTCTGGAAAAGTTCAATAAATATATGTACAATGTTATTAAGAAAACCTAAATTTCAACAATATATAAATATATATACATATTTATATTATATAAACACCAGTAAACATAAAAATGTCTATGTATGCAAATATGGCTTTTTGAATAAAAACTTTATTTCAATAAATTTTGTTTGTTTATTTCAATATAGAGAAAATACGTCGTAGGGAAATTTGTAGGGAAAAATTTTGTTAGTGTAGGGAAAAGTAGGGATTTTTGGTCCAAGAATATTGGCATCACTGTACCAATCTAGAAAAAGAAAATATATATATTGCAACCGTAAGCAAAGAACGTAAATGTATAAGAAGGGAAAATTCGTAAGTGGAACTTAGTCGAGCGAGTGATTGTGCATGACTGGCAATCCAGGAGTTGCCTCGCACTATTTTTCGTCTCCGCGAAATAGAAAGAAGTATATGGAGGAATAAATGGAGGCAGAAAGAAATGAAATGAAAGAAACACGATGCCTATGACCCCTATTGGGAAAATCTCTAGTTCATAACTCGTGAGCAGCTAGATCATTTTTCGACACTACTAGTGCGAGCACAATCTCTTTTGCGTCATGTCATGTTTGCATGTTAGCAACTGGTGAATATAACACGGGGGTGTAAATTATCCACCGCTGGATTACCTACATATTTGATAGTTCAGAACTGGTTAACAATTTTTGCAAATTCTACAGTTTTACATCTGTTCACTATTTATTGATTTCCCTACAAGGACGCTACAGGTCTTCATACACATCTATATGTACATACATCCATGCATATCCATATGTATACCCCATAAACATTTTCCTTAATTCTCAACTTGTGATGCATTTGAGAACTAACATTGTTTGACATATTTTGATCTGATGTTTATTGAGTACTAGCAAATACCCGTTGCTTCGCAATGAGGAATATAGTTAACCAAAGTCAAGTCAAGTCAACCCAAGTCAATTCAAGTCAATTCAACTCAAGTCAAGTCAATTCAAGTCAAGTCAAGTCAAATCAATTCAAGTCAATTCAAGTCAAGTCAAGTCAAGTCAAGTCAATTCAAACCAAGTCAATTCAAACCAAGTCACGTCAAGTCAAGTCAAGTCAATTGAAGTCAATTCAAGTCAAATCAAGTCAAGTCAATTTAAGTAAATTCAAATCAAGTCAATTCAAGTCAACTCAAGTCAAGTCAAGTCAAGTCAAGTCAAGTCAAGTCAAGTCAAGTCAATTCAAGTCAAGTCAAGTTAAGTTATTCCGGGGTTATCTGGGTCCACTTGATGACATTGTCTAGCCATCACTACAGCTCTATGTTGAAGCCGTTCCCAACACTTTTCATTTGATACCAATATCGCTCAAAAACATCCGGGTCTCCATTTTGACCAATATCTGGGGACCCGGTCTAGGAAATATTATGAATAGAACTCCATGTAAAAGCCTTGTTCAAAACCTTTCATTTCATACCAATATTGCTCCGAAACATTCCGGGTTAATCCGCGGTCACATTTTGACCCATATTTGGGGACCCGGCCCAGGCATCACAAATAACATAATTCTACGTCGAAGTCCTCATCAAGACCTTTCATTTGGTAGCAATATCGCTCAGAAATATTCGAGGGTCATCCGGTCCACCTGTTGACCCTTATCTGGAGACACGGCCTAGGCATCACTATTAAAATAGCTCTATATCGAAGTCCAGATCAAGACCTTTCATTCGATACCAATATCGCTCAGATACATCCCGACGTCATCCAGATCCACCTTTTGACCCATATCAGGAGACCCGGCATGGAAATCATAATGAAAATTGGTCTGTGTTAAAGCCCTGCTCAGTACCTTTAATTCCATACCAATATCGTTCGTTTTTTTGTGGTCCGCTGTGGTGCAGTGGGTAGAGTGCTCGCCTGCTATGCCAGAGGTCTCGGGTTCAAACCACGGTCCGAGCCAAACACCAAAAAATTTTTCTAATTAGTAAAAATCCGATTATTGGATTTTTTAAGAGCAGCGGTCACCTCTCGGCAGTGGGCGGCATACCCTCCGAGAGTATTTCTGCCATGAAAAAGCTTCTCACAAAAAATGCATTCGCCGTTCGGAGCCGGCATAAAACTGTAGGTCCACCCAATTAGTAGGAAAAACAAAAAGGAGCACACCTCGAATTGGGAGAGAAGCTCGGCCATAAAACTCGTCAGAGTTATAATAGCGCCATTGTATTATTATTAATATCGTTCAAAAACATTTCGGAGTCACCTGAGTCCACATGAAAATAACTCTTTGATGAAGTCCTGCTCAAGACCTTTCATTTAATACCAATATCGCAGGTGTAGGTGCAGGCGTTCTTGAGTTATAGCATAGTATGCATGCATAAACAGGTTTTTGATTGCCACCGAGCCAAACAACAAACCGTGCAAAAACAAACATATGAGTTGCCTGCACTGCGCTGCCTAGCACGACTGCGACGCCTCCACTGAACACGGCAAATGACCAAACGAATTTGTCTATTCTTGCGCTTTTTTGAGTTTTTCGAAATTTAAAACCGGGAAAAAGGTATTAAAGTCTTAGAAATGCGCAAAAAAAAGTACATGGTTCTCGAGAATTTACCATTTGTGATATTTTAAAAAAAGAATTGTTAAAATCGGTCCAGTACTTTTTGAGTTATAGCATTACATAAATTTTCCATACAATCAATTTTATATAATTAGTATAGACGTGCATGCAAACTACTGCATATGAAGACAGCCGTAGACTTACAGCATTTGGCATACCCAGGTGCACGAAGGTGATATTTTGCTTACCTTGGAAAAAGTTCTAATTTTTAGGTTACCCAAAATATGTACCTACATAATTTTGTTATCTTAAAATTTTCTCAAAGCTTGACAAGGGTGGAAGAAAATTTCAAATAATTAAAACCATTTTTTGAAACAGTAGGTAATTCATAATTGAATTTATATTAACATCAGAGGATTTTTTAACTGGAAAACAAAGATGATGATCATATAGAAAATATGCATTTGTTTTCGAATGGATTTCTGCCCCAATTAAGGTACAATAAATATTGGAAAAAATATATATTCACATTAATTTCAAAGATAAATGTTTACCTGGTATATTTTCATACCATCGTCGTTTGAAAGCAAAACCGCATATGCACGCATACGTACAGTAGACTGATATGCTGTTTTGTACTTTAAGCGACAACTTGTGACACAAATACAGATGAAATAAAGATTTCTTCGTACATGAACAAGAAACTAGCACAATGATGGATGGCTGAAAATGAAACAATTAGGAAGGAGAACGCAAGTCAAATATGAAATGTCATGGAAACATGAGTGCAAAGGAATTTGACAGCTATCGATACGAAAACAAAAACAAAAGGCTAGTGTGCGTGTGTATTTTGAAGAAGAGGAAGAAGTCAGCTCATCGGATGAAGTCTCCATTAGTTACCCATGAGCCCGACTTCAAATTTTAGAATTTTATAAAAATCTTGATCTGTCCAAAGGCTCTGTTGCCACTTTTATGCTTTGTTGCGACATTTCTATTTTTATGAATGAACCGCTTGTAGTAGTTTACACTTGCTTACCCTTTTCATTATGGACTTTGGTGGTTGATTTGAATGATATATGCACATTCAAATCAACGTATGTATGTATATATATTTTTAGGTTGGTACATTTATGTACATATGTATGTACGTGCAAATGAATAAGAATAGAATCGAGGCACATAAAGGAATAGAATTGTGAATTTGTCGCGAATATGGGTTGAAAACAACTCCTGGTTTGCGCGTCACTACAACGAGAAGGCCTATCGGTATACTTTTCAAGTAGCGAATTTTCCCTTCTTATAGATTTACGTTCTTTGCCGTAAGACTTAATTTTATAGAATTAAATGTAAATGCTGTAATGTTGCTTTGTGTTTAACATAAAAAAATAATGTAGTTGTTCTTCGCAGGCTTCAGGTCATGTTGAAACAATTTTTAACAATTTTATTTTTTTCCAATATATTTTTCTATCACCCACGGTGATAAATCTCAAGGGATTCCTTTAACACGGCACGTTCCTTTGACATGCAGTTTAAAAAAAAATTATTTTAATTTGTTTCAGAGCAAATGATGCAAAAAAGTATAAATATATATGATGAACTTCATACTACCAAATATGTTTAAATGGTAACTTTTTGTATGCATTAAATCCCAATGCAGCCATATGGCTACCAAAAAATTTTAGCAAATATATTCACTCTTACTTACACTTTTCATCTTTTTATTGCTAAAATGTATTTTTCAAGCATTAACTTACAGGAAAATATTTTTTTGTACGAATAAATAAATTAATTGTATATATTTATTGGTAAGAAACTTATAAACCAGCCGAATGCAAAGGGCACTTGAGTTGCTAAATAAATGTCAAAATTTTCAATGTTTGCCGATGTATAATTAGAAATATTGAGGGCAATTACAAAAAAGTATATGAAAGAAAAAAAAACTGAAAATTTTCATAAAAAAGATCTTCTGATCGCCATAACTCCGTCAATTTAACGTTGATTTTAATTATTTTCGCTTTGTTGGAAAGGGCATTTTGTCCTCTCAAAACGTAAAAATCGAAATATTAAAGGCGGAGATATTGACTAATTAGTAATCCTACTTTTTTGGCTTTGTTCAGAAACTCAGTTTGAAGCGCAACCTGATTTTGTAGTACAAGTAGAGCGTTCATAAACGTAAATTTTGCATGAAGCGTCGCTCATCACAATCATAAAAAAAATAATTACTGCCTTTTTCTTATCTCAAAAACTGAAATTTCAATATATCTCGAAAACTGTTCTACTTTTGAACCATCTGATTACATATTTTATTTTATTTATACTACATAGGATTCATGTACAAAATCTCGAGGATAAGAAAATTTTTGAAATTTTGTCGGCTAGTGTATTAAGCTTGCTGCAAAATGTTTTTAAATTTTGGTTTGACTATGATTCATATAATTCATAGAAGTTGATAAGGAAAATGTGAATATATTTTTTTTTTTTCTTTTTTCTATTATTTATACATACAACCTACAACAAGCTTTCACAAGTAATATTTTTCTACAATTACATTTTTAAGCTCATAAAAAGGGTTTCGTTTTGATTTTTATACATTTGTTCTTTAGTCTTTTTCAATAGTTTACGCAAGTATTTCACAAGCTTAACGCTTATATTTTTAAGCTTGTTATAATATTATTCTCAAGCATTTTGGTCTGTTGGGGAAAATATATACTCATAAGCTAAACCAATAATACTATGAATATCTGATCATTTTATTCCAGGTATAAATTTATGTGTGGAAGTCCACTTCGAATCTGCAGAGAGTGGATTTTTTTTGAAACATACTCGACAGGCCCCTGTCACTCCAGAAATATCTATCCAAATGCCATCTACGACTCCATCTAAAGCAAGAGCAACTTATGATTCTCTTTTGTCAGTTGATCGTTTCACAGTGGTTCAAACAACTCGGCCCATATCCATTAGAGCCAGTTATGGTCCGTTTTCTACAAAACAAACGGTACCAGCTCGTTATATTGTTCCAGACATACTAGGAAATGAGAAAAGCAACTTGAATGTGAGTATACAAATAAGTCTTTAGCCTTCAAAAATATTTGTCAGCGTGTAACAGTTTGAATACGAAATTTATTTTTTTCGTCCTTTTTAACAGTTACGTATATCCTGAAAAGTGTATGCTAGCGCTAGAGTATATAGTATGTGTACGGTTACATTTTGGGACCACCATAAAAAAGTTGTTTTTATACCTTTCATGAGAATGAAACGGTATTATAACTTTGTGCCGAAACACGAATGGTGAAAGTACCAGAAAGAAGCGTGGCAGACCCACTAAAATATATAGCAATATGACCTGTATCATGAGCTGAGTCGATTAAGCGATGTCCGTCCGTCTGTCTGCTTGTCTGTCTGTCTGTTTGATCGCAAACTAGAGTTTTTGAGATATCTGCTTGAATTTATATAATAATATATAGCTGCCATACAACCGATTGTTCAGATATGAACATTTTGGGGCATAACTTCTCCATTTATATAGCTAAAAACATGAAACTTTGAAGTATTTGTACCCATATGGACCTTAGTAATGTCACCGAAATTTGTCTAGATCAGACCACTATTACATATAGCTGCCATACAACCGATTGTTCAGATATGGATATTTTGGGGTATAACTTCTCTATTTATATAGCTAAGGGCATGAAACTTTGAGGATGCAGTGAAATAACGCCCGTGGGTTTTACTTCCAAAAAAAGAAAATAACGCCCGCCGGCACTTCTGTAGACCAATTATTATTATTATTATTATTATTAGTTGTAATCTTTTGCAAGCAACATGCAAAAGAACACCACAAAAATTGATTAATTTCATACAAAAAAATAAGCGACCAGTTAAAAAATAAGCAGCAAGCGTATAACTCGGTAAGTCATAACCAACTTGAAAACAGTGTTGAAAGGTTTAAAAACGTGCGTCACTGTGAATGGTCAACGGAAAGTAATTGGAAAATTTCAAAATAATCGTCAAAAAATCAGGAATGAAAAAATTTCCCAGCCAGCATTTTTTGAAAATTTTGATCAAAAAATATTCAAATATCATATGCCCAGATGATTGAAAACGATAAAATTTAAAAACATTTGCTATTGGAATATGAGTGAATCGTCGGGAGAAAAATGTACCCTAAATATGATTATTCTTAAGTAATCTTTTATGATACATATTTTTAAACATTTTTCAATCATTTTTTGATGAAATTTGATATCATTGAAATCTCCTACTTAATTTTTTTTTGGAAAAACATTTTATTGTTTTTCACAAACATTTTTCAATTATTTTTTGAATCATATGTGATATAATTTTATGATCACATTAGTGGTCTTCATCTAAAGTGATAAAATAATAAATTGTTAAAGTTTATCAGTTGATCCGCATTTTTACATGAACGTACCTTGGTAAATAATTGTTTAAACTCTTGTCAGCTGTCAGTGTCAACTTGATTAATACATAAAAAACCCAATAAAATAAACAAAAAATGCATATACCATTTTTGTAGAAACTATTTAAATAAATCGTGCAAAAATGCCGAAGGAAAACACATTTTTCTCTTTTAAATTGAAAAGGTAAAACTGACAATGTGTCAGACTTGAATTTTACCGAAATTTATAAAGTTACGCAACAAAATCGTTCGGTAAAGTGATAAACTTTGCTTAAATATATTTTCATACAAATTTTGACAGATAATTTATCACAGTTATTATTTGATCACTTTACCCCATTTACCAGTAGTTTATGACTTTAGATGAAGACCCTTATTATATTCCTTTCTTATTACATTTTGTAATATATTTTGATCACATTTTATAAATAAAAAACAATTACTCCTCAATTTTACCTGGAAGGGTGAAAATGTAGACAAATTGTTGACAATTGTACTCAAAAGGTTATAAACGAACTTCGAAATATGATTTTGTTCAGGTATAAAAGGGTACAACTTCCATTCGATATCCGATTGGCATAAAAGTGGAGTAGTATATCTTCGTACTCGTTCAGGTCTAAAAGGGTACAATTAGTCTCCACATAGGATATGCTCAAACAAAAGGGAAAACTTCATTCCATATAAAGAATTAGTCGCATGCTCCAATGCGAGTGATCCCGGATACATCCCGAATTAGTCGAATTTTTTGCTGGGATAATGTCAATGAAAAAAGTCAAATTATGAAAGCTCACAGTAGTGTTGTAAATGAATCACAATTTAAAAAATTCCTCAACCATACCTCAGTAATCCCTCAATAAAAGCATGTAGTGCATTCTTTTGCAGGTTGCTTACAAAAGATTGCCACTATTATTGCGATGTACACGCCATTTCGGTTGTGGACAAAATGGGGTGATCTTTATTGTTCTCTTCTTCACATATACATATTACATATTAAACACCTGGGGCCTATAACACAAACCTACAATTGTAACAAATCCACAAGTTAGTAGTAATTCACTTATACCTACAAGTTCTCCAATTTCCCGTAACAACAATTTTTCATACAATTGTTCCTACAAGTAAAATATTATACACATGTAAATATCCATGAATGGAGATAATTTCAGTATGCCAAATGCATTTTCTTACTACGCCGAGTCCGCTTATGAGATATTACATGCTGTTTGCGCTGGGTTCGTGGGATCGTGATAGATTGGTGAAATTAACCATCACGTAAGAGATACGCTTAATCTCCAAGAATCACCGCGTTAATATGGTGTCGCCAATTATTTTCCATTCTACGAAAAAGAGCACTCGCGCATCGTGAAGACTGCGGGGCCAATCCGCACTTACATAATAAAACTTTAACCCTTCGTCTGACACTTGGTTCCAGCCTGACCGTTTTCATTTTCAAAATACGAAAAAGGGTACTATAAATTGAGATAGATACTTGAAATTTCAGGTAGCTTACTAAAGTTTAGTTTTCTACAGACCTGTAAAAAAAGTATGTTGGTATCTCATATACTAAGCTAGTTATACCGATATGTTGACTAACACATCACGTTCGGTACACTTGTGTCTGGCTGGACCCCCACACAAATTATATTAAAATGAAAGTATGTGTACGTGTTATGCTTAAGAACTTCCAAAGTATCCAGGAAACCCTGTAATGAAAACGTGATACTACGTCCTTTTTATTGTCGGGCCATCGAAACTAAACTTTATTTCGTTCACTGCACTAACAACATCGTAAACACATCTGCAGACTGCCATTTTTGGTACTCCATGCATGTCAGATACCCCATGGTATTGCCCTCCGTTTCTGAACCAATGCAGAGAAGTTAGAAGTTTCTGTAATGGTGACAAGCCATACCATCTAGTCGTAGCGTTAGCGATTGGTTGGCCTACACCTTCAAGAAGAGCTTGACAATCTTCTCGGCTAAGTTTGAACCTTTCCATAAATTCTCCGTCTTTCAGCATGTAAAAGTTGATTCTTTCGCGGTACCGATACCTTGCTTGAGCATTTTCGCTCTCATTTTTGGAATCGCTTGAGCACATATCGACAACAAAGCGATGTTTTCTTTCTGAAATATGCCACTGCAATGAACAAAGGCTACCTTTAGCATAGGTAGACATTTTTACACAATTGTTGATAATTCCGTCACTTACTTGTAAAAGTGTGCACGTTATGTTATGAAACGTAGCTACAATTGTTTAAAAATTCCAATAATTACAAATATTAAGCCAGTTACTACAATCCACTTTATGTTACGGAAAATCTACACTTGTGAAATTTTCTTGTACACTTGTTGGGATTGTAGTGCTTGTGTTACCCAGTTAGAACACTATATGTTATATAATGCGTTAAACCATCCGTAGTACTACACATACTATGCGTTATAAATCTGAAAACTTTCCATGAGTTTGTACAGGCTTGGTGACAAAATATAACGTATACTGTTCTGTACGTGTGAGTTTTTGTAGTACTACCGATAGTTTAATGCATTATATAAATAGTTGGCTGTCCGCTAGCTGATTATTTTGCGTATGTGTTGGTGAATGCGTTAGTCCGTTCTTGCTGGGTTACAGGCCCCTGGTAGCAATTGTCAATTGTTTGGAAGTGTTCGGATAGTACATTACACTGTGTTAATATTATATGACAAATTGGTGTTAATATCCAACAACCCCTTTCTCAAGCTTTGTACACTACTAATTATGCATTATATCTTGGAATTCATGAAATTCTTTAAACTAGTAAATATACATATGTATTTATGTACATACTTATAATCTTAGATTTAGGTAAATGAAAATATAAGTATTAGATTCAAGAAAGTTTATAATTTTGTTATTTTTTTCGCATTGCCTCTATGGCCTTCTGCTTGCTACTTCTTATAGGCCTTTGCCTAGCTTGATTTTCCACCTCCTCTTGAGGTTCATTTGATACGGGTTCGCAATGATCTTCCATGTCTTCGGACTTAACTGGAACTATGCTAGCCGGTGATTCGACACCAGGTTCATTGCGAGAATCATCTTCCGCACATACGAGATCCGCATTGCGAATTTGGTCGAGATGTCGTTTGATTGTGCGGTTTTCATTAGCTAGCATTACTATGTAATTACGCGGACCCAACTTTTTCTGTACCGTGCCCGGTGACCAACCAGCCTTGTTAGGATTCGAGTAGTTTCTCACTATTACGTTCTGGCCAGGGCCGTGCGCACGGGGGGGGGGGGGGGGTTTGGGGGTTAAAACTCCCCCCATGACCAAATCTAAGTTGCAATGATTTTGCAAAAATTTTCAAAACACAGTTTATAAATTTTGCATTGAATTTTGACTCATAATTTTTGACAATATTAGTTACAATAATTTACGGAAGAAGAATTGGTAAAAGTTGCAAAAAATAAGGTTGGCTTATACATAAGTTCGGCACTTTGAATTGCACTTGGAGCTTTCCGAAATTACAAAGTTGTGTAGCATATGTTCGTTTGGCATTTTTAAAAAAATTGTACTGATAACAAAAATGTTCATTTTGTGAAAACAGTGAGCAGTTTCAATTAACAAGTACTGTAAACAGTACACGGAAAGAAATTTGTATACTTGAATCAAGAAAAATGCTTTCTTGAACTCAATTTAGAAAATTTTTAGGGAAATAAGAAAAATTGACTTAATTATTACTGGAAATAAGAAATTGAGTTTTCCAAAAATTAGACAATTATTTTCTTATTCAAGAACACTAACAAAATCTATAGAAAAAAAATGTTGAAAAAAAATGTTTAAATAAATAAGAACATCTTTTCTTAAATTTACTTAAATGAAGAAAATCTTTTTGCTAATATCAAGAAGAATTTAAGAAAATTGTGTTTCGGCGAATTGGAACAACAAAATACAGCGAAAAAAAAATTTTAAATGAATAAGAAAACATTTTCTTGAGCGAAGTAAAATTTTTCTTGCTGAATTTGCATTTCCAACGTTACATGTATTTTTTTTCATTTGCCATCCGCTTTGCATATTTCTGAATATCTTTGCAATTCTCAGATTGTTAGTGAAACATTTGGTATAAGGAGTTCACTATTTGCATCTTCATTTATATTAAATAAAATGTTGTCATTTCAATAAATAAGTCCTAGGAAAATACTAATTGACTAATTATGGTTTTCTAATCCCTCATGATTAGTTTTCATTTTCCTTATTTTTTACGTTTTTAATATTTTTAGAAAATATTTGCTTAATTTAATATTTTCTTATGCCTCAGACACAGATGTGGTATGAATATTAGAATATCAATATTATGATTTGGCTATGCTATGCAAATTTTCAATTAAACTACAATATGAGGGTGATACATATGTGGTATAGATCGAAATATTATTACTATACTACGATGTGTGTCTCTCGCATTACTTACTTAAGCTAGTATAAGAAAAGTTTTACTTGCAACAAAAAAATAATTTCTTAATTTATTTCAAAAAACAAGAAAAAACACTTACCCTAAGTAAATTATTTTTTATTTATTTAAAATCCAATTTTACTTGAAGCAGGAAAATGTTTTCTTATTTATTTAAAATCCAATTTCACTTGAAGCAAGAAAATTTTTACTAATTTATTTAAAATCCAATTTTCTTTGATTTTCTTGATATTAAGAAATTATTTTCTAAGTTCAAAATCAAGTCTAATTTTTCTTGTCTCGGCATTGATTCTAGTAAAAAGTTCTTTCCGTGTACTGTTCAGGACCTGGTTAACTAGGTTTTGATGAATCATAATGAGTTTCAGAAAAGTTAGAGAACATTTAAATTTATGGTGCATGGGTCTGGATATCTGTTTGTCTTAGCGAAAAATGTATGCGAATGCAAACCAAAATTAAAACCCCTCCAAGGCTAATTCCTGCGCACGGCCCTGGTTCTGGCCTACGGTGAATTTTGTATCGCGTTTACCTCTACAGTTTTTAACCGCAGCCTGCTGATTATTTTTTATGACATCTTTTACCAGGGGTGGTTTGAGAGCGCTAAATCGCGATTAGAGCTCCCTCCCTAACATCAATTTTGCGGGGGACTCATTTGTTGTACAGTGTTTAGAAATCCTGTAGTCGAACAGAAATCTGTTCATCACGTCATCAAAATTATGGTTAGCGTTGCCTGCAAAACTTGCTACCAAAGACTTTTTCGACGATTTTACGAAGTTTTCCGCCTGCCCGTTGGTGGTTGGGTGGCCAGGCGCCATTAATACATGTTTAATGTGGTTTTTACTCATGAAGGTTTTAAACTCCAATGACGTAAACTGCGTTCCGTTATCGCTAACTAGCGTGTCCACCAAACCGAACCTACAAAACACTTCGCGCAATTTACCGATTGTGAACGCACTAGTCATCTCTTTCGTTTTAAAAACCTCCACCCACTTCGAAAAGGAATCTATTATTATTAATAACTGAAAGCCTCGCACCGGTCCTGCAAAATCCACGTGAATACGTTGCCACGTCGAATTCTCTGTCACCCAGGGTATCAAACTACTTTTTTCAGGGCTGGGCAGTACGGACTGACACGCTTGACACGACTTTATAAGAGCTTCCACGTCATTGTCTATACGCGGCCACCATATATGCGAGCGAACCAACGCTTTTGTCTTGACGATGCCAAGGTGTGACTGATGAAAGTATTCAAGAATTTGCTTCTGCAACTTTTTTGGTACGACAGTCCGGTAACCTCATAAAACGCACCCTGCCTTTTGTGCGAAATGACTCGAACTCTCTACCATTCAAACCTGAAATCGTACCCTCTTGAATACTTTGCATCACTTTTGACAACACCGGGTCTCGTCGTGTCTCAATTGCCACTTGTTTGTAATTTAACTGCGCTGAACTACAATAATTAATAAAAGTAGACTCTGACGCCACCGCCGAAACACTCGCTTGGGAAAATCGCGATAAATTATCTGCGTAATTAATAGACCCTTTGACATATTTAATTTTATAGTCGAATCCTGATAACATTAAGGCCCAGCGCTGTATTCTGGCCGCAGCAATGGACGGAATGCCCTTATTTTCGCCAAACAAGGTAATCAAAGGTCTATGATCTGTTTCCAGGGTAAATGATACTCCCACAAGTATTGCCTTAATTTGGTTACACTAAACACGATAGCCAGAGCTTCCTTTTCCATAGCACTGTAGTTTAGTTCAGCACGGTTTAATGCCCGTGAAATAAAAGCTATGAGTCTCCTCACTCCGCTTTCATATACGTGTGATAGCACGCCTGCTACCGCCGTGTTGCAGGCGTCTGTTGTCAAAATAATAGGCAGTTTCGGGTTAAAATACACCAACACTTTATCTGACCCGGCTTCGGATTTCAGCGTATCGTACGCTTCTTGGCATTTATTGCTCCAAATAAATGGAACATTTTTCTGTAACAGCTTATAAAGAGGGACCATCTTCTGCGCGAAGTTGGGTATGAACTTTGAATGGTAGTTCACTAAACCGATAAAAGCGCGTAATTGAGACACAGAACTCGGTTTTGGGGCGTCGAGGACACACTGCACGCGTTCTTTATTTTCTTTTAACCCGTCCGCATCGATATCGAACCCTAAGTACGAAATTTTACTTTTGAAAAATTCGCATTTGTCAACATTTAGTCGCAATCCTGCCGCCTGAAGTTTCCCTAACACACGCTTAAGAGTCAGAACATGTTCTGCGAAATCTTTACCCGTAACAGTGATATCATCGAGGTAACCAAGTACATTGGGAATTCCACTTAGCAACCCCTCTATAGTTTTCTGAAAAATAGCAGCCGCGGTTTTGATGCCAAATGGCAACCGCGTCATTTTGAAAATGCCTTTATGCGTACTCCAAGTACAAATTTTTTGTGACTCTTCATCAAGGACAAGCTGATTATATGCATTAGACATATCAGGCTTCGTGAACAATTTCCCACCCTGCATCGACGCAAAAATTTGGTCTATCCGGGGTAAAGGGTACTTAAAATCTTTCAGAAAATGATTTACGGTGGTTTTGTAATCCCCACAGATTGTTATTTGACCGTTCTGCTTTAATATGGGAACCAACGGTGTACCCCAATCGGCGCTATCAATTTGTATTGGTCACTATAAATTTTCCGTTTACACTTTGTCCCCTATAACGGACTGTAGTAAGAAACTCACCGATCACGTCGACCAATTCACCGCCGCACATAGGGATATTTAAATAATAGGGATAATAAAATAAAATTTTTTAGTAGGCCAGGACCCTAACGCATCATTTTCAATAAAAGTTTATTCTCAAAACTCAAACACAAAGTTTTTACAGTCAATGAAAGTTTGGTCATTCGTGTATTTCTCGCGGCATTTTATAACGTTCTTAAAGTTTCAACATTTCCAATTAATATTTTTACGGTTTTAAGTGAAGTGTTTTAGAATACTGTTATGGATAATATAGGTAATCGAGTACAAAATTCATGTTTATTGAGATTTAGTTAGTTGTTAGCGTGTTCTTAATTACGTTTTTAAAAAATGATGTATTAAAAAAAAATTTCCCAATTTTTTGTTTTCAAAAGGGTTTTTGTTTAGGTGCCCGGCATTGCCCGGCACTGACTCTTTTTTTTCTAGATAGTCTGTTCCCTGCTATTTGGAGTTCAAGAAAGATCGGTTCCGGTTTTTTCCGGTTTTAAGAAAAACAGGCGATTTTTCACGTTGGGAAAAATGACCCCACCACACAAAAAAAAATTAGTTGTTTGTGGATTCGAGAACACCCATCTAGGAATATATAAATCGACGTGCTCCGAATCCAAAATCCGCTTGTCCAATATACCCCCAAAACTTCGAGAAAATTGCGAAAAGCTAAAAAAAGCCCCAAATGGCACATTTCATCGACCGAACCTACTAACATGTATTTCGACGTTCTGAATCCAAATCTGAGGTCGGTTTGGTCTCACTACATCACTTTTTAAAAATGTAAAGCTACATTATTTTCTACGCTAAATCGAATTGAAATCACCGTGGGTAACATAATTAACAATTTAAAGCCAAAAAAGGGTTTTGGCCGCCCAGATTGATTAAATACCCCAATGTGCGACGCTCGAGAAAAAACTCTCACCAAATAATGCCATCAAAATCTGGAATGGCATTTCATCCCCGCTGCCGCTCCTCATATGGGCGGATTGTGGGAAGCAGGGGTTAAAAGTTTTAAAAAACATTACTGCCACTATCACGAACACCGTCGGCGGTACCGAAATGACGTTTTCGGGAAATCGGCATTATGACAACCGACGGCGCGCCGAATCTTTCGAAGTTCGGTAAATCGGCATTATGAACACCGAATGAACAAACATTTTGACAGTTTTTCGTGCCGAAATTTGCCGCAAGTATTTGGTTGCGGCGATATTAACAAAATATCAAAAATTACAATAAAAGTTTAAGTAAATTATGTAAATGCATGTATGAAGTTGTAATAAGTGTTAGTGAGTGTGAATATATGTAAATACATTAATCAACCGGTCGCGAGAAGCCACAAACATGGCGTGGGTCCATTGCATTTTCCACCGCGATTGAATTGTGATCTATCAGAAACGAAAAATTCCGGTGCCGGGTACCGGTGTTATTGAAATTTTCCCCTGTTTTTGTATACAATTTGCTTATTATTATGTAGTTCAAAATAATTCAATGAAAACAGAAAAAAGGACAAGGTAAAGATTTCTTTCACGCAAAATTAAGACTATTTTTTTTATCTTCAGCCTGTAATTAAATTTACGCTTGTTTACTTAAAGTAAAAGGATTGCTATGATCTCTCAAAAACTTTCTTTCGTTCAGAGAAATCCTTTGTTCCTCTTCCTCTACTAATAAAGCTGCTATCGCAATAGAATCCATTATTTTATTATTTAAATAAATTGTTTTTAGTAAAATAAAGTAAATATGTTTTTGGTTTTATCAAAAAGATAAGAAACCTGAGAAAAACCCGCTCAATTTCGCATCAGCACTTGGTAACGCTGATCGAACATAGTTCATATAGTTGGCAACACTTAACTTCGAACCGACGGGGTAGCTGATACGATTTTCGAGGAGTTCGGCACCGTGGCTTTCGGCGTTTCGGTAGTTCGTTCGGTGTTCGTGATACTGGCATACAAAAAGATCGCATCTGATCATAAATATACTCTTGAAGAGTTTAGCACTCTGTTATGCCGAGTCGAATCATGCCTCAATTCAAGACCTCTAAGTCCCATGTCAAATGACCCCTCAAACCTCGAACCACTAACACCAGGTCACTTCTTAGTAGGTGGGCATTTGCTAGCCCCACCTGAAATCGATGTCAACGAAAATCATGCTTCTATTGTAAACCGTTGGCAAAAATTAAAGGCATTGCACCAAACATTCTGCAGAAGATGGAAAATTGAATATCTTAATGAATTGCAGAAAAGAACAAAATGGAAGCAATCACAATTCAATTTGAAGGAAGGATATCTTGTCGTAATCAAGGAAGGGAATCTGGCTCCAAATGAATGGAGAATGGGACGAGTTGCAAAACTGCACCCTGGAAATGATGATCGAGTACGAGTAGTTGTCCTAGACACGGTAAAGGGACAAATAATCTATTATATAAAAATGAATGTGTGTGTGTGTGTGTGTGTGTGTGTGTGTGTTATTTATGGACTCCCAAAGTAATCAACCGATCTTTATGAAATTTTCACAGTAGATTCATATGGTATATGCGCTGGTGATAGGGTATACAGACTTTCCGAAAAGTGGGAACTTCCCGGAATATAGGCCCAAATGTGGACCCAGAGTGACCCAGCAAGTCTTTGAGCAATATTGGTATAAAATGAAAGGTGCTGAGCAGGCCTTCAACATAGAGTTATTTTCATTGCGATGCCTAGGCCGGGTCCCGAGATATGGGTCAAAACGTGGACCCGGATGACCCCTGAATATTTCCGAGCAATATTGGTATCAAATGAAAGGTGCTGAGCAGGCCTTCAACATAGAGTTATTGTCATTGTGATGCCTAGGCCGGGTCCCGAGTTATGGGTCAAAACGTGGACCCGGATGACCCCTGAATATTTCCGAGCGAAATTTTTTAGCAAATGAAAGGTGTCGAGCAGGGCTTCAACATACAGATATTTTCATTGTTATTTTTTAAGTCGGTTTCTCAGAGATGGTTCAAGTAGTGGGCCCGGAAGGTGATGGATGGTCCCGGTAAAGGTAAAGGTAAAGGTAAAGGTAAAGGTAAAGGTAAAGGTAAAGGTAAAGGTAAAGGTAAAGGTAAAGGTAAAGGTAAATGTAAAGGTAAAGGTAAAGGTAAAGGTAAAGGTAAAGGTAAAGGTAAAGGTAAAGGTAAAGGTAAAGGTGAAGGTGAAGGTAGAGGTAAAGGTAAAGGTAAAGGTAAAGGTAAAGGTAAAGGTAAAGGTAAAGGTAAAGGTAAAGGTAAAGGTAAAGGTAAAGGTAAAGGTAAAGGTAAAGGTAAAGGTAAAGGTAAAGGTAAAGGTAAAGGTAAAGGTAAAGGTAAAGGTAAAGGTAAAGGTAAAGGTAAAGGTAAAGGTAAAGGTAAAGGTAAAGGTAAAGGTAAAGGTAAAGGTAAAGGTAAAGGTAAAGGTAAAGGTAAAGGTAAAGGTAAAGGTAAAGGTAAAGGTAAAGGTAAAGGTAAAGGTAAAGGTAAAGGTAAAGGTAAAGGTAAAGGTAAAGGTAAAGGTAAAGGTAAAGGTAAAGGTAAAGGTAAAGGTAAAGGTAAAGGTAAAGGTAAAGGTAAAGGTAAAGGTAAAGGTGAAGGTGAAGGTAAAGGTGAAGGTAAAGGTAAAGGTAAAGGTAAAGGTAAAGGTAAAGGTAAAGGTAAAGGTAAAGGTAAAGGTAAAGGTAAAGGTAAAGGTAAAGGTAAAGGTAAAGGTAAAGGTAAAGGTAAAGGTAAAGGTAAAGGTAAAGGTAAAGGTAAAGGTAAAGGTAAAGGTAAAGGTAAAAGTAAAGGTAAAGGTAAAGGTAAAGGTAAAGGTAAAGGTAAAGGTAAAGGTAAAGGTAAAGGTAAAGGTAAAGGTAAAGGTAAAGGTAAAGGTAAAGGTAAAGGTAAAGGTAAAGGTAAAGGTAAAGGTAAAGGTAAAGGTAAAGATAAAGGTAAAGGTAAAGGTAAAGGTAAAGGTAAAGGTAAAGTTAAAGGTAAAGGTAAAGGTAAAGGTAAAGGTAAAGGTAAAGGTAAAGGTAAAGGTAAAGGTAAAGGTAAAGGTAAAGGTAAAGGTAAAGGTAAAGTAAAGGTAAAGGTAAAGGTAAAGGAAAAAGAAAGAGAAAGAGAAAGGGAAATGTAGATGGAAACCCTCATTATAACATAAAAACATTTTTCGTCGCTGCGAAGCGGGACGGGTATTTGCTAGTCTATTATATAAAAATGAATGTGTGTGTGTGTGTGTGTGTGTTATTTATGTACTCCCAAAGTAATCAACCGATCTTTATGAAATTTTCACAGTAGATTCATATGGTAAGTATATGCGCTGGTGATAGGGTATACAGACTTTCCGAAAAGTGGGAACTTCCCGGAATATAGGCCCAAATGTGGACCCAGAGTGACCCAGCAAGTCCTTGAGCAATATTGGTATCAAATGAAAGGTGCTGAGCAGGCCTTCAACATAGAGTTATTTTCATTGCGATGCCTAGGCCGGGTCCCGAGATATGGGTCAAAACGTGGACCCGGATGACCCCTGAATATTTCCGAGCAATATTGGTATCAAATGAAAGGTGCTGAGCAGGCCTCCAACATAGAGTTATTGTCATTGTGATGCCGAGGCCGGGTCCCGAGTTATGGGTCAAAACGTGGACCCGGATGACCCCTGAATATTTCCGAGCGAAATTTTTTAGCAAATGAAAGGTGTCGAGCAGGGCTTCAACATACAGATATTTTCATTGTTATTTTTTAAGTCGGTTTCTCAGAGATGGTTCAAGTAGTGGGCCCGGAAGGTGATGGATGGTCCCGGTAAAGGTAAAGGTAAAGGTAAAGGTAAAGGTAAAGGTAAAGGTAAAGGTAAAGGTAAAGGTAAAGGTAAAGGTAAAGGTAAAGGTAAAGGTAAAGGTAAAGGTAAAGGTAAAGGTAAAGGTAAAGGTAAAGGTAAAGGTAAAGGTAAAGGTAAAGGTAAAGGTAAAGGTAAAGGTAAAGGTAAAGGTAAAGGTAAAGGTAAAGGTAAAGGTAAAGGTAAAGGTAAAGGTAAAGGTAAAGGTAAAGGTAAAGGTAAAGGTAAAGGTAAAGGTAAAGGTAAAGGTAAAGGTAAAGGTAAAGGTAAAGGTAAGGGTAAAGGTAAAGGTAAAGGTAAAGGTAAAGGTAAAGGTAAAGGTAAAGGTAAAGGTAAAGGTAAAGGTAAAGGTAAAGGTAAAGGTAAAGGTAAAGGTAAAGGTAAAGGTAAAGGTAAAGGTAAAGGTAAAGGTAAAGGTAAAGGTAAAGGTAAAGGTAAAGGTAAAGGTAAAGGTAAAGGTAAAGGAAAAAGAAAGAGAAAGAGAAAGGGAAATGTAGATGGAAACCCTCATTATAACATAAAAACATTTTTCGTCGCTGCGAAGCGGGACGGGTATTTGCTAGTATAATAATAATAATACAATGGCGCTATTATAACTCTGACGAGTTTTATGGCCGAGCTTCTCTCCCAATTCGAGGTGTGCTCCTTTTTGTTTTTCCTACTAATTGGGTGGACCTACAGTTTTATGGCGGCTCCGAACGGCGAATGCATTTTTTGTGAGAAGCTTTTTCATGACAGAAATACACTCGGAGGGTATGCCGCCCACCGCCGAGAGGTGACCGCTGCTCTTAAAATACCCAATAATTGGATTTTTACTAATTAGAAAAATCGTTTTGGTGTTTGGCTCGGACCGTGATTTGAACCCGAGACCTCTGGCATAGCAGGCGAACACTCTACCCACTGCACCACAGCAGCAGGGACAAATAACAAGACCAATAACCAAATTGGTCTTACTACCATCAGGCGAAAACTCGCCTCCCCAACACAATAACTAGTCGTCACAAAATTTCCCGTCTACCACAAATTCAGATACTGACCGAGTTCAAAAAACAAAAAAAAAAAACAAAACATCGTATCCACACTAATGTACACGCAAGTTGTACATAAATTTACCCAGCAAATTTTATCAGTTGGTACTATCGAGTACCAACTACTTTCTAACTAGTCCTCAGAGGAACAATAGTAAAACATTATTTTTTTGTAATTTCGCCATAAAAGATTGTTTGCTCCTATGAGCCCCAGAATTTCCTATCGCTTCTCAAAGACGCCAACAGAATTTCCTATCACTTCTCAATGAAGCCAACAGAATTTCCTAATGCTTCACGAAGAAGCCAACAGAAATTTAGGCTTACGCTCCCCGACCCACGATACATATTCTGAAAATACCTAAAAAACATACTTAAGTACATACACACATACCAATGTCAACAGGATATTTGCGGCTCGCATAGGGTTAATGCGCGTTGTAAGTATTTAAATAACTCCTACAACCTGTAATAAAAATACAACATTAGCAACAATATCACAGAATTGTTTGAGTATAAAACAAAGACAAAAAGGAAAATGATACTTGTGACCAAAGAGGCGATATAAACGTATATTTCGCAGATATATACTCCTGTGTATGTATATACGCCGTGCATTCACTAATAGTCCAGTTAGTCGAGAACGTAAACCCGTGTACCGTGTCAGCTGATCCAACCTATTTAATGGGATTTGAATGTAACCGATTATTCAACGACGTACGACGCAGAAGCCCGTACCGCAGAAATCAAAATCATTTTGATTTTTTACGTAAAAACGTGTCAGCTGATCGCTCGCATGGTTGCAAGGTAGAAGGGTTGCCAGTTGAACATTTGTAGTTATTAAATATTTAAACAGTAATTTTCACAGCATTATACAACTAACTCAACATGATTGTAAAATGTTATCGAATATACATATATGTGTTCACATGGAAAAAATAGTATGTCTACTTAAACGAACCATTTATTATTACTTTAATTTTTAAAAAGAAAGGAAAGAAAACGTTTATAAATTTCTACTTTGGCTATTCCACAACATCATCAAGATTCGTTTTTGCGCTAACTTATTTAGTACACAATTAGAAATTTCCGTTTAAAATGTTTGTATATTTCCAATTGAAATTTTTGTGATCATATATTTTTAACACTTCTATTTTTTTAAAGCTGCTAGTAGTTGCAAGTGAAAATTTTATTTGCAGCGTTTATCAACTCTCTCGAGGTCTTTTTGGGTTATTGAACATAAATTCGTAACTATTCGTAAAAATATATAAACATTTTGAGATATTGAACACTCCTAATAAATGAAGATATTATTGAAAATTAAAGCAAAAATTGTATTTCTCCACAATGGTGGCTGTATTTTCTTAATTGATAACTCTTGGTGATCTTCTTCTGCAATTTTTCTACATTAAAAAATTATAAATTGCCACAATAAATCTGAGTTTCTGTAACAAAATCAATTAAAGTGATGTCACACTAATACGATCCACACTTTGTCACCACCTATTTATACTAGAAAAGATATGAGTTACAGAGACTCAGTACAGATTTCTTAATTAAACACAGATTTTTATGAGAATCTTGTTGCTTCCCAATATAATTTGTTTATGGATTTTCAATTGTATATTTAATGTTCTGGCTGTGTTTTTTGTTATTTTATGTTTTAGCCCTTGATAACTATCACCAAGGTGTGATGGAAATATATTGGGCAGCAACAAAATTACAAGAAAAATGTGTTTTAATTACCAACTAAGCCGTAAAAAAGTAACTAAATTAATAAAAAAAAAAGTCGTCAACGACAACTTTAAAAACGATTAAATTAGTATTTTCTTGTCATTTGGCAAATAATGCACAGTTGTGTATTGAAGAGTAATCCACATAACACTTTGAAGATTAGTAAAAATCTTGTTTGTTCAAAAATGACTAAATGGCAACCCTGCCAAAATGTAAACAAACTATATATATATGTAAATATGTGTCATTAAAACAGATGATTGCTCCGTTGCCCCACGGGCTCAAAAAATCCTAAAAATTGCATACGGGCGTTTGCGTCAGCGGGCGGACCACACATTCTTGACTAACTGGGCTATAAATCCGTCGCCGTGTTTTCGCCGGCAACATCAACAACTATATGCATTTGTGTTTTTTGTATATATGTATGTAACTAAAATTGCAAGCCGCGTGAAGAGCATACATACATATGTAGGTCTGCATATAATGGGTTAATGGTGGCTGGCCGCTGATCGGTCCCAAAACAACAGCCACATGTATGTACCCATATATGTATGTACGTACATTTTTTCCACCACCGTGGCTGACCCAGTCTAATGTATGTAAATATTGGACATAACACACTGGTATGCACAAAAATAACAATCTCGAACGTTTTGGGGTTAGGATGTGCAGCCACATGTTGCGCTGCCGGAGCCCTGCGAAGTGCGAATAGCAGTATCTAGGCTTAAGAATAACAAGGCCCCGGGCGCTGACGGCTTGCCAGCCGAGCTATTCAAACATGGTGGCGAAGAGTTGATAAGGAGCATGTATCAACTCCTATGCAGAATATGGTCGGACGAGCGCATGCCCGACGATTGGAACTTAAGTGTGCTCTGCCCAATCCACAAAAAAGGAGACTCCACAGTACGCGCCAATTATCGTGGGATAAGCCTCCTGAATATCGCATGTAAGGTCTTAGCAAGTGTATTGTGCGAAAGACTGAAGCCTATCGTCAACAATCTGATTGGACCTTATCAGTGTGGCTTCAGACCTGGTAAATCTACCATCGACCAGATCTTCACAATACGACAAATACTGGAAAAAACCCATGAAAAAGGATCCGACACACACCATCTCTTTGTCGATTTTAAAGCCGCTTTTGATAGCACGGATAGGAATTGCCTGTATGCCGCAATGTCTGAATTTGGTTTCCCTGCTAAACTTATACGGCTATGCCAAATGACGTTGACTAACACCACCAGCTCCGTCAGAATTGGGAAGGACCTCTCCGAGCCGTTCGAGACCAAACGAGGTTTTAGACAAGGTGACTCTCTTTCGTGCGACTTCTTCAATTTGATGCTGGAAAAGATTATACGAGCTGCAGAACTTAACCATACAGGAAGCATCTTATATCACAAGAGTGTGCAACTGCTGACGTACGCCGATGACATCGACGTCATTGGCACTAACACGCGCGCCGTATGTTCTGCCTTCTCCAAGCTGGATAAAGAGGCTAAGAAAATGGGTTTGGCGGTCAACGAGGACAAGACGAAGTACCTCCTGTCATTACACAAAGAAACAGCACGCCTTGGCAGCCACGTCAATGTTGATAGCTACAAATTCGAAACTGTTAAGGACTTCGTCTATCTGGGAACCAGCATTAACACCAAGAATGATGTCAGCACGGAGATCCAACGAAGAATCACGCTTGCCAATAAATGCTACTTCGGACTAAGTAGGCAACTGAAAAGTAAAGTCCTCTCTCGACAAACAAAAATCACACTCTATAGGACGCTCATCGTTCCAGTCCTCATGTACGGCGCAGAAGCATGGACAATTTCAAAATCAGATGAGATGGCACTTGGAGTATTCGAGAGAAAAGTTCTTCGTAAGATTTATGGACCTTTGCGCGTTGGCGTGGGCGAGTATCGACGGAGATTTAACGATGAGCTGTACGAGCTTTACACAGACATCGACATTGTTCAGCGAATAAAGATCCAGCGGCTGCGTTGGGCAGGTCATGTCGTGAGAATGGACGAAGGCGCTCCGGCCAAGAAAGCATTTCTATCGAAACCCGCTGAACGCAAAAGAAAAGGAAGACCTCCACTGCGTTGGGAAAATCAGGTGGACAGCGATGCTGCCTCCCTAGGTGTTCCCAAGTGGCGCCATGCTGCACGAAACAGAAGCAATTGGCGCGCTCTGTTGGACTCGGCCAGAATCGTCTAGACGGTTAAGCGCCAATCAAGAAGAAGAAGAAGACTAGCTGACCCGGCAAACTTCGTTCTGGCCAAAATAGATTTTTTTTATTAATTTCATATTTCGTATTATTTTTAATAGAAAATTAACGATTTCTCACTACTTCATTGTGTATACAACTTCAAAAATATATAATTTTAGTATTCAGTTTAAGCCTGCATGATACACAACATTTTTAGTTTTCTTTTTTTTTTTGGGTGAACATGGTATTGATATCGTATATCTGCATAGTGATTTCTATGTACATGCCATGAACGCTTTTAGGGATATTTAGCCTTAAAAATTAAGAACGCATGGGAGGTGCCACGCCCCCTTTTTCCAAAACTACTGTTTTTTTTTCATAAGCATGCTATTGATATCGTTAATCTCCTGAGCAATTTTCGGATCCCAATCTTAAATGCTTTTATAGATATTCAGCATGAAAAATTAAGTTTGCATGGGAGGTGCCACGCCCCCTTTTCCGATAACCCTCACTTTTATGCGTGGGAATGCATTTTATAACATTTAGCTCTATACCAATTTTCAGCTCCCTACCTTGAACTCCTTTAGAGTTAATCAGCTTGAAAAATTAAGATTATATGGCAGGTGCCGTCCCCTTTTCCGATAACGTACACTTTTATGCGCAAAAATTGTTTTGGTATCATATAGCTCTGTACCAATTTCCAGGTCCCTGACTTAAATCCTTTTAAGGATATTCAGCTTAAAAAATTAAGTGTTGTTGGGAGGTGCCACGCCCCCTTTTCGTATAACTCCTATTATTTTGCGTTAATATGGAATTGTTATCGTTTATCTCCACACCAATTTCCAAGTCCCTACCGTAAACAAGTTTAGAGATATTCAGCATGAAAAATTAAGTTTGTATGGGAGGTGCCACGCCCCTTTTTCCAATAACCCCCACTTTTATGCGTGGGAATGGTTTTGATATCATTTAGCTCTATACCAATTTTCAGCTCCCTACCTTGAACTGTTTTAGAGATAATCAGCTTTAAAAATTATTTCTAAAATGATTTCTATGTACATGCTATGAACGCTTTTAAGGATATTTAGCCTTAAAAATTAAGAGCGCATGGGAGGTTCCACGCCCCCTTTTCCCAAAACTACTGTTTTTTTTTTTCATAAGCAAGCTATTGATATCGTTAATCTCCTGATCAATTTTCAGGTCCCAACCTTAAACGCTTTTATAGATATTCAGCTTGAAAAATGAAATTTGTATGGGAGGTGCCACGTCCCCTTTTCCGACAACCTACACTTTTATGCGCAAAAATTGTTTTGATATCATATAGCTCTGTACCAATTTTCAGGTCCCTGACTTAAATCCTTTTAAAGATATTCAGCATGAAAAATTAAGTTTGTATGGGAGGTGCCACGCCCATTTTTCCGATAACCCCCACTTTTATGCGTAGGAATGGTTTTGATATCACCTACCTCTATACCAATTTCAGCTCCCTACTTTGAACTGTTTTAGAGATAATCAGCTTTAAAAATTAAGGTTGTATGGGAGGTGCCACGCCCCCTTTTCTAATAACCCCCACTTTTCTGAGTGAGAAGGGTTTTGATATCACCTACCTCTATACCAATTTTCAGCTCCCTACCTTGAACTGTTTTAGAGATAATCAGCTTTAAAAATTAAGGTTGTATGGGAGGTACCACGCACCCTTTTCTGATAACCCCCACTTTTCTGAGTGAGAAGGGGTTTGATATCACATACCTCTATACCAATTTTCAGCTCCCTACCTTGAACTGTTTTAGAGATAATCAGCTTTAAAAATTAAGGTTGTATGGGATGTGCCACGCCCCCTTTTCTGATAACCCCCACTTTTCTGAGTGAGAAGGGTTTTGATATCACCTACCTCTATACCAATTTTCAATTCCCTACGTTAAACTGTTTTAGAGATAATCAGCTTTAAAAATTAAGGTTGTATGGGAGGTGCCACGCCCCCCTAACATTTTTAAATTTTTTCTTCGACTAAACCTTCGCGAGGTAACAACAAACAAACCCCCTTAAGGAAGTATTTGTTTTGGTTCAGCCGTTTTCAAATTTTAGCGTTTCAATTAAATACCAAATCATTTTGATATATATAGATATGTACAAAAAAATTTAAACGACATTATAGATTTTTTTTTGTTTCGACTTCAAACCTTCCCTTCCGTGTACTAAAATATACTGGACTGAACGTAAAAAAATGAGATTTTGATGTTCAAAAACTATCGATGGTGGCACCATCGATAGTATCCCACCTCTAAAGTGAAACGTAAGTGACGCCAGGTAAAAATAGTGTTAATTTTTTTGACGATCGAGTAGCCAATTGTAAAAAAACTTCTGCTGCAATAATGAAAAAATAAAGGGAAAGCATAATGATGGATACCGAACGTGAGAGGATCTTCAAGCCAAAAACACCCAAAACACCAATATAACACAGAAGCAGTATAAAGAATAAGCCCTCTCTGGGTTAAGAAGTGGCAAACGTAAAATACGTGTTATATTTGTGCTTGAAAAGAGGAAGAGCTAAAAAGATATACCTTTTTATACAATATTCAAAAATATAAGTGCTTGCATATGAAGATGCTGAATTTTTCAATATAAGTAACTTATTAAGGGATATTTGTTGGAAATTTTAACTCAAATACCATTTATTTTTTAGGGGGCCCCGTAAACGCGAACGGTCCCAGGGGCCCGGCTCGGCTCTCTGCGGGCCTGGCAGTCCTTCTCCATTGATACCTGAAAAACATTCAAAGAGAGATAGTAAAAATTACAATTAAAATTGATTAATAATTTTTTTTACAATACTTACCGGTTTACTCCTCGTTGCTTTTGTAGATTTTGAGAATGAAAAGTGGAGACCTTTTGGTTCTCTCTTTCTCATTGTCATTCTTTGCAAATCAAATGCCAAAATCCGGGCCGTAGATCGGAGCGCAGATCAGGGCCCTAGAGCGGAGCACGTATCCGTAACATAACAAGCCGTAGGATTGAAAGAAAATACATACAAAACGCAACTAAATCAACGCAAATTTCACAAAACCGGTAGAAACAAGCAGATAAATCACTGCGAATGTGATAAATGACAAAATGAATGCAAAATCTTCAAAATATTTAGCAAAATCACTGTTAATGTGGCAAATTGCAAATATACACAAAATCTTCTCGGCAAATGGGATAAAAGCTAATAATTTTTTTTACAATACTTACCGGTTTACTCCTTGTTGCTTTTGTAGATTTTGACAATGAAAAATGGAGACCTTTTGCTTCTCTCTTTCTCATTGTTATTCTTTGCAAATCAAATGTCAAAATCCGGGCCGTAGATCGGAGCGCAGATCAGGGCCCTAGAGCGGAGCACGTATCCGTAACGTAACAAGCCGTAGGAATGAAAGCAAATACATACAAAACGCAACTAAATCAACGCAAATTTCACAAAACCGGTAGAAACAAGCAGATAAATCACTGCGAATGTGATAAATGACAAAATGAATGCAAAATCTTCAAAATATTTAGCAAAATCACTGTTAATGTGGCAAATTGCAAATATACACAAAATCTTCTCGGCAAATGGCATAAAAGCTGACAAATACAGACCAAGAAGGGATAGGTAATTAACTCAAAGGGAAAAACCAACCTTGCCACCCCTCTTTTTTCGCCCTCTGCCACCACCCAATCAAATCAATTAACCCGTCATGACCCATGACCACTAAATTGTTAACTTTATTCTACAGAACAATGGGCAGAACTGCGAAAAATGTTCAGAGCGCATTCCGCCGAAAGACGATGATGTTATCTCGCTCACCGCCTCGGAGATATCGGTGCGTACCCAAGATGGGGATCGTTCTGATCACGTTGGGTTAGGGACTGAGCAGGAGCCTCCTGCAGTCACACGTCCGAAGTTGCTGCGATACCGCCCACTTCTCAATCACGAGCTGCCATCGAGCTCACAACGCACACAGTTCCACCCGCGCAACAACGAACACCTTCAACGGCCACGGCAATCGCTTCGGCCATATGAACAGACTACCTCCCAGTTTCGGTCCGGATCTATTATCGCAAAGGTCCCCCTGCCAATACTTTGCCTGACCCCTGTAGCACCTACGGCGAAAGTCAGGGTAGAAGCAGGAGGACGGTTGCACACGGTCCGCGCGCTACTGGATATGTGTGCCACGACGACCAAAATAAACCCCCTTTTGGTGCGACAATTGAGAATTAAACCTAGCTAAAGCATCGTTCATTTTAAATTTGTACGCACAAAGTGTACCACAATTCCTTAAGTACCTATTGGATTCGAAAAGTATTTATGTATTCCTAAAGATCATTTATTAAGCTCTTCATTCTATTTATAATAATATTAAAAATCTTTGTTATGTAAGAAACTACGAGCATTCTTCTTAATAGAATACATAAGCTTTTGAACAGTCTTTCTTGACACTTTAGCCCCATGTTTATTCCAAAGAGGCAACATTGACTCATATTTTTCTATTGCCTTGCCACTTTTCCTCAAACTGTATTTAACCATAGCCCAAAATTTTTCTATTGGTCGGAGCTGAGGGCAATTAGGAGCATTTATGGCTTTTGGTAGAATTCTCACGCCGTTACTTTGATACCAATTCATGGCAGCGGTAGAGTAATGAATGCTGGCTAAGTCCGGCCAGAATATGACAGAAGAGTTTTGATGTCTAATAAAAGGATGTAATCTTTTCTCAAGGCATTCCTTTATATAAATATGAGAGGTCATAGTAGACGAAGTTACAAAAGCTCGACTTTTAAGGCCACAGGAACAAATTGCTTGCCATATCAACACCTTTTTACTTGTATGTATCATTTCAAATTGTATCATTTCAAATTTCATAATATCAATTTAGCAAATTTGTCCACCTTTTTATATTTGAACTTAGACGCGACATTCCCACGCTTATTTGCCACGTAAAACTTTTGCCCAGGCAGTTGATTACAGTCGAGTTTGACATAAGTTTCGTCATCCATAATAATGCAGCCTTTAAATTTTGTCAAAATTTGATCATATAGCAGTCGTGCACGTTTTTTCGCTGAAATGTTCTGCTTATCTGACCTATTTGGATATTTTATTGCACGATACGTCTTAAGGCCCACATCTAACCGTATACGTCTGGCTGTACTTATACTGGTGCCAAATTTTTTACCCCGGTCGTTGTCAGACATTCCTGGGTTACTCTTGATTGAGGTAAGTATTTTCTTCGCTAGGTCTGGGTCACATGTTCTTCTTTTTACACCATAATTTTTAGCTCTTTCTATGCTCAATGTTCTCTTATATCGATTTATTACACTGCATACGGTTGTTTTTGATAATTTCAGTTTCTTCGCGATTTTTGATCCTGACCAAGCAGGATTCGATAGCAATTTGTTCAAAATTAATTTACGATTTTCGTACTCCATCGCTCATTAAAACGCGAAACGGTGAACAATCGCACTGAAAATTCATACATGTAATTGTCAATCAATTTTGAAGCTATGAGTACTAAGTTCGTTCAGAAATTTTTACGAGTAGCTGTATAACTGGCCATATAGTGCGTACAGATTTAAAATTAACGATACTTTATACTAATGGAAAAGGCGGGTGTTTTTGGGTCATTCGTAGCAAACATGCCCATTCGGCCACCATCTCCACTCACGCCGTGATGGAGAACTGTCGCGTGCTAACGCCACCAAGAAACGTGGAATCTGCCATTGTTGCCCGCTACGCTAATATGCGACTGGCTGATCCTACCTTCGGTCAGGTCTCGCCAGTCCTTCTAGTGTTAGGAGCAGAAGCATATGCAAAAGTTCTGCTGTCAAACTCTATCCCGCCGGGAACAATAGGACCACTGCTTGCTCAGGAAACCATCTTCGGGTGCGTTTTATCTGGAGCATGCAGTTAAGGTATACTCGAAATGCAGGATAAACCACGTATATTTTGTACTAATGTTTTCTCTCCCCTCCAGGTTACGAGGATGGCGTATATCATATACATACATACATAATCTTAAGTTTTTATTTTTCCATAATTTTTAATGTAGAAATTGAATTTCATATACATATATACATTTAAATAAATTTGTATTGAGCATACGTCAGCTGATGATGGAGTTTATGTGGTCAAGTCTGGTTGCTTGCTGCAAGGGGCCGGTATGTTTGGGCCAGCAGCCCAAACCCAATTTCAGCGCACTCTAAAGTTTCACTATATGTGAACACACCCCCTTGCAACCCTGCAGGTTGCAACTCTATAAGTGGCAACTCCGTAAGTTGCAACCCTGTGATTTTCGGAGTAACATAACTGTTTTTATAAAAAATGTTATCCCGTTTTTTTTATAACAAAAATTTCTCTTCCGTTTGAGATCCCGAACGAAAAACCAACCTGCGCATCACCAGCTAACGTAAGTTCTTTTATAGTAAATCTACATTTATATACCTATATTTATTCATATGAATAAAAATCTAATTTGAAGTTATAACGTTTTTAAATTGTTGTCTTTTAATTTATTTTTCCCGCATCAAATCCGGGCAAAAACATATGGATTGCTCTCAGTAGTGCATCCATTTGTTGTAGTTCATCAATAAAGATCTGTAAAAGATTTTCTTTTGAGGCGTACGAAACTAGTTGGTCTTGCCGTCAGGGCTAGAGCGAGGGGGTTGGGGTGATCTTGTAGTCTCGTTTTGTATGATGTAGCATACTTTCTGATTTCTTGAGCAATAGTAGGTATCTTTAGGTCACGATGTAGACGGTCGTTTGTGACGTAGTAGGGTGCATTTGCTATCACTCTAAGAGTTTTCGATTGGAATTTTTGGATAATTTCTATATTTGAGTTTGCTGCAGTTCCCCACAGCTGTATGCCATAGGTTCAAATGGGTTTTATGATGGCTGAGTAAAGCAGGAGTTTGTTGTCGATTGATAGTTGGGATTTATGAGCCGGTAGAGATTCCGCAGTTTTATACCAAGAGCTTTTCGTTTGTTGAATATGTGGGTTCTACATGTTAGTTTTCTGTCGAGGTGCATACCAAGGTACTTTGTCACGTCCCTATGCGGAATATCAATACCATTGAGTTTTACGGGTGGGCAAGTGTTACGTCTAGTGGTAAACGTCACTGGGACAGATTTTGGTTCATTTGAATTTATCCGCCAGTCTTTCAGCCAATGGGTAATTTTATTTAAACTTCTTTGAAGCTTGAGTGAGGCCACGTTTGGGTTGGGGTCTGCAGCCAGTACGGCAGTGTCATCGGCAAAAGTGCCGATAGTGACTCCTTCTGCTATTGGGAGGTCATATGTGTAAAGTAGGTACAGTATTGGGCCCATTACACTACCTTGCGGGACGCCTGCTAAGCTCTCGTAAAGCTCAGACTGCTCTGCTCCTTCCTTGACGAAAAAGTAACGATTTTCTAGGTAAGATTGTATAAATAGGAAGTAATTTGTAGGGAGAGTATTTTTTATTTTATAGAGGAGACCGTCGTGCCATACGCGATCAAAAGCTTGGGATATGTCTAGAAAAGCAGCTGTACAATATTTTTTTTGCTCAAAGGCAGAGTAGATTTTCTCGGTAAGTCTATGTACTTGTTCAATTGTTCCGTGCCCTCTTCTGAAGCCAAACTGGTGATTAGGTATAATGTTACGCTCTTCTATTATGGGTAGGAGTCTTAAAAAAAAATAACTTCCAAGACTTTTGAGACAACGGGCAGCAGGCTAATGGGTCTGTAAGACGCTACTGTATCAGGGGGCTTTCCTGGTTTCAGAATCATTTTCATCTGAGCGACTTTCCATTGAGGGGGTATAAATCCAGTTATTAGTACTGCATTAAACAGTTGGGTGAGAAATTTTATGCCTTCGTAAGGTAAGTGCTTTAGTACATTGCCATTAATAATATTGTATCCAGGAGCTTTCTTTGGGTTGAGTTTCGCTATTACGGTTTTTACCTCTGATATTGCGAAACTTTTTATGGGGAGGTCCATTTGATAGGGATGACTCAGAGTATTTTCCACTTCTGTTGTTGTGCTTAGTGAGGGTTCAATATCATGTGGGGTGAATACTGATTTTAGGTGGCTTGCTTTCTCTGCGTCACTTTTCGCCCATTCGTTATTTTCCATTCGTATAGGAGAATTAGAGAGAATCTGTCTTTTTAACTTACTTGTAGCTTTCCAGAGGGCGTAATCAGTTGCAGCTTTTGCATCAATATTACTGAGGTATTGTTGAACCTGTGTGTTGTGTTCAATTTTGAGGATATTTTTGAGTTCTTTGGTGAGTGCATTCAATCGTTTCTTGTCGTCGGGGTGACGGGTTTGTCGCCATTTTTTCCTTGCGAGTCGCTTTTCTTTGAGCTTAGCTTTTATGTTGTGGGTAACGCTTGTCCTTTTTTGTCTGGTGATGATGGGAGTTGATTTCCACGCAGCTTGTTGGATGGAGCTGTTAAAATGTTCGACTGCTGCCTCTATATCTTCAGCAGATTTCAGGGCTAATTTCAAGTCAATATTAGACGTGATGATGTGTCGGAAGTATTCCCAATCAGTCTTCCGATTGTAAAGGCTGCATTGTTCCGCTGCCGGTGTAAACTTTTTATCAATTGTTACCAGAATTGGAGAGTGGTCGGAAGACAATTCAAAGCATGATTTGCAATTTATATCTGAGGATGTCACGCCTTTCACCACGCAGAAATCGATTAAGTCAGGTATTTTATTTTTATCTGTTGGCCAATAAGTGGGAGGTCCAGTAGAGAATGGAGTTAAACTGAGATTGCTAATAGCATTATATAGTTGTCTTCCTTTAGGGGTAATGAGACGAGAGCCCCAGAATGTGTGTTTGGCATTGTAATCGCCCCCAGCTAGAAATCGATTTCCAAGAGTTTTGAAGAAATTTTCATATTCTGCAGTGCTGATAGAGTGCCTCGGCGGGCTATAGATAGCAGAGAGTGTAAGCTGGCCGCTCGGGTCTTCAATGACAATATTTGTGGCTTGTATAGCATTTGTACGGAATGAATTCGTGCTGTAGTGTTTAATACTTTTCCGTATCAAGATACCTGAGCCTCCGTGAGCGTTGTTACTCGGGTGTTTTGTGTGGTAAAACTTGTAGTTGGGTACTTCAAAGTAGCTTTTGTCAGTAAAGTGGGTCTCAGATATGATTTGTATATCTATATCATGGGTCTGAAGTAGAGCTTTAACTTCAAGTAGGTGTTTGGATAGGCCTTTGGCATTCCAGATAATAATATTTAACGGGTTGAAGATGTACAGTTTTTAGTCGTGAAGGTGACGAGGAGGCTCATCACTGCTGTCATTTGTTGCATGACTTGTTTCAGTAAGTCTATCATGTCTCGCATTTCGTTAGTGTTTTGCGTTGGTGTGTGGGTTTCATTACTATTAGGAATAGCATTATTAGGGTTCGAGCGGGGTGTCTTTGCTGCTTGAGCATATGTGACTGGGTATGGCTCAATTGGAATTGGGGTTTCACTTGGCTGTGTTGGTTTCTCCTGAGGCTGTGTAGACGCTTTTTTCCTCAGAGTTGGGTATTTGGCGCTTTGGAGGTTTTTGTATACCATACAGCCTTTATAATTTGCTGGATGGTTACCCTAACATAGAGCGCATTTGACATCGTCAGATCTTGTCTTTCGCTTGGAATCAGAGGAGAGGTGGTTTCCAGCACATTTTATACATACTGATTTTCGACGGCAGTAGGGCTTTGTGTGGCCATATTGCTGACAGCTAGCGCATTGCGGCATTTCACGCTTCGGGTGCGGGGGCTCGAAAGTAATTTTAGAGTGCAGGAGACTTTTAACTTGATATATTCCCTTGTTGTTGGATTCGGGTTTGAGTTCAATAACAAACATAGGAAGAGGCTTTTTTATGACTCTATGTTTTAGGTTCCAAATGTTTGTGACTGAATGACCGAGATCTTTTAGAGAATCCACAATTTCTTTTGGGTCTATTGTGGAGTGCATGTTTCTTAGAACTACTTTGAAGGCACGTTCTTGCTTTGTTTTATAAGTGTAGAACTCTGTACTCTTCAGTTCTAGTTGGGACACAATGATTTTGTAGGCATCCAAGGATGATGCTTGTACTTTGACCTGCTCCTTACCTGTGAGCTTGAGATACGAGTTTGGGGCAACTTCTTGTAATAAGCTCATTAGAGGGGGAATATTAAGAACCTTGTCTATGAATATTGGAGGTGGTTTGGGTACTTTTTCAGCAGGTTGGTTTGTTCCTCATCTTCTAGAGGAGCAAATCTATTTCCACTTGGTTTATTGGTTCCAAGCCAATATTCGTCGAGCATAGCCTGCTTTTTAGAGTCAATAACCTTACCTGGGCTATCGCGTTGGCGTTTGGAATTTTTAGCAGTTATCCATTCGTTAGTTGGGGTGGCAGTTTGGGGTTTCTACGCTTGTTGTTGTTGAGCATACAGCATTTTGAGTTGCCTTTCGAGGCCCTCAATTTACTGTTGAACAGTAGGTACGTTAGCGCTAGGCAGGTGGGATGGGGTGAGTTTTTGGGTTGCTCCTAGGGATTTGGGAGTTTGTTGTTGCATTTGGGTTTGGGCTTGTAATTGAGGTTGGTTTAGTTGGGAGCCTCCTCCCTTAAGCTTAGTATCGACCTCTCAAGAAACGCAAAAGTTCCATATAAAATGACGTACAAGAAATGCTCAAGAAATTTTTCTTGTGAAACTTTCTTGAGCGAGTATCGACCTTTCAAGAAATTTAATACACTTTTTTACCACTATTTTTCAACATAATGGGAACACAGCAACATAGGTTTTTCCAAGAAATATATCATCGAGCATTTATTTCTTAAATAAATTTTGACGTCTTTTGGCTTTTGTTACATGTTGATAAAAATGGTGGTGAAAATGGAAAAATTAATCGGGAAAAATATAGTGCACAATTTTTGTAATGATGCAAAGCGGAAGTTGACATCAGTTTCTTACATCTACTTCCATTCCGGCAATCAATATACCACAGTTTAGCAGTAATATAAGGTCATCCTAGTCGCTTTCGATGATTTCCTAAAATCACAACAAAATAAAACTATTGAAAACAAATATTTAAAGCTTTTATTTTATGTTTTTAAGAACTTATAAATTTCTCATGTTTACAAAATGGTTTATTTTGTTTACGTTTTTGATGATCTTCTTCGTTTCACTTGGTATTCACGGTGGAATAATAAACGTCAAAATTTCTTGCCTACTACTATTTTTCACTCAAGAAATAAAGCTAAAAATTTCTTGATCTGTTTCTTGAGAGGTCGATACCAGCCTTTAGGAGGGGTGCGCTTAATGGGCATTTTATATTGTTTTGTTACTTACTTTTTCTTTTTGTGTAAATTTTTGTTAGTTATTAATAAAAACGGGTTGTTCTTTAAATTTGCACTCTGGCAACTCAAAGTATTTAAAATTTATATCTCTGTTGCCTGATTTTAGGCGCTAGATTATTTAGCGCAGTCTACAACCTGCGTACTATCTATATATTAATAGGCTAAAATTTTTCCCATACAAACAATTGCCAGACTGTTTAGCACATTTAACATACTCATATCCACATAAAATTGATATAGATGTGTTCGTATGAGTCAGGAGCAGTGCATAGGCATATAATTTTTTCTATAAATTATTTAATTTGTTTATAATTAATAAATAAAGTTTTTAGTTAAGAGAAATAGATATCGTAAACGTGTTTACAAATATCGTAAACACAGTTGAAGAGTCGCTTTAATTCAATTATCGGCACGGCCTGGCTCACTGAGCTGGTGCTGAGAACAAGCTTCTCACACGTATTTAATACGTGAGTTTAATGCGAGCGCAATAATTAAAACCGAACAAAGTGCTTAGTACAGAGATCCCCAAAACTCTAACTGCAGCAGTGTTGGTAACTGCAGCAGTATTAGTGAAAAACGACTAGTTGAGTGCCCAGCTACTACCGTCGCATCGTTCAGTAGCTTGCGGGCAAGCAAAAAGACAACAACGTGCACGCATATATTTTTCGCTTTTATGCGCTGCTATACCACGTCGCACAATGAAAACGAAGTATGCGTGTACGTTCGTATGAAAACGAAGTATCCGTGTACGTTGTTATCTTTTTGCTTGCCCGCAAACAACTGAATCGTCGCACGGTTGTAGATGGTCACCTAACTTTTGCGCTCTTACTACGACAAAACGAGAGAGTATAACAATCTGTGTGAGTTGAGCGTTGCACCTCAGTGCTATGAAACGAAGACCCCTGGCTTAGTATCATTCGGTTTGCCATTCTAGCAGGTCGATGGCGGATCAAGCAATGCGTGTACGTTTCCTACATACGTATATATGTTTGTTTGTAGGTATGTAAACACATATGCGTGTTTTCATACGTACGCCCGCACATCATTGGACAAACGTCTGTTGTCAACAACAATCTGACATCAACTGATCGAATGCTAGCGACTGCCGACATTTCCCGACAACGCTCTCTCACAAATACACATGCAACTAATAATTTCTTTGCATGTATTGGAATGCCGATGATTGTTTTAATTTAAAAGCGCTCTCTCTATTTTATATGCATTGGCCCAGTTTACGCTCAGATCAAAATCAACGCGGCCAAATATCTCCTATTGCTTTTCCATTAAAGCAGTTTGGTCGAACGAACTGTGATCGGGCAAATGCAATGCGTAAATAATACATATATATGTACACAAGCCTCAAATTGACGCATGCCCGCAAATTTTCCATATGCGTTGAACCGAAATTGACTTACGTGCGTATACAGATAAAGAAATTGAAAAATATAGAAAATCCGAGAAAATGTTGTTATTTTGAGGAATATGTACCTAACACACACGATATCAAAAGCAAATGTCAATTTTTTTTGCAAATAATCATCCACAATGCTTAGTTTCAACTGTCAGTAAAACGAAAATTGGGAGTCGAATTTGCTTAATACGCACGGCCTTCAATTTCGGTTACAGAAATTATAGAATTTGTGTGGGTATGAGCAATTTTTGATAGTAAAATGACGACGTGCGTAGTAAATTATTTTCAATGTACAAACAAGCGACAACCACTCTCGATTTTGCTACGCTGAATGACGACTAAATCATCTAATAAGGAAAGAGCGTAACGTGTCGGCAAAGCAGATATACCAGGCAGTGATGTCATTTTCACTTCGATCGAAGTATTTCCCCAAATCACTTCGATTTTGACCAATCAGAACTAACTTACTTTTATAATTTATTCTTACAAATTCTAATAAAAGTTGCATATGCAAATATGCAAGAGGTAAATGTTTATACAATCACAAGATGATGAATTTCATATCAAACCCAATATGCGTTGAACCCGACCCCCTCAGAATTTGATGAAATTCTGCACTGAGGTACATCTTACCTACCCAAACACAACCTCATTTTCAGAAATTGCATTTTCGAAAAATTGTGGGCGTGGCAAGGTATCGAAATATTCAAAAATATTCGAAAATAACACTGCTCTACAGACAAAAAATACTCTGAACGCGACCATCCTACCTATATGTAAAATCCGTCGCTGATTCCTGAATTGAGGTTGGTTTAGTTGGGAGCCTCCTCCCTTAAGCTTAGTATCGACCTCTCAAGAAACGCAAAAGTTCCATATAAAATGACGTACAAGAAATGCTCAAGAAATTTTTCTTGTGAAACTTTCTTGAGCGAGTATCGACCTTTCAAGAAATTTAATACACTTTTTTACCACTATTTTTCAACATAATGGGAACACAGCAACATAGGTTTTTCCAAGAAATATATCATCGAGCATTTATTTCTTAAATAAATTTTGACGTCTTTTGGCTTTTGTTACATGTTGATAAAAATGGTGGTGAAAATGGAAAAATTAATCGGGAAAAATATAGTGCACAATTTTTGTAATGATGCAAAGCGGAAGTTGACATCAGTTTCTTACATCTACTTCCATTCCGGCAATCAATATACCACAGTTTAGCAGTAATATAAGGTCATCCTAGTCGCTTTCGATGATTTCCTAAAATCACAACAAAATAAAACTATTGAAAACAAATATTTAAAGCTTTTATTTTATGTTTTTAAGAACTTATAAATTTCTCATGTTTACAAAATGGTTTATTTTGTTTACGTTTTTGATGATCTTCTTCGTTTCACTTGGTATTCACGGTGGAATAATAAACGTCAAAATTTCTTGCCTACTACTATTTTTCACTCAAGAAATAAAGCTAAAAATTTCTTGATCTGTTTCTTGAGAGGTCGATACCAGCCTTTAGGAGGGGTGCGCTTAATGGGCATTTTATATTGTTTTGTTACTTACTTTTTCTTTTTGTGTAAATTTTTGTTAGTTATTAATAAAAACGGGTTGTTCTTTAAATTTGCACTCTGGCAACTCAAAGTATTTAAAATTTATATCTCTGTTGCCTGATTTTAGGCGCTAGATTATTTAGCGCAGTCTACAACCTGCGTACTATCTATATATTAATAGGCTAAAATTTTTCCCATACAAACAATTGCCAGACTGTTTAGCACATTTAACATACTCATATCCACATAAAATTGATATAGATGTGTTCGTATGAGTCAGGAGCAGTGCATAGGCATATAATTTTTTCTATAAATTATTTAATTTGTTTATAATTAATAAATAAAGTTTTTAGTTAAGAGAAATAGATATCGTAAACGTGTTTACAAATATCGTAAACACAGTTGAAGAGTCGCTTTAATTCAATTATCGGCACGGCCTGGCTCACTGAGCTGGTGCTGAGAACAAGCTTCTCACACGTATTTAATACGTGAGTTTAATGCGAGCGCAATAATTAAAACCGAACAAAGTGCTTAGTACAGAGATCCCCAAAACTCTAACTGCAGCAGTGTTGGTAACTGCAGCAGTATTAGTGAAAAACGACTAGTTGAGTGCCCAGCTACTACCGTCGCATCGTTCAGTAGCTTGCGGGCAAGCAAAAAGACAACAACGTGCACGCATATATTTTTCGCTTTTATGCGCTGCTATACCACGTCGCACAATGAAAACGAAGTATGCGTGTACGTTCGTATGAAAACGAAGTATCCGTGTACGTTGTTATCTTTTTGCTTGCCCGCAAACAACTGAATCGTCGCACGGTTGTAGATGGTCACCTAACTTTTGCGCTCTTACTACGACAAAACGAGAGAGTATAACAATCTGTGTGAGTTGAGCGTTGCACCTCAGTGCTATGAAACGAAGACCCCTGGCTTAGTATCATTCGGTTTGCCATTCTAGCAGGTCGATGGCGGATCAAGCAATGCGTGTACGTTTCCTACATACGTATATATGTTTGTTTGTAGGTATGTAAACACATATGCGTGTTTTCATACGTACGCCCGCACATCATTGGACAAACGTCTGTTGTCAACAACAATCTGACATCAACTGATCGAATGCTAGCGACTGCCGACATTTCCCGACAACGCTCTCTCACAAATACACATGCAACTAATAATTTCTTTGCATGTATTGGAATGCCGATGATTGTTTTAATTTAAAAGCGCTCTCTCTATTTTATATGCATTGGCCCAGTTTACGCTCAGATCAAAATCAACGCGGCCAAATATCTCCTATTGCTTTTCCATTAAAGCAGTTTGGTCGAACGAACTGTGATCGGGCAAATGCAATGCGTAAATAATACATATATATGTACACAAGCCTCAAATTGACGCATGCCCGCAAATTTTCCATATGCGTTGAACCGAAATTGACTTACGTGCGTATACAGATAAAGAAATTGAAAAATATAGAAAATCCGAGAAAATGTTGTTATTTTGAGGAATATGTACCTAACACACACGATATCAAAAGCAAATGTCAATTTTTTTTTGCAAATAATCATCCACAATGCTTAGTTTCAACTGTCAGTAAAACGAAAATTGGGAGTCGAATTTGCTTAATACGCACGGCCTTCAATTTCGGTTACAGAAATTATAGAATTTGTGTGGGTATGAGCAATTTTTGATAGTAAAATGACGACGTGCGTAGTAAATTATTTTCAATGTACAAACAAGCGACAACCACTCTCGATTTTGCTACGCTGAATGACGACTAAATCATCTAATAAGGAAAGAGCGTAACGTGTCGGCAAGGCAGATATACCAGGCAGTGATGTCATTTTCACTTCGATCGAAGTATTTCCCCAAATCACTTCGATTTTGACCAATCAGAACTAACTTACTTTTATAATTTATTCTTACAAATTCTAATAAAAGTTGCATATGCAAATATGCAAGAGGTAAATGTTTATACAATCACAAGATGATGAATTTCATATCAAACCCAATATGCGTTGAACCCGACCCCCTCAGAATTTGATGAAATTCTGCACTGAGGTACATCTTACCTACCCAAACACAACCTCATTTTCAGAAATTGCATTTTCGAAAAATTGTGGGCGTGGCAAGGTATCGAAATATTCAAAAATATTCGAAAATAACACTGCTCTACAGACAAAAAATACTCTGAACGCGACCATCCTACCTATATGTAAAATCCGTCGCTGATTCCGAAAATCGGGTTCATTTTTAATTCTATGGGAAGGTTTTAGATATATCGGCAATTTACCGTTATTTGGCTAATGGGTCCATTTAATCCTGTATATCTCTTTAACACAGTGAGTTAAATTCCTTAGGGTGACACCAAACGAAAGAAAATTAAATTTCCTTTTCATGGCTGCTATAACATTTTTCTCTAACTCTGATAGTTTCTGAAATATTGACGATTCAATTTGAATTTTTTCGATTTTTTACGATTTTTTGAAGAAAAAATTGACTTTGTCAGGCAATATCTTTAAAACAAATGTTTTCACCTTCGGTTTTACTCCTTTGCGTGAATACCAATACCTACACATCTGCAGTAGCAGCGCTTTGGCAGCCCAATATATACAAGCCCATTTATGGGTATAACATGCATAGAATATAACCGTCCAGAGGCATTGCGCGACTTTGATGTATTTACTTGATCGCCTATAACTTTTCCATTTTACTATGGATTTTATTCGTTGATAGCTTATCTTTTTCCCAATAGAATGGAGCTTCACATAAAAGAGTAAACCCGAAGGTGAAGACATTGGTTTTAAAGATATTTCCTGACAAAGTCAATTTTTTCTTAAAAAAATCGTAAAAAATCGAAAAAATATAATGTCAATATTTCAGAAACTATAAGAGTTAGAGAAAAATGTTATAGCAGCCATGAAAAGGAAATTTAATTTTATTTCGTTTGGTGTCACCCTAAGGAATTTAACTCACTGTGTTAAAGAGATATACAGGATTAAATGGACCCATTGGCCAAATAACGGTAAATTGCCGATATCTCTAAAACCTTCCCATAGAATTAAAAATGAACCCGATTTTCGGAATCAACGACCGATTTTACATATAGATAGGATGGTCGCGTTCAGAGTACAGACAAAAAATTTAATTTTATGATCCAGTGTAATCGAAAAATGACGATAATAGGTACTTTTAAAGTGTGATTACTAGGGAACGGCTTTACCGATTTCAAAGATCTTGACACCATTAGAAAGGTATTGAAATTAGCTTTAATAAAAAAATACACTGTAAAATTTTTTTTGTTTTATTGCACTGAAAAAAAAATGTTTTCCAAAATAATATTTGAAACTGAAAAAACACTTCAAAGATCAAGCGATTTTGAAAAATACAAATTTTGTTTAGAAAGGTCTATTTAATATATATAACATATCTGAAAACTAAAATGGCCTTTTTCTTTATTTTTTTTTTAATTTATTTAAGTAAATGCATCTCTTGGCTTTCTTATATTTTGATATCACGCGTAAACTAATCAACCGATTTCAAAAATTTTTATACCGTTAGAAAGGTATTAAAATCACCCTTTGAAAACATACACTGTAAAAATTCTATATTACATATTACACCTAAAAAAATTTTTTCAACATTTTTTTTTAAACTGAACTGAAATTTTTTTTTTCAGTGTAATATGTAATACTAAAATCGGTTGATTAGTTTACGCGTGATATCAAAATACAACAAAGCCAAGAGATGCATTTACTTAAATAAATTAAAAAAAATTAAAAAAAGGCCATTTTAGTTTTCAGATATGTTATATATATTAAATAGACCTTTCTAAAAAAAATTCTTATTTTTCAAAATCGCTTGGTCTTTGAAGTGTTCTCCCAGTTTGAAAAAAAAAATTTAGAAAATTTTTTTTCAGTGTAAAATGTAATATAGAATTTTTACAGAGTGTGTTTTCAAAAGGTAATTTTAATACCTTTCTAATGGTATACAAATTTTTGAAATCGGTTGATTAGTTTACGCGTGATATCAAAATACAAGAAAGCCAAGAGATGCATTTACTTAAATAAATTAAAAAAAAATAAAGAAAAAGGCCATTTTAGTTTTCAAATATGTAATATATATTAAATAGACCTTTCTAAACAAAATTTGTATTTTTCAAAATCGCTTGATCTTTGAAGTGTTTTTTCAGTTTCAAATTTTATTTTGGAAAACATTTTTTTTTCAGTGTACTAAAACAAAAAAAAAATTTTGCAGTGTATTTTTTGAAAGCTAATTTCAATACCTTTCTAATGGTGTAAAGATCTTTGAAATCGGCAAAGCCATTCCCTAGTAATCACACTTTAAAAGTACCTATTATCGTCATTTTTCGATTATTTTCGGGTATTTTCGAATATTTCGATACCTTGCCACGCCCACAATATTTCGAAAATGCAATTTCTAAAAATGAGGTTGTGTTTGAGTAGGTAAGATGTACCTCTATCCAAATTTCATCAAATTCTGAGGGGGTCGGGTTCAAAATGTTCGTTTTTTTCAGCCTTGGATATGAAATTCATCAGATATGGCATCCCTAATTGAGATGAATAATCGATTTTTTAAAAGCTTCTCTTATCTCTAAGGTTTTATCGTTTTTTTAAGAGTTTGGCACAGGGCCCCGGAGCGGAGTTCGAAGCAAAAAAAAAAATTGGCAAATAATAGCCCGTGCACAATTAATTTTAAAGCAAAGCTTTGATTTATAGCACTGATTTTGTGCAAAATATTTGGGGAATCGACTTTTTTCTGCTTATTTCAAATATTATTTTTTACTCTTGTTAATTTTACCTAGTTGTGCGAAATCGCTAATATAAATGTAGATAAACAAAGAATACACACACACATATGAATTAATTTATATCATTTTATTTCTTTTGAATTTTCAAAATAGAAATAATGAAAACAGCCAAAAATAGCATTCAAATAACTATTTGCTAATTTTTACCATTTTTCCGTTTCTTGATTTCCTGTTCGTTATGCGTAATTCAATTTTTCTTTTCCTTGAAACAAGCCTAAAATGTTGAACCTAAATGTTGTGCTGAACAAGTTTTGAAAGTTTATTCCTCTCTTCTACAAATTTTTTCCATAAAAAATTCAAAAAGCTGTTATTTATTACATATTCTTATTTATTGAATTGTCAAAATTAATGTCAAAGCTTTCCAAGCGCTGTCAAATAGAGATTTCGGCTATTCGAAACTCCGAGGCGCTTCAAGCGCGTGAAGTAAAGCTGCCATATGACTAACTTTTATACATTTTAGTAGAGCTCAAAAAATTGTTGACATTTCTCAAAGCCAAGCAAGCAAAGAAAGCGTGCATTGGGCCAAAACCTTAAAGAAGTTGAGAGATAGCGCACTTTACGCTTCGCTTTACTCACTTCACTTCAATTGTGAACATGCCCTCTGAAAAACATATACTGAATGGAACTGTCAAAGCAAAACTCTGAAGCAAGCATTAACTTTGTCATCCTCAAGCTATCCGAAAAGGTATACCAATCGAAAAAATTCGAACTGTGGCGAATATTAGATTCCGCCAAAACATGAAATATATAAAATCGCGGTTTTATCAAAAAGTTACCTTTGGGCGATTTTGGGTTTGACAGATACTTGTTAGTGAAGCATTGAACTTTGATATTCTGCAATGGTCTGCCCTTCGTATTAAAATTTGTTCTACCCTACCGTGTGGTATTTCAATTATAAGTTAAATTTTTTTACATTGAATGAATTATAACCAGTACCTGTTATATTTAAATAAAATATAATACATACTTAAGTATACAAAAGAATACTTAGTACATTCTCGTTATCCAATGCCCAAACTCTGTAGTTCGATTCGAAAGAAAATTCCATATTCCATATAAACTTTGTTCTACAGTTTACGAATGATTTCGAATCTAATTTCATTTTCGAATAGAACTACAGAGTGAGGGCACAGGAATAAAAAAGATCTCGTATTTATATACATGAACCAATATAAACAATTGAATATGCTGCATTCATATATACATATGTACCAGACCTGTAAAAAGCAAGTACCAGTACCCCAGTACTTCAAAATTTCAGTACAAGTACAAGTACTTCAGTACAAGTACAAGTACCAGTACCTGTTATATTTAAATAAAATATAATACATACTTAAGTATACAAAAGAATACTTAGTACATTCTCGTTATCCAATGCCCAAACTCTGTAGTTCGATTCGAAAGAAAATTCCATATTCCATATAAACTTTGTTCTACAGTTTACGAATGATTTCGAATCTAATTTCGTTTTCGAATAGAACTACAGAGTGAGGGCACAGGAATAAAAACGATCTCGTATTTATATACATGAACCAATATAAACAATTGAATATGCTGCATTCATATATACATATGTACCAGACCTGTAAAAAGCAAGTACCAGTACAAGTACAAGTACCAGTACCCCAGTACTTCAAAATTTCAGTACAAGTACAAGTACTTCAGTACAAGTACAAGTACTCTACTGATAAGTACTTTTTAAGTACGTACATATATCTGTGTTTTTGTTATGATATTTTAAATGTTTTGATTGAAATAAAAATTTTAAATCAAAATCAACTGAGGTGATATTTTTTTGTTTGAAACAATCTGAAATAATTTGTCAAAAAAGTACTTGCATGTACATTGATAAGTACTTTTACTTGTACTTGGAATTTCCAAGTACATGTACTGTAGTACTTGTACTTCGAATTTCTAAGTACAAGTACTGTGGTACTTATACTTATTTGGTACTTAGTAGCAGTATATACTGAGTATTTTACAGGTCTGATATGTAAATAATGTATGTACATATGTACGTGAATTTGAATTTGATGAATTTTTTTTGCATTGTTAGAAATAATAAAAAATAACTTATCGTTAAAAAATTTAAGCATTTTATTTTATATGTAGTTTTAATAGTTTTTCTTTGAGATGATACTTAAAAACAAAATGCATATATTATTCCGTTTTTACGATCCAAATTTTCTTGACCTCGCGGGAAACGTGTGAAAACCAATTTGCCGCCCTTCACATCTATTTACTTCGAATCACTTCGATTTTTCAGCCGCTTCACTTCACTTTAAAATTTGGCGGTGACAACACTGATACCAGGTAGGCGCAGGGGCGAATTCAGAAAATTCCCATGTATTTTTTTAGTGTAATTGGTAGAGTGTAATGTCAAAATGATATTTCGCCATGGTTAAAATCTGAATTCGCTTGGGACTCGGTCATTCCTATTGGCCATGATGGGATTTTGACATTACACTCTACCTTTGGAAATAAAAGAAGTAGTTTCTGAATTCGCCCATGCGCCTACCTCTAAATTATTGTACCATGGGTGTCGGTGTGATTTGAGCGCAAACAATTGTTTGCAGAATTGCGGACCACTGCATTAAAGCGAAAAATGAGAGAGAGGGCGGGAGAGCACACTGAGTAATTTTAATTTTGATCAAGGCATATCTAACAGCAAGGCAAATTCATTCATATTGTAATGGTACGTGAACAGCTGATTTCTTCTTCTTCTTGTTTTTAATTCACCGTGTACAGAAGAACACAGGAGAATGTCAAACATGGAAAAATTTTACTTTGAGTTTGACATTTTGATGGACGAAAATTTAAAGCGAATCGAGGCGAATATTGCTGAATTCACCGTGCCATTACCATAATGAATTTGCCTTGTCGAACAGGTAGGCTCGCGGCGAATTGAAAAACTTCTTTTTTTATTTACAAAGGTAGAGTGTAATGTCAAAATCAAAGCGAATTCACATCATGCCCAATAGGAATGGACGAGCCCCAAGCGAATTCAGATTTTAACCACGGCGAAATATCATTTTGACATTACACTCTACCAAGGCAAATTCATTCTTATGGTAATGGTACGTGAACAGCTGACTTCTTCTTCTCGTTTTTAATTCACCGTGTATAGAAGAATACAGGAGAATGTTACACAAAGAAAAATCTTACTTTGAGATTGACATTCTGCTGGCCGAAAATTTAAAGCGAATCGAGGCGAATATTGCCGAATTCGCCATGCCATTGCCATAATGAATTTGCCTTGCACTCTACCAATTACAATAACAAAATACATGGGAAATTTCTGAATTCGCCACCGGGCCTACCTTCCTAGATCTGCCTTGATTTTGACCATGATTTCGCGTCGGACCGTGATCAAAAGGGCAAATCAGTGTTGCGGTACAACTGGAATTTGGAAAGTTTTGCTTATCTCCGCGAAAAGGAATAATTTTTGTACCAATACAAAGTTGAGAAAATAAATTGCATGGTCGAATTTCGAGCACCGGCGATACTAGTTTACGTTATTTGGCTGGTGCACTATTTTTGTTGCTATATATATGTATTTGTATTGTTTTGTTTTTCTTTTTCACTTCCCCCGCTATGCGGAGTCTCAATTTTATTTTTCAATTAAATGCGAACACTTAATTATTTTGATACACTTTTCACTCCCGAGGTGGAAAGCACTTAAAAAACGCTTAGGGCGATGTGTTTGGCTTTTTTTAACACTCGAGATTGACTGAAATAAGCTTTATATATAATACTTATTTCCGCGGTAATTTTTAACACTTGTTCTCAAAGGTTGCACATTTGACAAAATGGTTTTTTTTTTTAAGTATCTGAAAAAGGTATTTACGTGCTTTTTTATAACTCATTAGCTACTCAAATATTAAGATAAATAATGAAAAGTTATTGTCAATTGTTAAAACCTTAGTTTTCCCCAAAAATGTCTGAGATATCAGACTTCAAAAAAAAAGGTGTCAAGGGTACCCCACCTTACCCTACTTTCGTAAGTTGCACAAGTTTCTTGGGCCCCATACAATTCTTTTTAACTAAGTCAACTTTGTTGGATTTACTGTAGGTTTTTCTCTGTGTGTACAGATAAAAAAATATATAATTTTATTAATTAAGTGGGAACTTAAATTTTGGACTTCTTTACAACCATATAAGAAAAATTTTGGAGTTAAACATTTAATTTTTTTTTTTTTTGGGAGATGTTATGCCAAAATATATTTCGGAGATCACCATATCTCTTCCTCAGACTACTTCTTCTCTGGGCGCCCGCTGAGATTCAAACCTCAGATTTTCGGTTGGTGAGCTAATGGCATAACCAATAGGCTACGGCCACTTTGCATTTTGCTTGGATTAATTTTTCTTTTTAAAACCTATCATCCAACATCAGTGAATTTGTCGACGTTTGTCGAGGTTGTGAGGTTGTGTGCTTTTGTAACCGTAGCTTTCCAGAAGAAAATGTGTAACTATTGAAGTAAGTTAGTTAGTGCCCGGTGTGGTGTAGTGGGTAGAGTGCTCGCCTGCTATACCAGAGGTCACGGGTTCTAACCCCAGTCCGGAAAAACACGAAAAAAAATTTTCTAATCAATTAAAACCCAATTATTGGGTTCTTAAAAAATAGCGGTCACCTCTCAGCAGTGGAAGGCATACCCTCCGAGTGTATTTCTGCCATGAAAAAGCTTCTCACAAAAAATGCATTCGGCGTTCGAAGCCAACATAAAACCGCCCAATTATAGGAAAAACAAAAGTTAAGGAGCACACCTAGAATTGGGAGAGAAGCTCGGCCATCAAACTCGCCAGAGTTATAAACGCCCCAGTGTATTATAAGTTAAAGAGTTTGATATATAATATGCGATATTTGTGTACTAAAGTGAAAAATTTTAGTCAGAGAGGTGATTTTTATTATCTATAAAGAAAATGGTAATTTTTTGGTAATTTTTTTTTAATTTTTGGTAAATTTTTTATTTTGGCTGTGGCAACGCTGGTACGTAGGTATACACCAAGGCCCGGCAAATCGACTCACGTGAGTTAATTAGTATAACACGCATAGGCTTACGCTCTGTGATTCATAGCCCCGTCACAATGAAATTTTGACGGAGCAGCATGCATTGACAGCTGAGTGGAATGTATGTATTTGCATGGAGATCGACACATCCAGCAGCACTAGCGCCATCTACCATAAAAAAGTTCCCAACTTTCAACTTTTGCTGCATGTAAGGCATAAGAAGAAGCATTTGACATTTGTTCAGGGCAATGGAGCGGAGCGCAGCTAAGAGCAAAGGAGCTAAAATCATTGGAAAGAGCGGACCTGGAGCTAAAAATCACTAACATACATATTTGTAGATATCAGAGCTGGGAAAAATTTATTCGAATAACGAATAATAGATGAATCTATTTTATTTTATCTTTATTTGAATAATAAATAATTTCGTTTACTCCAAAAAAAAAAAAAAATTATTCGAATAATAGATACTTTTTATTTACATACATTTACATACAAATTTCATATGGACTCGTCATGTATTGATACATCTCGTAAGATGACAGCGAATACTTTTTTATTATCGCATTTATTTAAAAAATCATCGCCAAACAGTCGAAATACGACCAACCATATTACAACATGAAAATTTTACTTTATATGTATCACATCCACATTTTCTCTACTAACAGTTTTTATACATTTAGTATAAATTTACATTCTTACCAGTTTGGTAAGAAATGCCCACAAACAGCATCCTTGATCACCGCAAAAAAAAAGAAAAATTGGGAGCTAAGAGCGGAGCCAACAAAAACACTTTTGTGAGCGGATCTAACAAAAAAAAACTTTCGCTGCGATGCCCTGATCGCAAAAAAACACAAGATGATTGTGGCGATGTACCTACATGCAGCAAAATGCAACTACATCCAGCAGTTGATTGTGACGGGGCTATCAGTCGTTGTTTAGACCATTATGTATGGAGAACAGTGACTTAACTCTGGGATGTGTGTAAAACAGGTCGAACAGCTGTGCTCAGCTGATTTTGAAGTTGTAGTTATTGCCCAATTACGATCGTGAATGCAATATAAGTTGCTCTTCTTCTTTCTGTTTTGTAGGTTGTTGATTTTACATTCTTGCACATGTTATTCGTGGAATAGCTGGCGTTTACGCTATCACCGGGAATTGCGTTTTAGGAACTCAGCCTTAAATTCTTTTCGGAATTATGAATTGGTTTTTTCAATTCCCAATTCCGGAATTGCGTTTCTGTCTTGATTGCTACGACCTTGTCATTATGGTCCCTTTTCTTACAACAACCACATCCGGCCGCCATACCAATCTGTACCCCCGGAAGTCGCCGCCATACCAATCTGTCCCCGATTTTGTCATTTTTCGATGACATATCGTCTTTTTTTTTATCGAATTTCGACTACGCATCCCAGAGCCATTTCACTGTATGCTATACACTATGGGTTAGACAGCGAAGAAGCAACACAAGCACTGGCTGCGTTGCTTTGTTTGTTTATGCGACAGTGTGCCATTGCGTATGTATGACCATGAATACTAAATCATTTTGTACTGCAACCAGATTTTCAAGTTTCAAAATTGCAATGCTTTGTTTTTCAATTCATATAATAAAATTTGCTGTATTCTTAAAGGTTCTACTAAATCTTCTGTTATAATTTACGCCCCGCAGCTTCCATACATTCAGCGGAAAAAAATAGAAGGAGTTGTCGTAGGGCTTTGAAATTTTGCACACAGGTTATATATGAGCTAGTTAAGAAAATCTTCAAAAATGGTTGAAATCCGTCAACTCCTAGGGGTACCTCCCTTGGACCTATAGTAAAAAATTAAAAAAAAAACAAGTAAAAGCGCGGCTGTCTTCGGCCGTACCGAAGACTTCATACCTTTCATGAGTGGGGAAATGAAAAGTTACCTATGTATGTACAAAGCCGGATTAAGTTTAATTTATAATTTTAATTTTGTGGGTTATTTATGGAAAGATTTATTAGAAAAAAAATGGTGTCTTGGCTATTTAAATGGAGGAGTTATACACCAAAATGTCCATATCTGAACAATCGGTTGTATGGGAGCTATATGTTATAATGGTCCGATCTTGACAATTTTCGGTAATCCCGTTTGGGCCCATATGGGTACAAATGCTTCAAAATTTCACGCCGTTAGCTGTTAAAATGGAGGAGTTATACACCAAAATGTTTATATCTGAACAATCGGTTGTAGGGGAGCTATAGGTTATAGCGGTCCGATCTTAACAATTTTCGGCAATCCCGTTTGGGCGCATACGGGTACAAATACTTCAAAATTTCAGGCCGTTAGCTGTTAAAATGGAGGAGTTATACACCAAAATGTGTATATCTGAATAATCGGATGTTGTGGAACTATATGTTATAGTGGTCCGATCTTGACAATTTTCGGTAACCTTGGTTGGGCCAAAATGGGCACATCTACTTCAAAGTTTCATGTCCTTAATTGTTTAAATGGGGAAGTTATGCACAAATTACCTCCAAAAATTTCATGTATATCTGAATAATCGGTTGTTTTCTATATGTTATAGTGGTCCGATTCGGCCAGTTCCGACAAATGATCAGCTGCATATAACAACATACCTGTATTCCGAATTTCATTCAGATATCTCAAAAACTGAGGGACTAGTTTGCGTTCACACAGACGGACGGACGGACAGACGGACAGACGGACATGGCTTAATCGACTCAGCTCGTGATTCTGATCATATCGGTATATATTTTGGTGGGTCCCCCACGCTTCCTTCTGGTACTTTCGACAAAAATTTTTTGGCACTAAGTTATAATACCATTTCATTCTCATGAAAGGTATAAAAATTGAAGTACCAATTTTTAATTTCAGCTCAAAAAAGTAAGATATCTTTACGAAACTTTGCATATCAGTTACCCACATAAAGGACATTGACGGCACAAAAAATAATTGAAATCGGCCACTCCCTAGGGGTACATCCCTTGGACCTATAGTAAAAAATTAAAAAAAATTTAAATACAAATTTTAATTTCAGCTCAAAAAAGTAAGATATCTTTACGAAACTTTGCACATCAGTTACCCTCATAAAGGGCATTGACGGTACAAAAAATAATTGAAATCGGCCACTCCCTAGGGGTACCTCCCTTGGACCTATATTAAAAAATAAAAATAATTTTAAATTCATATCTGTACTTAATTGTGAATAAAAGCGAAACGCGTTCATCGATTTTCATGATTTATGTATCATTTTGTTCATAGGTTATGCGACTTTACGTGAAAATAATAGAACTTTGAACCTTTTTACCGTTTTCGATTTTTTATGAATTAAAATAAAGAAATTTATTTTTAGGCAAAAATATTTTTTTTTCTCCATACATTTATTTATAACTGCGAAACTGTTGCCTATATTGCGAAACGTTATATAAACAGATGAAAGTACTTGTAATTCTTGATTTTTCTAAATTTGTTTAAACAAAATCCGACTAGTGGTTCTTGAGTTATGGTAAACAAAAGAGCCTTATCAGAATTGAGTCGCGAATCAATTAGCTGAAAACTGTTGTACTGTATAATACAATAAATTGAGCACCTGGGGCACTTGAAATTGATTAAAAATGTAAAAACAGATATGAGACAATGTATTAGTAGTGATTTGCAACTGGAGGCAAGTTGGGCTAAAATTGCAGGTCCAAATGTTTGGAGAAAAAAGGGATTTTTGTTATATGTGGTGCAGTGGTGCAGTGGGTAGAGTGCTCGCCTGCTATGCCAGAGGTCTCGGGTTCAAACCACGGTCCGAGCCAAACACCAACAAATTTTTCTAATTAGTAAAAATCCAATTATTGGATTTTTTAAGAGCAGCGGTCACCTCTCGGCAGTGGGCGGCATACCCTCCGAGAGTATTTCTGCCATGAAAAAGCTTCTCACAAAAAATGCATTCGCCGTTCGGAGCCGGCATAAAACTGTAGGTCCACCCAATTAGTAGGAAAAACAAAAAGGAGCACACCTCGAATTGGGAGAGAAGCTCGGCCATAAAACTCGTCAGAGTTATAATAGCGCCATTGTATTATTATATTATAAAAAAAAACAAAAAAAAAAACTTAAGTCTCTGCAGAGTTTATTTTTTCAATTTTAGTAGACTGAAATATCCTACTTTAAATAAACAAGTAAGGAAGCCTAAGTTCGAGTGGAATCGAACATTAGATACTCAGCTGTAAGCTTTCATTGTTTGTTTGCATTTGATGGAAACACGGTGTACTTTATATAAAGCGAGTGCTGCGTGGCTACGCCCATTTTCTAAATTTTTATCAGTCATCCAACTAAGCATATGAATATTATTTTTTGTGCAAAATTTCATCCCTTTATGACTTTTAGTCAGGGTTGGGCATGATTCAACTAATTTTGAGTGCACGCAGCCTGCAACTACCACTCAAACCTGAGTGGTAGTTAAATATCTGATTTTAACTACCACTCAATTTGAGTTAAATCTTCAACTACCACTCAACTTTAGTGTTGGTAGCAAAAGTGCAAAGAAGTCAGTCAATCCCCAAAAAAGCTTATGGAAAAACTTACTTATACGTATAACTTATGCATATGTATGTACATTAAATATACAAAATTCAAGGGAAGGACATGTGCATTGCAATAGTATTTGTAGTAGTTCATCTACTAGTTCGTTTAAGTTAAATTTCTAGTTCACTTCCTAGTTCATCCCGATTTCAATTTCTAGTTCACCCCTATTTCAATTTCCAGTTCAACTCTAGTTCACTTCTAGCTCACCTCTAGTTGACTTATAGTTCACCTCTAGTTCAATTTCTAGTTCATTTTCTAGTTCACCGCTAGTACACCTCTAGTTAACCTCTAGTTCACCTCTAGTTCACTTCTAGTTCATCGCTAGTTCACTTCAAGTTCAATATTTTTGAATCAGTAAAAACACAAACCCTTCAATATCTCGACACACCTAAAAATGGACTTATGCCAATTTCAAAACTAACGACTCACATATGCTTACATACAATGTATGTATGTACATTTCACCACAAGCTGATGTGTTGATTAACTTCTTAATGATTTCACTGCCTAAATAGGTTTCGAGCACCAAATTTGAGTGGTAGTTGATTCAAAATTCAACTACCACTAAAATTTAGTGGTAGTTAAATTCAAAAAATCAGGATTTAACTACCACTCAATTTGAGTGGTAGTTGAAAATGAGTGGTAGTTGAAAAATGCCCATCCTTGCTTTTAGTTACAAAGATGTCACGTTACAAATTCCCAAAGGGTGTTCCAGAAATATCTTTGTTAAAAAGCAGGCGTGGTCATAAACCGATTTCAATAAATTTTTGCGTGTCTATTAACACAAGTTATAAAGGTGTATAAACCAAGTTTCGTCATAATATCTCAATTATTTGTCGAGTTATGGGCTCCGAAATCTCGTTGATACCATTGTCTAAAAAGAGGCGGTGCCACGCCCATTTTCCGAAATTTTTCTATTTTTTGTTTCCGGTCTATTGTAGAACTCATGCCACAAAATTGCAATGAATTATCTTTATATTTGACAGAGATATCGCTTAAAATGTTTTTATTAGTCCACTTTATAATACCCATATATAAAAGTGGGCGTGGTCGTCAACCGATTTTGGTAATTTTTCATCCACGTATTTGGCTAAGTAAATATATCACGCGTACCAAACTTCATCGATATATCTTTAACGGTTTCTGAGTTATGGCTTATAAAACTTTCAATATTTGCCTGTTAATAAGTGGGCGTGGCACCGCCCGTTTTCCAAAATTTTTGTGTTTTTTGTTTTATGTCCGTAGTTGGACTTCTGCCACGAAATTTCAGTGATAGATCTTTATATTTGACAGAGATATCCCTTAAAATGTTTTTTATTAGGCCCCTTTATAGTTCCCATATATAAAAGTGGGCGTGGCCGTCAACCGATTTTGACAATTTTCCGTCGAAACATTTGCCTAAGTAAGCAAATAACGCGTACCAAATTTGATCGATATATCTTCAACGGTTTCTGAGTTATGACATATAAATCTATCAATATTTGACCCTTAATAAGTGGGCGTGGCACCGCCCATTTTCCAAAATTTCATCAAATTTCTTCTTAGGGGCCTGAGCTCAACACGTGGGTAAAATTTCATCACTCTAGCTTTAATAGTGACTGAGATACCAAATTTCCGATATTTTCTATATAGGAAAAGTGGGCGTGGTCATGGTCCGATTTCGCCCATTTTCAATACCAACCGTGCCAGTCTCGATACCAACGTGCATTCCAAATTTCATCAAAATATCTCAATTTTTGCGCTAGTTAGAGTGCGTACGGACGGACAGACGGACGGACAGACATGGCTCAATCGATTTCTCTTTTCACCCTGATCATTTTAATATATATAAGTCCATATCTATCTCGATTATTTCCTTCTGTTACAATCCACCGTTATGAAATCAAAACTATAATACTCTGTGTACTAGTACAGCTGAGTATAAAAATAAAAAGGAAAACGTTAGCTCAAATAATAAAAGATTATTCGTTTTGAAATTCTTAGGTTTAAATTAAGTTGGTTCGGTAAAACATACAAGTACTGAGTTTGAGACGGCTATAAAAAAAAACTAGCAGTCAGATCGGAGTAATTCTTTTTTGGTAGTACCATTTAGTCTAAAATTCCAAAATTTCACTGCATATTGCATGAAGAGTATGTTGACAAGTTGACTTTTTTCCGCGAAATCCCCAGTGTGCGCCCCATCCTTGCATACTTTAACAGGGTTAGTTATGTACTTTTGAAAAAATTTCGTAAATGATAACAACTCTCAACTATTTCTCAATGAATATTCTTCAAATAAATTTTTAATGTATATTTTTTACACTAAATCTCCTTATAGATATTTTTTTTATTATTGGAATTTCCAATATTTTACATTGGTGAATCCAAATTAAGTAATTTATAAAAGATATTTTCAAGTTAAAAATTCCTTAGTAATACGTTTTTTATTATTATTAAAATATTTATTTTCAAAGCGTTGCTATTTTGTACGTTTGTCCCATATGCTTAGTTCTTACACCACTGTTGCATAAATCTGCCTGTTCTCACTAACACAATCTCAGTTTTAGTTTTGCCGGGGTCTGTTTTATTTGCAAGTACACTGTAGGAAATTTAATTAATTTTAAATCACTTTATAAACTACTTTATTTTCAATAACAACTAATTGAAAATGTGACTTTTTCCTTTGCAATGAACTGACTTTTTTAACACGGCGATGTCATAGCAAGCAGTCAATTGCCCTATCCTGCATTTGTTTTCAACTACTTTACTAGTAGTTTAAAATAAATAACTTTATCTTGAGTTTCTTTTCAACTACTTTACTTATAGTTTAATATAAATAACTTAATCCTGCATTTGATGTCGAAGTTCAAGAAATGGTAAAAATGCGAAGCAAATTTTCCTCAAATTTCGAAAATTGTTCTCAAGTTGATAAACAATATTTGAGAAACAATTGAATTTATCTTAATTTTCAAATGATAAATATGAAACAATATTTTCTCCGTTTGAGAATTTCGTTTTCAGTGTTTAATGGGAAGTGAAGCTGAAAAACGGTAACCAAAAAAAGGAAAAAACAATCTTGGCATACTTAGATCTGAAAACATGTGTTTACATATACATATGTACTTACATATAAAAAAGAAACTCTCCCGCGCTGCATTTGTTTTAAGCTACTTTAAAATTAGTTGAATATAAATCACTTTTTAATATATTTATTTTTGCAATTAACTTTTTTTCCCGTGAGGGTAACGTGTGTACACAAATACATACATATGTGTATACGTACGTTGTTTCATAATTTCGCAAAGCGTGCGAGCATGACCCTGCTCGCTCAACATTTGCATGCAAACTGATTATCTGTAGTCAGCGTTGCCACTTTGGTTACTTTTTACTAAAATTGGTTACAATTTTTTCGTTTGGTTACGTGGTTACTTTCGGCCGATTTTGGTTACCTTCAAGGTCCATATCAAGGTTGATACATAAGGTTACCGCAGTGCGGAAAAGTAACCCTGGAATACATTTTGTTGTTGCCTGTTTTGCTATCTCAATTGTCAAACGTCCATTATCATTTGGCCAAGCAACACATACATACAAGAAAAGCAACACATACATACAAGAAAGTAACAAACACAAAGTTTGACAATTTAGGTAATGAAAAGAAAACAGTCAGTTGTTTCTACCAAGACAACCTTATGTATCAACCTTGGTCCATATTACATTCAATTTTTAGGAATGCGCTTTTAATTTTTCCAAACTATAAAATATTTGTTATCCAAATTGTTTTGTTGTATTTTTTAAATCAAATTCCAAATAATTTATTGTTGGGGGTAAATGGAAAAAATTCAAAAACTATTTCCAGCGAATTTTGAGTGTATAGCTGTTTCACGAAAATGAATAAGGCAAAAATGGGAAAAATTAAACAGCTTTCACAGAGTCTCAGTGGTCGAGCATGTAAAAGCGTTCGTACATTGCGGCTGAAGATGGAATGTATCACGGGTCCAAACCCCGTGAGGAGCATCTACTTCCGAATAGAGTGTTAATGATCGAAAATAGTTTTTCGTGAAATAGCTATACTCAACCTTCGCTTGAAAATTTTCCATTTACCCCCCAACAATAAAAACTTAAATTATATAATTTTCGCGCTAAGGACTAAAAAGCTTTTTAGTCCAAATAATTTATTTGACAGGAGTCAGCGACCACATTAGAAATAAATGTATTCTGGAAAATTTTCGTCGGGCGATTTTCGTCAGCTTTTTGGTTATGTTCATTCTCATACCTGGCCGTGTTTTGATTTTGATAGGACGCTACGACGGGGTGATATTTCGCTCGATGTTGGATCTGTTTAAAGCTAAAAGATGTAAACCAATTGATGTATTTTAGTTTTTGTTAACCTTATATATGTATTGTTTTTCTTCCAAATAAATAGTCCTAACGGGGCATATGCCTATATTATTAATTTATTTTGGTTACTTGTTTCTAATTTTGGTTACTTTAATTTTTTTTTTGGTAAATTTAAAATTTTTTAAGTGGCAACGCTGTCTGTAGTCATTTTTCACTTTGGCCTACAGTAGGCGCACCCACAGCCGCTTATTTTTCGGTCATCACTTGAATGGGTTAGTGCCCACCTATGCTTATGACTAAGGTGAAACTATAGTTTTTGTATAATTGTTTGTTGTTATTATCACTATTACTATTTTATTGTTGTTCCTGTTGATGCTGCTGCTGTCATTTCTACTCTTTTGTTTTGTTTTTTTTTGTTGGTATTGTTGTCGGTACTCATCTTCACAATTCTCCTACCTACTTCTTTCTTTCTATTTCTGCTATTTTCTTTCCTCAATTTCTTTCCTACTTATTTTTCTTATCCTTCTTATTACTTGACTTTGTGTTTTTGTTGTAGTGCTTTTGCTAATTTTTTATATTTCTACTTCTTTGAAACTACACAGCACTTTCAGCCAAACATGTTCACAATTGTATGGTAGGTTTGGAGAGCAAACACAAAATCACCTAATGCACGCGCATTGATACAGCTCTATAGTGTTCAAATGCATGCAACAACAACCACACGGGAATTTTCCAACGACGATTGTGGGTGCATTTTCCAACCATTTTTAATGAAAATTGGCGCAGTTCTATTTGAGATCCATACCTTTCTAATGGTGTTCCTAGTTTTAAAATCTGTTCAGTAGTTTCGACGGAGAAGATGGATCAAAATTTATGTTAGCGTATTAATAATATAGATCAGGGCTGCTCATCTCATAGGCACTCAAAGCACAATTGTTTTTGTTTCGTTCCGAATCATAGGCACAGATACATATTTTCACTTCAAATATAAAAATAAAATTTTCTTTGCACTGTCATAAGCACTCAGATATAAAAAAAATTTATATGCATGTGCCTATGATTCATATTTTATGTGCAGAGCAAAGGCACTTTGTATAGGAGCTCGAGCACAGCCGTAAGAAATCGAAATTTACACTAACAAATGTGTAATGAAAAAAAAAATCAAACAATGAAAGCACTGTAAAAAATTTGTATTCAAAAAATTTTCATATAAGGGACATTCCAGCCAAAAGAGGAAAACTACATAAAATTTAAAATGCTGCTAATCATTCCTATTTATTCAGTTACCTGTAACTAATCTGGTAACAGAAATATAGAAAAATATGTAAAATCCCAAAATTTTTGTCCATATAACTTTGACTTCACAACTAACTATTTTGCGGAAAAGGTTTGGTCATGTTTGCATTGCTATATTAGCTATATTTTCATTTGTTAAAAAAAAAATTGCAAGTCATTCAAGTAAAGCAGAGAAAAATTTAAATAATTGCATCACAAAAAATTAAAAAAAGATATGTGATTTTTGTGTATATATAATTGATTCATATGCGGTGTCCCAGGAGTCACACGAAAAGGCATAAAAATTGGTCTGGTATCCTCAGGTATGACCCTATGAAACCAGATATTTATGAAAGTAAGGATTAAAAGGCTGTTCACCGTCTAAATACATTTTTTAAGTTAATAGGGTCATACTGTGGTCTCTAGACTATTTTTAAATATGTCCCAGGAGTCACACGATTCTGAACTCTAATGTATTACGGCAAACCTGTACTTAAAATAGAAGATTCTGAAACGAAATTTTGAAATGTTTTTAATTTTTATTATATATAGGTGATTCACAAAGTGTCATATGTCATATTAAATTATTGTACGGAAACTGTGAAGAAGTAAACAAAAACAGCTGATCAAATACGACGACCCAGAAACATATCGTGCAGAGTTGTATTTATTTAGTACACATATAGCCTAGAATGCAACAACAAAATATTATGACTTATGACGATATGACCCAATATGACAGGTTGTGAATCCCCTAATAGTTTTAAATAATTGTTTCTAGAGATGTTGAATTCGACTTGTTTTAAATAAATATTTAATCAGAACTTCGAAGTAAATATAAGTATTATTTTGCATTCACTTTATTTTTTTAATTTAATTGGCTTGGTTTCAATTCTGCTGGGAGAGATTTATGAATAACTTGGTCAAAAAGGGCTAAAACAATAATAAAACTGATTTCAATAATATAGTATATTACATATTTCGCACTTGTCCCAGGAGTCACAAAAACTTGTCCCAGTAGTCACAAGTTTATATATTTGAAAATAGTTAATTGAATTTGAATATATAAAATATTTTTATAGAATATGGTACTATGCAGTATGTTTTTTCGACCATATACAAATTGTAGGTGAAAGTTGAATAGTTGAACTAAAATTCGTATTCGTGCTCATAAAGATGCAACAAAGGGATTTTTCGGTGTCCCAGGAGTCATACTCATTTACTGAGTAGTCACAAAGCTATTTGTTATTATTTAGCCAATTCTTTTAATGTATTTGTTGTATTGGATATTTATCCATGTCGATAAATATATTTCATAGCAATTTAAGTCCCGATGTCAGTTTTATAATTCAAAGTTGACTAAGCTCTGGAGTCAAATGTCCCAGAAGTCACGATGGAATGTCCCATAAAAAAATAAGTAAGGAAGCCTAAGTTCGAGTGGAATCGAACATTAGATACTCAGCTGTATGCTTTCATTGTTTATTTGCGTTTGATGGAAACACGGTAGACTTTATATAAAGCGAGTGCTGCATAAAGTGGGCGTAGCCACGCCCATTTTCAACATTTTTATCAGCCATCCAACTAAGCATTTGAATATTATTCTTTGTGCAAAATTTCATTCCTTTATGACTTCTAGTTACAAAGATGTCACGTTACAAATTCCCAAAGGGTGTTCCAAAAATATCTTTGTTAAAAAGTAGGCGTGGTCATAAATCGATTTCAATAAATTTTTGCGTGTCTATTAACACAAGTTATAAAAGTGTATAAACCAAGTTTCGTCATAATATTTCAATTATTTGTCGAGTTATAGGCTAAGGAATCTCGTATATTCCTTTGTCCAAAAAGAGGCGGTGCCAAGCCCATTTTCCAAAATTTTTCTATTTTTTGTTTCTGGTCTATCGTAGAACTTAGGCCACAAAATTTCAATGAATTATCTTTATATTTGACAAAGATATCACTTAACATGTTTTTATTAGGTCACTTTATAATACACATATATAAAAGGTCGTCAACCGATTTCGCTAAAATTTTGAACATGAAGTACCACAAGCAATAGAAGTGTACACACTAAGTTTCGTCATCTATATATATAAAAGTCAAGCCTATTTCTTTGTCGCCGGCTTTCGCCCAAACGCGTAGAGGGATTTGGACCAAATTTACACACCAGCTAAGTACCTTGCCCTAGATGGTTTATATGCATTTTTTTTTTCAAATCCGGAAGTCGGTTCCTGAGATATAGGTCAAAAGGTCAAAACGTGGATCCGGCTTTCCGCGGAATATTTTTGGTCGATATTGGTATCAAATGAAAGGTATTGAGCAGGGAATTTACATAAAAGAGTACTCAGTGTGATTGCTAGGTCGGATCTCGAGATATGGGTCAAAAGGTGGACCTGAATGACCCTTGAATATTTCTGTGCGATATTGGTATCAAATGAAAGGTCTTGATCACTACTTTAACATAGGACTCTTTTATTTCTGATGTCTAGGCCGGATCTCCAGATATGGGTCAAAACGTGGACCCGGATGAACCTCGAATATTTCTGAACGATATTGGTATCAAACTAAAGGTCTGATGAGGACTTCGACACATAACTATTATAATTGTGATGCATAGACCGGGTCCCCAGATATGGGTCACAACGTGGACTCTGATGGAACCGAAAAGTGCGAATCATGGCTTCAATACAGAGATGTTCTAGATGTAATGCTCAACCTGGTTCCCTGGGTAAAGGGCATTAAAAAGGAAGAGGAAAATCGAATGGAATGGAATTCAAGGGGAAGGAAATGAAAATGAAATGGGAAGGGGAGAGAGAGACTGGGATTGGGAAAGGGTGACGAATGAGAGGGGGAGAGGAAAGGAGGGGTAAATGAAATGGAAACGGAGATGAAAGAGGGAATGGGAGTGGAAGTCTAAGAGAGGACGGGTCTCCAGATGTGGATCAAAGCGTGGACCCGAATGACCCCGGAATATTTTTAAGATATATTGCTATCAATTTCTATCGAAACCCGCTGAACGCAGAAGAAAGAGGAGACCTCCACTGTGTCGGGAAGTTCAGGTGGAGAGTGATGCTGACTCCTTAGGTATTCCCAAATGGCGCCATGCTGCCATATAGAAAATTTACATAGAAATGAATTCATTATGATTCCTAGGCCGGGTCCGAAATGTGTGTCAATACGTGGACCCAGATAACACCGGGATATTTCTCAGGTATACTAGTATCAAATGAAAGGTTTTGAGCAGGAATTTTATATGGAGCCGTACCCATTATGATTCCCAGATATGGGTCAAAACGAGGACCACGGAAGATTTCTCAGGGATATTGGTATCAAACGAAAGGTTATGAGCATGGCTCTTCCATATAAATAAAATTATTATCATTCCTATGTCGGGTCCCTAAATATGGGTCTAAACGTGGACGGATGACCACGGAATATTTCCCAGCGGTATTGGTATCAAATGAAGGGTGTTCAGCTGGGATTTTATATAGGTATGAATCCATTATTCCTATGTCGGGTCCCCAGATTTGAGTAAATACGTGGACCCGGATGACCCCGGGATGTTGCTGAGCAATACCGATATAAAATTCCAGGTGTTGACCAGGGGTGCTGCATAGATCTATTTTTATAGTGATTCTTAGGCCCGGTACTCAATTATGGGTACAGGAGTGGAGCCGGAAGCCTCTGGATGTTTTTAAACTAGGATGGTATAAACTGAGAAGTGGAATGCAGGGCTATGTTATGCTAAACCCGGTTCCCCAGGGAAAGGGAAAGTGGAAGGGTAATGAGAATGGTGAAGGCAAATGCAAAGGAATGGAAAAGAAGAGGGGAGGGTGAATATAATGAATATGGAATATACAGGATGGGGAGAGAGACAGTAAGACAGGGAATTAAAGAAAGAATAAGAGGGGTAATGAAAGGGAGAAAGACAAAGGAGAGGTAAGAGAGAGCGGTAGAGAAAGGGAAAGGGAAGCGAAATGTGACCGGAAAGCAAAAAGAAAACAGAAGCGGAAATGAGTGTGAGACTAATACGAAGAAAAAAGGTATAAACCCAACAAACACTGAGGTTAGTTATCGATTTGAGAATGACTCGAGAACTAGCCTCATTGTCAAACCTCTAACGTTAGAGGACGACTCGAAAATCTATCGAAAATCATAGCGTTCTCAAACAAAAGGGTACCTAATTCTCAAATCGAGAAAATTATAATTCTCGAATCGAATTCTAATGTAGTTCTCTAATGAGATTCTAATCAGAATTTGCAAATACTTCCAATTGAAATGAAAAACAAAGCTTTGTCTTCTTTTACATGATTTTTTCATTGTTTAGATTTTATTAACGTAATATGTGCCTAAATTGCATATGGTTATATATATTGACATGTATATGTTTACCACATTTATAAGAACTTAAATTAAACAAAATTCAGTCTTATTATTTAAATTAAAGGTACTTCTTGTACTTTTTAATGGAAAACATTGTACTACGGTAATATTAACTTTACCATTTTTTAGTATCTAATTTCAATATATGTATGTATATTCAATATACATATCACAGAAATATATTGAGAATTGATAAAAGTCGTGAGATTTGGCTCCTTCTCGAATCACTCGCTAATCGAATTCTAGTGTAGTTTTCAACCCTAGTTATCGATTTGAGAATATATAGAGAATTACACTAGTTATCTAAGGTAATCTCGACAAAATTTCTAACGTGAGAGACTGTATTTGTTGGGAAGGCATTTTTTCCTTCACTTTTTTTAAAACTTATCTGACTTTTGCTGAAGTAGGCAGCCCGAGGAAAGTTCGGTATCTAGATACTTCCAACTTATTTTAAAGTGTGCCGTTTTTCGCTTCTAATGCCTATAATAGGAAGTGGGCCAAAGCAAAGCTTGGTCGGGTACAGCTAGTTATATATAAATTATTTGTCGAGTTATGGGCTCATGCCGCTGTGGTGCAGTGGGTAGAGTGCTCGCCTGCTATGCCAGAGGTCTCGGGTTCAAACCACGGTCCGAGCAAAACACCAAAAAAATTTTTTTTTCTAATTAGTAAAAATCCAATTATTGGGTTTTTTAAGAGCAGGTCACCTCTCGGCAGTGGGCGGCATACCCTCCGAGTGTATTTCTGCCATGAAAAAGCTTCTCAGAAAAATGCATTCGCCGTTCGGAACCGGCATAAAACTGTAGGTCCACCCAATTAGTAGGAAAAACAAAAAGAGCACGACTCTTACTGGGAGAGAAGCTCGGCCATAAAACACGTCAGAGTTATAATAGCGCCATTGTATTATTATTATTATTATTATTATTATTATGGGCTCATGCCACAAATTTCAGTGATAGATCTTTATATTTGACAGAGATATCACTTAAAATGTTTTTTTAGGTCACTTTATAATACACATATATAAAAGTTGACGTGGCCGTCAGCCGATTTTAACAATTTTCCGTCCATATGTTTGCCTAAGTAAGTAAATCACGCACACCAACTTTCATCGATATATCGTCAACGGTTTCTGAGTTATGACATATAAAACTTTCAATGTTTGATCCTTAATAAATGGGCGTGGCATTGCCCATTTTGCAAAATTTCATCAAATTTCTTCATAGAGGCCTGAGCCCAACATGTGGGTAAAATTTTATCACTCCATCTATATTAGTGACTGAGATACCGAATTTCCGATTTTTTCTATACAGGAAAAGTGGGCGTGGTCATGGTCAGATTTCGGCCATTTTCAATACCAACCGCCCAGTCTGGATACCACCTTGCATTCCAAATTTCATCTAAATATCTCAATTTTTGCGCGAGTTAGAGTGCGTACGGACGGACGGACGGACATGGCTCAATCGATTTCTCTTTTCACCCTGATCATTTTGATATATATAAGTCTGAATCTATCTCGATTATTTCATGCTGTACATGTGATACTAGAATTTAAAAATAACTTCTAAAATAATATTTTATTGGAATTCATAAAAAAATTTAAATGAGCAAAAAAATTTTCAGTGCATATAAAAAATTTGTAGATGTATTGAGTTTTGTACTTTCAATACGAGAGCGTTGAGCAGGCCTGATATAGATATACTAGCGCTATTATAACTCTGACGAGTTTTATGGCCGAGTTTCTTTCCCAATTCGAGGTTTGCTCCTTAACTTTTTGTGTTTACTACTAATTGGGTGGAGCTACAGTTTTATGCCGGCTCCGAACGGCCAATGCATTTTTTGTGAGAAGCTTTTTCATGGCAGAAATACACTCGAAGGGTATGTCGCCCGCTGCGATAATTTGTTTTTAATTAGAATTTTTTTTTGGTGTTTGTCTGGACTGGGGTTAGAACCCGAGACCTCTGATATAGCAGGCGAGCACTCAACCCACTACTCCACAGCGGCCACAATAACAATTATTTTATATTATAATTAATGTTTGCATGAGCATGAGCAACTATTTCCAGTTCATGTAAAAGCAACATTTTTTTGTTACAGAATACATCTGCGGCACTAATAGAATTGCAACAGGCTAATATACATTTGGATATGTCTGCGCATTTGATACAACCAACTATACCTCGAGATTCGCCAGTATTGCGGGTTCTTTTCCACGCAGGAACTGATCCAGGTGGACAAATCCAAAGACAAAAAATATGTGTGCTTTTACATATTTCTTTGGGGAGTCATATCCCATTGAAAGGTCATTGTATGCCTGAAGGGGAGGATAATGTTTGTGTGGCTGAGGTAAATTCCATATACATATATATATATTAATAACACTGGTCGACAAAATTTAAACAAATTTTTGTTACAGAAATAAAATTCTACTTTTCTAAAGGATTTCGGTGCGCTGAATCCGAATCTGTCAGATTTTCTGTGATACGTACAGATTTTTAGATATCCATGCCCAAATGGGCGAAAAACATGTTTTTTGGCTATATTCGCTCCTCAATATCTTTTAAATTACTTAATTATTTTAAAAATTGATTAAAGCTATTGAAATCTCGGCCATTTCTCTTGAAGAAAACGTTTTAATTTTTAGGATATCTAATTTAGTTATGTAGTAATATATGTTTTTGCACAATAAGGTATTTGTCGTCGAAAAGAACGGCAGCATTTGTAGCATGTTATAGGCGCAATCAAATTTTGTATTTGCTCAGCAGAAAAATTTTTTTTACGAAGCCACTTACATACGTCCATAATATAATAAACTGCCTAAAAGCGTGCTTCAAAATTTTTAGTTATTTTTGCATGGGGAAAATACTCCAAAACTAATGAAGCTTAATATGCAATATTGCAAGTTACAAGAAAGATATCTGAAATATTAAAACGGTTTCTTCAAGAGAAATGTCCGCGTTTTCAATATCTTTAATCGGTTTTTAAAATAAGTAAGTAATTTAAGAGATATTGAGGAGTGAATATAGCCAAAAATAGCGTTTTTGGCCGCTTTAAACATGAATATCTCAAAAACTGTACGTATTAGCGAAAATCTGACTTCAGATTCGGATTCAGCGCACCGAAGTCCTTTACAAAAGTATAATTTTATTTCTGTAACAAAAACTTGTCGACCAGTGTAATGTGTTAATTTGATACATGCTAAGAAACTCGAGAACGGCTGAACCGATTTTTTGAAATGTTCCCTTTGGTAACAGGATCAAAGTTAGAAAAAAATTGGAATAAAAAATCGCGTAAATAATAAATTTTCGAATTTTGTACATGCAACAATAAAAAATGCTGTTCAATATGAAAGTGATTTTGGAATGTTTCATTTAAACTAAAGTAATGTATTGTGGAACGAGTTCCCGTCATCCCTTGTCAAGTTTGATTTGGTTATAAACCGGTTTCGGCTATGTGCCATCTTCAGTAGGTATCTGATTTCGTTCGAAATCCTACCCTGTCGGAAAAGCAAACAACAAAAAAGAAATAAACCAAAGTAGCTTGGATAAAAAAGATCGATTTCGATCAAATAAACTTTTCTGAAAACTGCATTAATTTGCGCAGATTCCTGTATATTTTGATTAAAAAGAAATTTAAGGTATTTTGAAAATCCCCGGGTCCAAACTTGAAAATCCATGACTAAAAAAAATAAAATTCCACTTTAGGCGATCTTGGTGCCTTTCCTATGGCTCACACTAAAAAATTGATTCCACCATTCGATTAGACCGTTAATTTACATGAGAATATGTACCTTTTGTTTTGTTATTTTTATTTCTGTGTTTTTTTTTCATATATGAATCTAAACCTATCATGGAATTTAAAAAAATCGCTGTTTTTGGACTAGCCCACTCAGTTTTTTTTCTAAAAAAAAAAAATCAGCTTAGATATCCTACAACATCCTATTTTCATATTCTGTGGCCGGAGGGAAGATCTGAGAAACTTTGCCGAAAAAAACGCATCTAATGTATATCTGTTATTACTAGTAGTGGGACTTTTTTCGAATAATATTCGAATAAATATTATTCGAATAAACGAATAATAATATTCGAGGGAAAAAATTCGAATAGTACTACTCGAATAGTACTATTCGAATAATACTATTCGAATAACACTATTCGAATAATACTATTCGAATATTAGTATGTATGTACATGCATAATGTGGGAATTCCACTTGTTTCCGTGGAAGCCAGAGTACGTATATGTACATATGTATGTACTTACAAAACCAAAAGTATACATACATACATTTAATGGCTATTCGCGAATGGTGGTATTCGAATAGTGTTATTCGAATAGTACTATTCGAATAGTATTTATTCGAATATATGAATAAATTATTATATTATTAGACGTTTAAGTCTCCATAATTTAATTGCGGACGGACCGACGCCTACGTTGATCTATTAAACGCAGTTGGTTCATAATTGAGGCTGAGGCCTCGCTAACTATATCCCATATAGCAGAGGACTGGCACATCAGTGCAGTCAAATTTTCCACCGTGACAGCTGTTCCTGATATACCCTGTATTCGCCTACGTTCAGCTAAGAATCGAGGACATTCAAAAAACACATGTTCTGCACTTTCTACCAGGGTGCGGAAAAACTCACTCATGAACGCTCAAAAATACATTCTACTCATATCACAAACAAATATTCAAAGAAAAATGTATAAACACTCAAATAGCGAGCGAACTAAAGCACAACAGCAATCGATCGCTCATAGCGGTGGCGTTAAACTCAATGCATAAATTCACTCAAAAATGAATTATCATACAATTTCTCTGGTAAATTCACTCTTTGAGTTTGAATTTATAATTTTTTGCGCTAGCGATCATTTTTTGAGTTATCATTTTTTGATCGCTCTTTCAGTTATCATTTTATGCGTTCACAAGGGTTTGTTGTGAGGTTTAAGCAGCTAATGGCATTGTGAAGGCGCAGTTTTTGGATGATGGCGTGCGTTTATTAGATCATAAATATGATATATGCATGTATGTACATACATATGAATGCATTTGTGTACGTATATACATATGTATGTATATATTTATAATATTTTAAAAAGCCTTAGGTCTTATAGCGATATATATGTACATATGTATATTGAAGTTGCATTTTAACAATTTTATTATGTATTTATTCAATCTAATAAAAATTTTATATATGCATGTGTTTACATACATATGTATTTGTGTTCATTCGACACATACATATGTATATATGTATGTATTTCTCTGCAATAGGGCGTTTTGAATAATTTTCTGAAATAGGACGTTATTGAAAAAAATTCTGAAATAAGACGTTTTTCAAACAATTTTTGAAATAGCCATCGATATGTAGTCTATATAAATATTTTATTTAACATACATAGGTACCTACATATTTAGATTGTATTTTAAAACATGCGTATGTGTGTATGTCCCACAGTGGCGTAGCTAGAGAATTTTTCGGGGGGGGGGGGGGGTCACAGCCAATGTTAAAAATTTACCAAAATTAAAATTACCAAAAAAAAAACTACAATTTTTTTTACAAATGATAAAAATCGCTAGCTTAGAATGCAAATTGTGTAAGTCCTTTCTTAAAACTTTGTAGGAGAGACAAAAAACAAAAAAGAAAAAAAAAATTCGAAATGAAAAAAAATTTCTGTTCACACACACAAAAAAAACTCACACATACACACTGCTTGACATGCCAGATTGTCAGTTGCCAAGGGCCTTTAACTATACTTCAAAAGTAAGTCTCATATTCTCTTCTGGAAATCTACACGCATAGGTAGATTTTCAAGTTTTATGCGCCCAAAATTGAATTTTGTAAAATAGTTACAATTACAGAAAAAAACATACCCACATATTGGAAATAGAATGGGGAACAATAATTCATCGCTTTTTTCCTGACCCCATACTCTGCACTTGCCCCAGATGGTCGTAACTTAGCATATCTGAAGTTAATTTTTTTGTTTTTTTTTTCTTAAATATTTTTAAGTGCTAGTTTCAACTTGAATATTTATTATTTAAAGCATTTCATTTAAGTAATCGTGATGAATCCTAAAGGTTCAAGTAATTATTAACACTTTTCAATAATATCATTGGTTTCCAATAATTCTAAGTTTATAGTTTTAAGCTTTTAAAGTTGGGATATTTAAAAAAAAATTATCACTCTTTTTCATGTTAAAAATTGGTTTTGTTATGTTGCTCTGTCAGACTCAGTCAAATTAACCCTCGGACATGATATCTAGTACAATTAGTAGTTAGCCGACAAAAAATTACGTCGCACAAAGCCGCACTTCACTACTAGATACAGGGTTTTTCATATGTACCTACAATAATTTTCTTTTTGTGCTTTATATTTAATTTTAATGTTTATATTTCTAACGCATATCTTGGTTAATGTAGGTTGATGCTCGAAAGTAACCCAGATATTTAGCAGCGATTATTGTTAACTTTTTAGGCAGTATTTTTAGTCTTTCCAATTTTTCAAAGTTAAGGAAGTACTTATCATAAAAAGGGGCTAAGAATTATAAAGCTACATTTTTTAGACGATTTTTGAGTATGCAATTTTGCAGCTCATTCAATTGTAATATAATAAAAATAGGTAAAAAAAACTTTTTAAGTTAAACGGTTTTATGTTATACATACATTGCAATGTTTAAGATAAATGTACTAAAAACCAAAAAATAATAAAATAGATACAGTCGTGGGAATTATAAACATTTGCATAGACTAGACTAAACTAAAACCGTGGGGCACGTCAATTGTCTACAATCGTTGATTAAAATGTTTGTTTTGTAATGTTACACTATAATTAGGCAGTTGTTCAACCGACAACGATGGACGTGTGATAAGTAGGGCTAGAATGTGGAAAAAAGCTAGCAAGCTCGATTATAAGCGAGTTTTAGGGTTTCATAGTGGTGAGCGAGTAGTACTTTTATCATATGTTTTGTCGATTAAAGACAAACTACGAGCAGTGAAACGATTCCTCGTGTGAATGTCCAACGATAAACTAGTTGAAACATCTCTTTTATTAACATGGAGTGTATAACTATTGGAATTTCCATGAGCAAGAAAATAGTAAGTAATTTCCTCACCGTCTGCGGGCCAACTGCCTAACGACGAATTAAACGATTCTTCTATCGCACATTAAGTCGATAATTTGTAGACAATTGACGTGCCCCCCGGTTTTATTTTAGTCTAGTCTATGCAAATGTTTATAATTGCCACGACTGTATCTATTTTATTATTTTTTGGTTTTTAGTACATTTATCTTAAACATTGCAATGTATGTATAACATAAAACCGTTTAACTTAAAAAGTTTTTTTTACCTATTTTTATTTTCAAGTTTTTAGTTTTTATTTTTGTAAATATAGCGACCCACGCGCCACCTATCGGAAGTTTTTTTTAGGAAAATATTTCCTTTCAAGGTAGTAATACATGTTACGAATTTCAGCCAAATCGGACCATAAATGCGATTTTTGTAAATATAGCGACCCACGCGCCACCTAGCGGAATTTTTTTTTTAAGAAAATATTTCTTTTCAAGGTAGTAATACATGTTCCGAATTTCAGCCAAATCGGACCATAAATGCGATTTTTGTAAATATAGCGACCCACGCGCCACCTAGCGGAATTTTTTTTTCATAATATTGCATTGTCATCGGGGTTATACATGCGTACAAAATTTCAGATTAATCGGTTGACAGGAAGAGGGTGAAATTTGAATTACTAAATTTGACCCAAGAATAAATAATAATAAAAAATAAAACAAACGGGGTGAGCTAAATAAAACCGTTTAATAATATGCAACATTCAACTTTTTGAAAAATTTCATTGGCTTTTCGGAAATTTTAATTGGAACGGTCTCACGTACATATAACGCAAACACCCTACAGAAAAAAATTACTAAAATCGACGGAAATTTTTACAGCATTGAGAATAGCACTTTTTACACTAAAATTGGTTGGCTACATAACAGTACACTTAGAAATCTCCTCAAAATCTTCTATAAATTCTGGCCGCGCTTTGAAATTTTTAATCCACTTTTAGAAATTTCTACGATTTTTCGGATTTTTCCATAAGCTTAGAAATCCTGCTTAAGGCGATTTTTATTGAAAAATTGTTTACATTTTTAAACGAAAATAAGAGAGTCAAATTTTCGACAGAACTGTTTGAAATAAATTTAAAAACCCTGGCGTATGATTTCTTTTTTGAGTCACTGTATATATTTTTCAATAAAATCGACTTTTAACTAGAGCCCTAGATACCGGGTATCGAGCAATTCGATCTGATCGTTTTTGTTTGAAGCCCGTTTGTTTTTCAATTGCCCGTACAAACATTCGAGCATTCGAGCTTACAAACAAAAAAAATGTGTATCGGAAAAACAAAAATAAAAAAAACTCCATATAAAGAAAAAAAAAAAAAATAAACAAAAGAAAAAAACAAACTTAAAAATACCCGAATTGTTCAAATGCCCGTACAAACATACGGGTAATAAACAAACAAACAACTCTTCGAGCATTTGAACAACAACTGTTCGGGCTAATCGAAAATGTTCAAAAAAAAATCGAGAGCTCTACTTTTAACACAAATTATTAAAATTTTGCATTAAACAAGCAATTTTGAATAGATGTACACAATAAAATATTTCTACCTATGTGCTACGGTTATAAATAATAATTTTCTTATATAATTTAGTTTTTTAATATTCCATTTTGACAGACAATAAGTAAAATCTCAAGTTCAGATACTCTTATACATTGCATATTTATTCCCATTGTAATTTATACTAATATTATTTGATTAAGATGATAAGTAATTGAAAGAAAACTTGAAATTTAAATAATTGGCGTTACTTTTCTGTTATTAGCATGTTAACAACAGCAATACCGTATAATAATTGTAGCGTTTGTTGAGCCGTAGGGAAGTGCAGGAACCATAGTAATTTTACCACAAAAGAGCGAATATAAGTACAAAGAATGTAAATTGTGGTAAAATTCCTGCGGTTCTTGCACTTTCCTACGGCTCAACAAACGCTAGAATTATAAGTAATACTTCGTGAAAAAGCGCTAAATTTCGAATTACCAATTTAGAAAAATTACTATTCTCATTGATTTTTTCCTGAAAAAGAAATGTATGCTAATAAAGTCAAAGATGGTTTTATGGTCAAAACGAATCTTTCGGGGGGGGGGGGGGGTGTTTTGTCCCCAAAACCCCCCCGTTACTACGCCACTGATGTCCCACATCCCGCAGTTTTCACGATAAGATATTTAACCAATCTCCTGTATTAGTTTCTACATCAGACATGAAGAAGGCTTTTTGGGCCATTTATTTTAATGAGTTTAATTTATTCTTCCTATTTCACTTTCAGAAACAGTTTGTATTAATTTGTTATACCTTTTCTGGTTTTTTTTTTTCTAATATTTTTTTTGGTTTTGATTTTAAACCAAAAATACTGTGACGGTAATATAATATATAATATAATATTATTTAATTCCAGGAATGATTAAATTAAGTACCAAATGATATTAGAAATAAACTATCCTTTTTTACTGTGTAGGTACAAAAAAGAGCAATAATGTATAAAAAACCTGGAAAATATCAATACCTACATTCCATCATTGAATAGACATACATACATATTACATACATACATTCATTTTATATACATACATATGTATGTGCATACATACATGTGTACAAATAAATAAAATGCGAACTTATTTTTTGAACGCTCAATTGTTGTATTCTAGTTTTCAAGTAAGAACTAAACACATACATACATACATACTATGTATGTAGGTACCTATGTTAAATAAAATATTTAACAACCCTTAACTCATACATATAGACTACAAATGTACATCAATATATACGTAGGTACATCGGTATGTAAATATAAATTTTTATAAATATCTATTAATTTAAATAAATTGAATAATTTAATTAGTTTAAATAAATACATACTTAATAAAATTTAAACTCGATATACCTACATACATATGTACATATACATACCTATCGCTATGAGAGCTAATAGGCCCGTCACGTAGCATACGTCAATCCGTCTACGTCGACGTATGTGACTGACAGCTCAGTAAACTGTGGGCATTTAAATGCACATCGGTACAAGTACGACGGATCCGTCGCCGCAACGTACCAAAATTGGTCAACACTCAACTTTCGGCATACGTCAATCCGTCGCTATGTCAGCTGATTGCTTTTGATCCTTAACCTTTAGCTACTCTTGAATTTTACTTTTTTTGCAATTTGCTTTTCGAGTTTTTTCTCATTTGTAAAACATTCCTCCATAAAACCAAAATGGTCAATAATTATCAGGAGATGTGAAGTTACTGAAAACTGAATTTCAAGAGGGCAACTTAAAAGAGAAATTACCAAATGTTCTAAAGAGTTACATTTTTGCCACCACCTCTGTAGTTAAAGGTTAATCAAACAGCTGATTTATGTATATCCGTCAACGTTTCCTATGTGGCGACCTCTCCGTCAAGTACGTGAGCTGTCAGTCACATACGTCGACGTAGACGGATTGACGTATGCTATGTGTCGGGGCTATAAGGCTTTTTAAAATATTATAATTATGTACATACATCCATATATACGTACACACATGCATGAATATGTAGGTACATACATAATTACATCATATTTATGGTCTAATAAACGCACGCCATCATCCAAAAATTGCGCCTTCACAATGCCATTAGCTGCTTAAACCTCACAACAAACCCTTGTGAACGCATAAAATGATAACTCAAAGAGCGATCAAGAAATGATAAACTCAAAAAATGATCGCTAGCGCAAAAAATTATGAAATAAACTCATAGAATGAATTTTCAAAAAATGAATTTTCAAACGATCTCTCATTTTAAAATGAATTTATGTAAGAGCTTATCGCCACTGCAGAGACCCATCGATCGCTGCTGACGTGCGTTCATTTGCGTTCGTTGTCACTGTGTATTTGCGCTCATGAGATCATGGCATAGCTCAGAATTATAGAGTGATAATTCGTTTGAGTGAGTTTATTTTGAGCGTTCTTCGCACCCTGCTTTCTACCTTCCCTGGACATTCAGGACAAAAGGGACTCTCATCTAACTTGAACCTATAAAGGTAAGCCCTAAAGCACCCATGTCCACTAAGGACCTGGGTGAGGTGGAAATTGGGTTCGCCGTGCATTCTATCTACCCAACTGCTAATGTTCGGTATAAGCCTGTACGTCCATCGACCTTTCGATGAGGCTTCCCAGCGCTGCTGCCACATTAGGCGGCACCTTCTTCTTATATCTGCTTTTTCGATGCATGTGATTGGCTTTGTTGCGTTATATAACTCGCACACTTCTCGTACTTGGATATCGATTGGAGACATGTTTGCAAGGACTTCAGCTGCATCGCCAGAGGTAGTTCGGAATGCACTTATAACTCGAAGAGCGGCGAGTCGATACACCGACTGTATTCCTTTCACGTAGGACTTACGCTCGAGGGCGTCGATCCACACCGCGGCCGCATAAAGTAGCACTGAACTAATTGCTCTTGAAATAAGATGCCGACGGCTTGAGCGCACGCATCCTTTCTTCGCCATCATTCTTGAGAGTCCACCATACATTTTCATTGCTTTTTCTGACGCGTTATTGAGATGGTCTTTAAATGTTAGCTTGCCATCTAGGATTACTCCCAAGTATTTCAGAGTTGGCTGGGAGATTATCTCGCATTCTCCAACAGATACACAAATTTCCTCTTGCACTTTCCTTGTACTTACGAGAACTACCTCAGTCTTATTTTCTGCCAGGCTAAGGTTTAATAGCGTAAACCAGTGACGAATTCGACAAATTGTATCGTTGCAAACGCGTCGGAGGTCTTCAAGATGTTTGGCGACTCCTACGACTATTAAGTCGTCTGCGTAAGCGATCAATTTCACGTTTGATGGCTGAGGGAGCTTTAGGACATCATCATACATTACGTTCCATAGCAACGGGCCAAGGACCGAGCCTTGCGGAACTCCACTAGAAATAGTGTAATTCTTAACGCCTTCGTCAGAATCATATATGAGTATTCTATCAGTGAAATAGCTCAGAATAATGTTCATGAGGTATTGCGGCACCTTGAAATTGCGTAGTGCCCTTATTATGTGGGACCATCCAGCCGAGTTAAAGGCGTTTTTTACATCTAGGGTAATAAGGGCGGAGTACTTTTTTGAGCCCCCTTTCCATCTTTTACCACTAACGGCGATTTTTGCGATATTAATTACCTCCCTTGTGGCATCAATCGTCGATTTGCCTTTTCGAAATCCGAATTGCCTTTCTGAGAGTCCGCCGGTGTTTTGGATAGCGATCTCCAATCGGTTGCATATTAATTTCTCATATATCTTACCAATTGAATCTAGCATGCAAATAGGCCGATAGGACGAAGGTTCATCTGGGGCTTTTTTAGGTTTAAGTATCAAAACTAAGCGTTGGATTTTCCATGGGGTGGGAAAGATACCCTCTGTTATACATGCATTGTACATCGATGCGAACATGCTTACGTTTGATTTTATTGCCTCTTTTAGGGCTTTGTTGGGTATTCCGTCCACCCCAGGCGCTTTTTTATCCTGTAATCTTTTAGTTACCTCCAGGAGTTCTTCTTCTGTTATTAGTGAGGGCCGTTCTATGGCATAACCTCGTGAAATTTGTAGTGGCTCGTGTTTTGGGAACAAGGTCTCGATTATCTTGAGAATGAACATTGAACATTTAGGCGGCTGAGTTTCAGACTTGAACTTCGCAATACATACTTTGTAAGCTTTCCCCCATGGGTCGACGTTTGCCTCTTCACAGAGTTTATTAAAACAGCTCTTCTTGCTTTGAGCAATGGCTTTTTTCAATGCTTTTTTGCACGTTTTGAAGCATTCCCGTAGTTCTATTTCTTTATCCCCTCTCCTATTTCTATGGTATCTACGCCGTGCTGCAATACATGATTTTCTGAGCATTGCTATCTCATCATTCCACCAGTATACCGGTCTTCTATGTCGATGAGAAGAGCCACGGCGCATCGCTGCGTCACATGCTGCGACCAACCTTTTTCCCATATCAGATACCAGGCTTTCAGCATTTCTATGTTTTGGTGGTGATGTGTCCCATGCCAGATTAAATAATTCAGCCTCAAAATCCCGCCTCCTCCAGGTGTACTTTTGGCATCTCGTACGGACCCCTGGGTGCGGACTAGAGGGTTGTGAAACTTCGGCAACGATCGCCATATGGTCGCTATTGGTATAGATTTCAGAAACATACCACCTTATTCTAGGACTAAGCGAGTCGTTTGCAAACATTAGGTCAATTATTGAAGATTTTTCCCCCTTTCTAAAGGTGCATTTTGATCCGCTATTTATTAGCGTAAGGTTCGCTTGGCTTAGAAATTCGAGTACGAGCTTTCCCCGATGGTTGGTGCGTGAACTTCCCCATGCTGTACACCAGGCATTAAAGTCGCCGGCTATGATTATTGGGACCTTTTCTCTAGCGTCCATTGTTAAATTCAACAGCATACTTTCAAATTCCGTTGAGGAAGCGCTAGGCGGAGCGTAGCAGCTAAATATATAAACACCGAATATTTGCACCCACGTGAAGCCGTTTCTTGCGCCTCTTGCGAAAGATTGGAAGGGGCGGCCTTTGCAAGACCATATTGCCGCTTTCCCGCTTGAGTCTGCGACCCAGGTGCAGTCAGGCCTCTATGTGTATTGCTCGCTAAGTATGGCTATATCGATATTTTCTTCTATAACTGTTTGCTTCAGCAGGTCTTGGGCTGCGGCGTAAGTTTAACTGCAGAATTCTCATTTTCTTAGTGCTTTTGTCATCTCAATATTTGTTGGGCACTTTGCGCTGAGGGTAGAGTGATCACCCGAACATAGCATACATTTATAAGCATTGGTGCACTCTTTTGCCTTATGGCCTGCGTTTCCACAACGCGTACACATAGATGACCTATCGACGTTATTTTTACATTGTCGCGCTAAGTGCCCTATATTAAAGCATTTGAAGCAACGGTTAAGTGGAGTATGTTCACGTATGCGGCAAATTGACCAACCGATCTTTACTTTATTTGCAATAATAGCTTTATTTGCGTCTTCTGATGGTAGCCTTATAAGTGCTATTTGATTGCCGTTTAAAGTTTTGCGCATCGACACAACGCTTGTTAAGTCTATATTTTGGACTCCACACTCTGCTTTTAGTGCGGCACAAACCTCATCGGGAGTTGTGATCTCATCCAGGTCTTTGCACGCAATCATGACTGTATGAGTTTTTGGTTGAATAACCGCCATTTCTCCGACAGTTTTTTCAAGGACCTCTTTAAAACTATTGGCTCGGTTATTCGGGTCGTTCTTGAGTTGGAGCAATAGGTCCCCTTTCACTGTTTTACGGATATAGGTGACTTTCGTACCCAATTCGTCCAAACCGTGGTCGCTTTTTATTTTGCGTAATATATCGGCGTACGATGCCCCTTCTTTTTTCGTTAGGATGATTGCATCCGGTTTGGATTTACTTTTCCTCTCGGCAGTTTTACTCTTTTTAACAACTTGGACCCACGTTTCATTATTATTAGCGCTTTCAGCTGAAACTCGTGGTCTAGTTATTTTCTCGGCTTCCCTCGTATCATCTTCGATATTATTTTTTACCTTTTTTGGCGACGGTGCGTGGGCGGCTAAATCACGGGTCCTTTTTAAAGGTTTTCTAACGATAGGGGAAGTTTGGGTTGCTTTTCCCAACGATTTATTAGTTGGATTACCCTCTCTATTTTCCTCTTGATCGTATAACATCTTTATAACGCTCAACAGGTCCAACAGGCCCAGACATCATGTTCTCCAGGTCTCTTATTTTCGCACCGAGCTGCCTGAAGGAAGAGGTTTTACCCCCTTTGGTGATTGCAGAGGTAGACACTTCCTTTTCGGAACGCATTTTTGGGATCGCACCATTATCGCTCGCTAATGCTGGTCCAGCAACGCTATGCACCGAACTTGTTGTTTTTGGCGGTGTTCTTGCCACCTTTGAATTCCTTCTAAAAGGGTTCTCCGGTGTAAGCACGAGATTATTTACCGAGGCCATGCCTCGGTGAAAATTATTGGGTCACCTAACAACTAACAAATTTTATAACTCGTGCTTGGAGGGTTAAGAAATGATAGTTGTCAGTTTGTATACGAGGTTGGCAACGCAAGCTCGCTGACAGATAATTGTCAATTTCTATGCGAGGTTGGCAACGCAGGTAAGCTCACTGACAGAACGAGTCAGCTGGTTTTATTGAAATAAGAGGAAGATTATTTGTTTATACAATTTATTTAATTAGTTTGTCCTTGTTTAACAATTTTGGTATGGAAAATACAAGAATTTAGCGCAAAAATTTTAATACGTATGTGAGTAAGTGTGTGTGTTGATTTCTAATTGAAAGAAATGTGAAATTAAAACTATGTTACTTATCTTTATGACGAAGACCTGAAACCGCTCTGCTGCCGGGCCAACCAAGGCGGGCACCTGTTCCAATATCAAGGCTAAGTAAGGCACAAAACTAATTTTAATCACAGAATCTATCTTGGACCACTAAAAACTCAACTAACACTTCTAACTGCACGGCACATATCCTACATACGTATATATGTTTCTTTGTAGGTATGTAAACACATATGCATGTTTTCATACGTACGTCCGCACATCATTGGACAAACGTCTGTTGTCAACAACAATCTGACATCAACTGATCGAATGCTAGCGGCTGCCGACATTGCCCGACAACGCTCTCTCACTAATGCACATGCAACTAATAATTCCTTTGCATGTATTGGAATGCCGATACCTGCTGTAGAGTGTGATTTTGGTTCGTCGAGAGAGGACTTTATTTTTCAATTGCCTACTTAGTCCATAGTAGCATTTATTGGCAGGAGTGATTCTTTGTTGGATTTCAGTGCTGACATTATTTTTGGTGTTAATGCTGGTTCCCAAATAGACGAAGTCCTTAACTGTTTCGAATTTGTAGCTATCAACAGTGACGTGGCTGCCAAGGCGTGCTGTTTCTTTGTGTGTTGACAGAAGGTACTTCGTCTTGTCCTCGTTGACCGCCAAACCCATTTTCTTAGCCACTTTATCCAGCTTGGAAAAGGCAGTACATACGGCGCGCGTGTTAGCGCCAATGATGTCGATGTCATCGGCGTACGCCAGCACTTGCACACTCTTGTGATATAAGATGCTTCCTGTATGGTTAAGTTCTGCAGCTCGTATTATCTTTTCCATCATCAAGTTGAAGAAGTCACACGAAAGGGAGTCACCTTGTCTGAAACCTCGTTTGGTCTCGAACGGCTCGGAGAGGTCCTTCTCAATTCTGACGGAGCTGGTGGTGTTAGTCAACGTCATTTGGCATAGCCGCAAACCAAATTCGGACATTGCGGAATATAGGCAATTCCTATTCGTGCTATCAAAAGCGGCTTTAAAATCGACAAAGAGATGGTGTGTGTCGGTTCCTTTTTCATGAGTTTTTTCCAGGATTTGGCGTATTGTGAAGATCTGGTCGATGGTAGATTTACCATGTCTGAAGCCACATTTCATTGTCCACCAAGAAGAATAGGTTACCATGAAAGAGAACAAGTTAGAACTGTTTTAGATGATTTGATGCAAATAACATAATACGACCAAGTAAGTCAGAATATTCTTCTCCCATTGTTTTAGTAAGAAAAAAGACAGGAGATATAAGGTTATGTGTGGATTTCCGTAATGTTAATAAAATTACATTAAAACATAACTATCCGTTGCCACTAATTGACGACTTACTCGATAGGCTAGTGAATAAGAGTATATTTTCATTGTTGGACTTAAAGAGTGCATTCTATCACGTTTTTATGGCAGAGGATTCGAAAAAGTATACTTCATTCTTAACACAGTTGGGTCAATATGAATTTCTAAAAATGCCCTTCGGCCTTAAGAACGCACCATCAACATTCCAGAGATTTGTCAGCCATGTTTTCGATGACCTGCTTCGGGCAGAGAAAATTGCTATATATTTAGATGACATCGTGATAGCCACAAGTAATGAGCAGGAACATATAGAAATTTTGCAGGAAGTTTTTACCAGATTGGTACAAAATAAATTACAATTAAGATTAGACAAATGTCGTTTCTTGGAATCGGAAATACGTTATTTGGGGTATAATATTTCGAATAAGGGCATACGACCAGATGAAAAGAATATAGAAGCTATAGTAAATTTTCCAATACCTAATAGCACAAGAGCTGTGCACAGCTTTTTGGGTTTGTGTTCCTATTTTAGGAGATTTGTTAAAGACTTTTCGCGGGAAGCTCAGCCTTTGTATAAATTGATTAAAAAGAATGCTAAATTTATATTTGGCGAAAAAGAGTTACGTTGTTTTGAAAAAATTAAAAAATAAATTAATCGGGGCACCAATCTTAGCAATTTACGATCCGAGGGATAGTACAGTTGCATTGCGATGCTAGTTCTTTGGGATTTGGAGCAATTTTATTAGAAAAGAAAATTGACGGCCAATTTCATCCGGTCTTTTATTTCTCGAAGCGTACTAGCGAATCCGAATCTAAGTATCACAGCTTTGAGCTGGAAACTCTCTATTATTTATGCACTTCGAAGATTTCGGGTATATTTGCAGGGATTAAAATTTAAAATAATAACCGACTGCAGTTCACTTATGCTAACATTAAACAAAAAGGAAGTAAACCCCAGAATAGCAAGGAGGGCACTCGAATTACAAAATTTCGAGTATACACTCGAACATCGTAATGGAAATAAAATGCTACATGTAGACGCACTAACTGTGTAACCTAAATCAAACGCACGCCGTCAATTTACTGTCAAAAATTTCTCATGCCCATACAACTTGTATGGGAGTAACCGAAATTGAACGGCGTGCGTAAAAAGCAAATTCGACGCCCAATTTTTGTTTTGCGTGACAGTTGAAATTAAGCATTGTGGGTGATTCTTTGCAAAAAAATTGACACTTGCTTTTGATATCGTGTCTGTTAGGTACATATTCCACAAAATAACAAGATATTCTCTGATTTTCTGTATTTTTCTATTTCTTTATCTGAACACGCACGCAAGTCAATTTCGGTTCAACGCATATGAAAAATTTGCGTGCGTGCGTTAAATTGACGACTTGCGTTTGATTTAGGTTACACAGTAAGTCGTATTTCAAACATTTTAGTGCTTGAGGAAAATACATATGAACAAAATCTATAAATTTGCCAAAATAGATATAAGAAAATTGCTGAGATCCGGGGGGAGCTAGAAAACAGTGAGAGTTGTATTTTTGAAATGAGAAATGGACTAGTATACAGGAAATACGAAAACAAAATATTATTGTATGTACCAAACCAGATGGAAGGAAATTTACTGAAAATGTATCATGATGAAATGGGTCATATGTGATGTGACAAAGTTTTTAATGCCATAATAAAACAAGTAAGGAAGCCTAAGTTCGAGTGGAATCGAACATTAGATACTCAGCTGTATGCTTTCATTGTTTGTTTGCGTTTGTTCGATATAGGGTGTATTTTATATGAAACGAGTGCTGCATAAACAGGGCGCAGCCACGCCCATTTTCAAAATTTATATCAATCATCCAAATAAGCATATAAATATTATTGTTAATGCAAAATTTCATCCATCTATGACTTTTAGTTACAAAGACTTCACGTTACAAATTCCAAAGGGGTGTTCCAGAAATATCTTTGTTAAAAAGTAGGCGTGGTCATAAACCGATTTCAATACATTTTTGCGTGTCTATTAACACATGTTATAAAAGTGTATAAACCAAGTTTCGTCATAATATCTCAGTTATTTGTCGAGTAGTAGGCACGTAGATTCCTTTGTATAAAAAGAGTCGGTGCCACGCCCATTTTACAAACTTTTTTTTATTTTTTGTTTCCGGTCTATTGTAAAACTCATGTCACAAAATTTCAATGAATTATCTTTATATTTCACAGAGATATCGCTTAAAATGGTTTTATTAGGTCACTTTATAATACCCATATATCAAAGTGGGCGTGGTCGTCAACCGATTTTGGTAATTTTTCGTCCACACATTTGGCTAAGTAAATATGTATATCACGCGTACCAAATTTCATCGATATATCTTCAACGGTTTCTGAGTTATGATATATAAAACTTTCAATATTTGCCCCTTAATAAGTGGGCGTGGCACCGCCCATTTTCCAAAATTTGTGTACTTTTTGTTTTATGTCCGTAGTTGGACTCCTGCCACAAAATTTCAGTGATAGATCTTTATATTTGACAGAGATATCGCTTAAAATGCGTTTATTAGGTCACTTTATAATACCCATATATAAAAGTGGGCGTGGCCGTCAACCGATTTTGATAATTTTTCGTCAAAACATTTGTCTAAGTAAGCAAATTACGCATACCAAATTTCATCGATATATCTTCAACGGTTTCTGAGTTATGACATATAAAACTTTCAATGTTTGACCCTTAATAAGTGGGCGTGGCACCGCCCATTTTCCAAAACTTCATCAAATTTCTTCATAAGGGCCTGAGCTCAATACGTGGGTACAATTTTATCACTCTAGCTATATTAGTGGCTGAGATACCAAATTTCTGATTTTTTCTATATAGGAAAAGTGGGCGTGGTCATGGTCCGATTTCGCCCATTTTCAATACCAACCGTCCCAGTCTCGATACCAACTTGCATTTCAAATTTCATCAAAATATCTCAATTTTTACGCGATTTAGAGTGCGTACGGACGGACGGACGGACATGGCTCAATGGATTTCTCTTTTCACCCTGATCATTTTGATATATATAAGTCCATATCTATCTCGATTATTTCATTATGTTACAATCCACCGTTGTGAAATCAAAACTATTATACTCTGTGTACTAGTACAGCTGAGTATAAACATATTGGTTTCCTAAAATGAGGGAAAAAAATTAAACAATATATTTCGAACTGCTTAAAGTGCATCGCATTTTCACCAAAAAGCGGAAAGCATGAGGGGCTATTACATAATATACCCAAAGGAAACATACCTTTCGAAACTATTCATATAGACCACTTTGGTCCAGTGTCACTCAAACATTCCAAAAAGAAATACGTGTTTTTGATAATTGACGGCTTAAGTAAATTTGTTAAATTATATCCGGTGTGTTCAGCAGGCACGAGGGAGGTCTTAAGCTACTTAAAATCATATTTCAGTAGTTATAGTCGCCCAAAAGTATTGATATCTGATCGAGGCAGCGCATTTACATCTAAACATTTCGAAAGTTTTTTTGGAAGATAGTAACGTAAAACATATTAAAATAGCGACAGGGTCACCTCAAGCCAATGGGCAGGTTGAACGCGTAAATCGTAGTCTTGCACCAATGATAGCAAAGTTAAGTAGCGGTGGCTCTAATTTTAGTTTAGATAAAATTTTACCCGACATAGAGTTCGCGATGAACAATACGATACATCGTAGTATTGGCACAACTCCTAGCAAACTCCTTTTCGGAGTTTCACAAAGAGGAAATATAATAGATTATCTAAAAGAAAAGTTGGAAGAAACTACATTAACTGAAAATGAGCGTAATTTAGCAGTAATCAGAAAGAAAGCAGCAGAAAATGTATTAAAGATAAAAAATTATAATAAATTGAAAAAAGATAAAAACCGTATACAAAGAACTTTTAAGGAAGGTAATTTTGTAATGGTAAAAAATTATATAAGTGTGTGCAAAAAGATTGCGCCGAAGTTCAAAGGTCCTTACACAGTTTACAAAGTCCTCCCCAATGATAAGTATCTGATTAGAGACGTTGAGGGATTTCAGCTAAGTCAAAATCCCTATGAAGGAATATGGGAAGTAGCAAACATGAAACCATGGTTAAATAATAATTTACCTAACAAAAGCGTAATCGGGGCGGTTACAAGTCAGGATGGTCGAACTGTGGCAGAGTTATAAGTTTATTTTGTAATTTTATGATATTTTAATTAAGTGGCATCTATTTTATACATGGAATATATTAAGTGATTATGGCAACACTGTCGAGAGACATATTGCAGCCAGTCGGAGAATAAACGTGGTGTGAAGAAGTGCGTGACTTTTTATTACTTACAATACTTAAGAATTATAACCGGAGAAAAAAGGCTTACTGGTCTGGCATGGTGCAGTGATATAACGGCCGCGGAAATGACGCCCACGCGCGTAGTAAAAAAAGCGGCGCAGGCGAAATTTTTTTTATTTCATTTACTTTAAATATGGTGTATTAATTGGAAAAAGGACCAGGCGAAAAATTGGAATAAAAAAGCGCGATTTTTTGTTAGCTCACCGCACGAAAAATAAACACGTCCACTCGGTTTAACTCATTTAATGGAAGTAAAGAATTCAGTTAGATGATTTACAAAAAGGAGCAATATGTTAATATGCACTTATATATGTATATTCCAATGTGTTAGTGTGTATTCATTTAATTCATTTAAGCGTATGTTCATTTTATCGCAGTTAGCATGTTAGATGACTGTAAAATTAAAGTAGTATACATATCTCACAAAACTCCGCCTCATCCCGATTGCGATTTGACTTACTACATATATATGTATGTAGGTATATGTATACATATGTATATTGAATGTAATTACTTCAAATTAAAATTTTTAATGAAAATTCAAAATTTACATAGTACATATGTGTGTATGTATGTAAATATGTGTGTATGTATGTAAATATTTACAAAAAGTCACTTATATTTCAATTTTAACAATGAACAGCAATTATTGTGCTTAGTCAAAGTTAAGGGTTTAGTAAAAATATCTGCTGCATTTGAATGTATGTATATTGAATGTAATTACTTCAAATTAAAATTTTTAATGAAAATTCAAAATTTACATAGTACATATGTATGTATGTGTGTATGTATGTAAATATTTACAAAAAGTCACTTATATTTCAATTTTAGCAATGAACAGCAATTATTGTGCTTAGTCAAAGTTAAGGGTTTAGTAAAAATATCTGCTGCATTTTCGGAGGTTTGTACATATTCAATGTCGATTTCGCCAGCCAAAAATTTTTCGCGCACATAATGGAAACGTATGTCTATATGTTTGCTTCTTTTGTGCACTGTTGGATTACGAACAGCAAATTGCGCCCCTTGGTTGTCGCACTTGATAATTGTTGGTGATTTTATAATTGCGTCATAACCCAATTCCGTCAATAAACTGCGATGGAAAGCGACTTCCTTGGCCCCTTGACACATGGCCACGTACTCAGCTTCCATCGCCATATGTTGTTTTTTGGCTTCTGTAAAAAGTATACTCATCACTGACATTATTGTATCGATATGCAACACTGTTGATTTTATGTCCATTTAATTGTACCACTCTTTCATACTGTCATTCGTAATTAGCTTTCAAATATTCACCTACCACACTTCACGTCCGCTTATGACATGGTAAATTTAGCCATGACCATATCGCTCGTTTCATTTGCATTTTAGTGGTGTCGACAGAGCTGTGAGAGGAGGACGTGAACTGCGGTAGGTTATATTTTATACATACATATATATACATTTTACTTGTTATTTAATACGTATTTTGTCTTTTAGAAATAAACGTTGTATTTATGTGCGAACACATGTTCGTTTCATTTTATAATTGTCGGATACGTTCATTTCAACAGTCCCGCTCATCTTCGACATCACACAGATTTATTTCGCAGTGCGCCGAAGTCAGCGCAAGTGTAGCCGGCAAAGCGAAGCAGTCGCAGTCAGCGACAAATTTCTTGTCAGTCAACGGAATTGCAGCGAATACTTATTTCCCAACGCAGCTGAATTCAGCGCAAGTAAAGCAGCGCAAGTGTAGCCGGCAAAGCGCAACGAGCATAGCGAAGCAGTCGCAGTCAGCGACAAATTTCTTGTCAGTCAATAGAATTGCAGCTGGCGAATATTTTTTAATCGCAGCCAGCAGAACACGTTTTAAATACATTTTAAATTATTACATTGTATTTAATATTTCATGAAACGAGCGAGCGAAATACAACAATCATCGTCGTCAAGAAAAAGCCCTCGTTTACACGGAAAAACTACAGCGTCGGCAACAATTACAGCAATGGAGACCACAATTCCTTTGAGCCTTTCTGGGGCAGCCAGCTCCAGTTGCATAACAGCCGTCACAGGTATCGCCACCACCACCACTACCACGGTTACCACTGCAGCACCCATAGATGACTCTAATAGCACCAAGACCTGTACCACCAGTGCCAACGCCGCCGCTTTTAACCTCCCCGTGCCTGCGAATACCAGCCAGGTTGGAAATGCAGATAGTAATGTAGAACCACAACAGAATAGCATTCACGCACAACAGGTGAGTTTTTTTTGTTGAAAAATTGAATTCTTTGGAGTCTCAGCTGCGTGATACTCAAATGCAGCTTATGGAAAGCAATAACCAGCGCCTTGCATACGAAGACTTACAGCGCCTTAACGTTACCCCTAGTATGTCGACGTCCAGCAGCGCTGCCAACGCTGTCGCATCCTAAAGCAGCAACGTTAGCTGCTCTAAACGGTACAAATCCCGCTACCCAAACTGCTATGTCACAATATTCTAGTGCAAATAATTTAAGATTTTCTCCGTATGCGCCAATCAGTAATATCATTGGTAATGTTCAAACCTATTCCCCTATTACCTCACTTGCACCTATCTCACATTATTCAAGTAGCAATTATATGCCGTCGTATGGTCCAACAACAACAACATCAGCCTACCAAAATCTTTTTTGAATGTTTTACCACCTCATTTGCCAAGTATGCCAAGCCCTTCGGTGCCTCGCAAAGTTCAAGAATTGCCAGAATTTAGTGGATGTCCAGAGGATTGGCCATTATTTTCAAACGTTTTCAATCAATCTACTACAGCGTATGGCTATACGAATTTAGAAAACAACCAACGATTATTGAAAGCATTGAAGGGCGAGGCAAGAGAGGTGGTGAAATCTTTACTCATACATCCAGATAATGTCGGTGCCGTGATGGAGCAACTTAGGCTTCGCTTTGGGCGTCCGGAATTGTTGATTCGTAGCCAACTGCGTCAAATTAAAGAAATCGCGCCGATATCTGAATCTGCCATCGACAAATTGATTCCTTTTGCGTCCAAAACCAAAAATTTAGCTACGTTCTTGCAGTCGGTGAATGGTTTCCAACATTTAGCAAATCCTACCCTTTTAGATGAATTGATCGGTAAACTTCCAATGAGTAAAAAGCTGGATTGGGCTAAATATGCGTCAACAATAAAACCTTATCCCACCGTATCCGACTTTAGTAATTGGTTGACTGAAGTAGCTAACCTAGTTTGTACGTTGCAAGATTGCGAAAACCGTCGACGAGTGGTTTTGCATACTGTTGAAAACAACAATAAAGAGGCTCTTAAGGTAAGCTATAATGCCAACTGTGTTATTTGTCGAGGTAATCATAAAATGAATGTATGTAAAAAATTTCTTGCGGGCAATGTGCAAGAGAGATGGGCGGAAGTTAAGCGTCGCCGCCTTTGTTTTTCTTGCTTGAGGGGTGGGTATTCTTCTCGAAGCTGTCGTGATAGGGTAGTCTGCCAAGTTGATGGATGCCAGAGGTGGCACAATAAGTTGTTACATGAGCGGGAAAATAATAGCGTCACTACTCCTAGACCGTCAGTCACGAATAGTAAAGATCATACTAACCACGTACCAGCAGTATTAAATTGCTCTGTGGCAAACAAATCGTCAAGTATTTTATTTCGCGTCGTTGCTGTAACTCTGTATGGTCGATTCAAGTCTATTAATACTTTCGCTATGCTTGATGAAGGCTCTTCAATTACAATGGTAGATAAGGAGCTAATTGATGAATTAGGCATAACTGGGGAAAAACGTGAACTCAATGTCCAATGGTTTGGTGGTAGAACGACACAAGAATCGGCGTGCATGGTTAAGCTTAATATTAGCGGAAAGGGCATGCATAAAAAGCACAGTTTGCGTTCCGTATACGCCGTTCCCAATCTGAAATTGCCAACTCAAAGTCTTAGTAGCCATGACAACGGAAATCGTAAATAAATTTCCCAGTAAGCTGGAGCCCTATACAAATGCAACGCCTAAGCTATTGATAGGGCTAGATAATTGCCATTTAGGGTTGCCATCCGAAACCCTTAAGCTCACCAAGCGAGGACCATTCGCAGCGAATACAGAGTTAGGGTGGGTAGTTTTTGGGCCAGTAAGCGAAAATAGTTTGCCAAGCGTTGTATGTTTGCATGTAAGGCACTCTGCACACGGAGCGTACTGCTTTAGACGCGTATTAGATACTACAGACGAAAGCTGTACGCTTTGATTTCGCGCACGTATATTTCAATTGAGGGCTGCACACGAGTCGTCAGCTTCATGCATTCGTCAAAGTATGCTGGCTACATGTCGCTTGGCGTAAAGCAGTGCTGGTAGCTAGGCGTACTACGCTTAGAAAAGAGGAAGAAGAAGATGTTTGTTTACATTTTTCCACTTGGTGGAATTTATGAAAGCAGTAAAATTTGTGTAAAAAATCGGAAAAAATTAGTGTATAATTAAAGAAAATGGAAGATTCCGTAAAATTTTTTATCTTTTCTATTTAAAGCTTCGAAATTTAAAGCAAATACCGTATTATTAATTTGTTTGTTTGTTTTGTGCAGAGAAGTTTCATGTCGCTTCGTGTGCAGATCTTGAGGCGTAGAGAAATCGACGCTACATGAAATGTCTCGTACGCGTCTATGACGATACGCCTCGTGTGCAGAGTGCCTTAGTACGGTTCAGAACCAGGAACTTCACGACTTAGTAGAGCGATATTTTGACATGGAAAGCTTTGGGATAAGAGCAGCGCCACCCGTGAAAAGAGATGTGGATATTCGTGCTGAAAACTTGCTCAAGGCTACAGTTTCGCGAGTCAATGGTAGATACCAGTCAGGCCTTTTATGGAGAAGCGACGATATGCACTTGCCAGGTAGCTATGAAATGGCGAAGAGAAGGTTGTATGGGATTGAACGAAAGATGAAGAGGGATGAAAGTTTTGCCATAGCCTACATAAATATTATGCAGAAATATGTCGATAGTAATTACGCTTGCAAAGTCCCAAACGATGAAATCAGCTCACCCCAGCCGAGACTATGGTATCTACCCCACTTCGCAGTTGTGAACCCAAATAAGCCTGACAAAATTCGACTTGTTTTTGATGCAGCCGCATGTGTTGATGGAGTTTCTCTAAACTCTTGCTTGTTAAAGGGTCCGCAAGACTGTCAGTTGATGGCAAATATTCTTTTTAATTTTCGAACTGGTCCAGTTGCGGAATGTGGAGACATAAAAGAAATGTTCCACCAAGTTTTAGTCCGTCCGGAAGATAGATGCTCCCAACGATTTCTGTGGAGGTTTGACGATAAACACGAGCTCGAAGAATACGAGATGCAGGTGATGACCTTTGGAGCTGCTTGCTCACCTTGCAATGCGCAGTATGTAAAGACCCTTAACGCTGAGCAGTATAGCGAAATTTTCCCACGTGCAGTAAAAGCAATAGTCAAGCATCACTACGTCGATGACTTTGTCGACAGCTTCGTTTCGGTTGAGGAAGCAGTCCAAGTATCCAAGCAAGTGCGCGAAATACATAACGCCGCTGGTTTTCAAATGAGAGGATTTATATCCAATTCGTCGTACGTAGCTAACACGCTCCGGGATGGTAATGATGACGTAACAAATAGCAATCATTTCGCCACCGATAGCTTGTTGACGGAAAAGGTATTGGGCATGTTTTGGAAACCAGAAGACGATACATTTAGATACGTTTTACGATTTCCGCGCGTGGATAAAGATGTTATTCGAGGACATAGAACGCCAACAAAAAGAGAGATGCTCAGTTACGTTATGCCCATCCTCGATCCCCTCGGATTTTTATGTTCCCTTACGGTTCGAGCGAAACTGCTACTACGTGAAGTATGGCGCAGGAAGATTGAATGGGATGCACCACTACCGGCTGATATTAACAATTCGTGGAGAAAATGGCAGTCAGACATTGAGAAAGTGACCGAAGTGCGCATTAGTCGTCATTACTTTCCAGATTATGATGGGAGCCATCTACAACTCCATACCTTTGTAGATTCGAGTGAGGAAGCATTTGCCGCTGTAAGTTATTGGAGGTACTCCACACCGTAGGCATAAAGACGGCATTCGTATGTGCAAAGACAAAATGAGCACCGATGAAACCAACAACAATACCAGGATCGGAGTTGCAGGCAGCCATGCTTGGTTCGCGTATGGCACAGATGGTGCTTCAGGAACATAATCTTCTATCGTCCTTTTTTTGGAGTGATTCCTCCACTGTTATAAGTTGGATAAAATCTTCCGAACGAAGGTATAAGCCATTCGCAGCACATCATGTGGCTGAGATTCTAGCGGCAACGGAGCCAAACAACTGGAGATGGGTTTCAACTCAATATAATGTGGCGGATATCGCTACTCGCCGACTTCAAGACATAGATTTGGCTGCTACATCACGTTGGTTTACATGGCCTTTGTTTCTGATGCAGGAAGAACACCTTTGGACTCAACAAGCGGATGAACACAACGATTGCGCAGCACTGGAGGAAGTAATCTCGCCACGCCATATATTATTTGCCACTGATAACGACTTTATAAACTTTGATCGTTTTTCATCGTATATAAGATTAAAAAGAACGACAGCATGGATTTTCAGATTTGTCAACCGCGCCCGCCAGCGCTTGAGCACGAACGAAAATTTCGGTTTGAATAGTTCCGAGCTAGACTTAGCAGAAAATTTTCTTTGCCACCAGGCGCAAGCTGATGCCTATTCGATGGAGATACGCTGTTTACATGAAAAGCAGACGCTGCCTAGTGATAGCACAATTCGAGAAATGTTGCCTCTTTTGGATAGTGATGGATTATTGTGCGTAGGTGGAAGAATTGAAGCTGCAACATATCTCCCCTTTGAAGCGGTTCATCCGATCACCTTGCCCGCCAAACATCGAATTACTGCGCTAATCGTCGCTGACTACCACCAACGTATGAAGCATCAAAACATCGAAGCAAAAATTGGTGAAATTAGACAAAAATTTTGGGTTGTCAAACTTAGGCAAGTCTTACGAAGCGTAACAGCCAATTGTCAAGTGTGCAAGATAGAGCGATTGAAACCAGTTACACCTATAATGGCCGGACTGCCCGTTGACAGATTAACGCCATTCATCAGACCATTTACGTATACCGGGCTGGACTATTTTGGGCCGTTGAAGGTCACGATAGGGCGTCGCACTGAAAAGCGGTGGATAGCGCTTTTCACATGTTTAACTGTGCGCGCTATACATTTAGAAGTAGCGTACGACTTATCGACTGACTCCTGTATTTTGGCGATTAGGAACTTCATTAACCGACGTGGAGTGCCTATGAGAATCCGCAGCGATAATGGCTAAAATTTCGTAGGTACCGATCAAGTGGCTAGTAGGGATGCAAATTTTGAGGTCCAACATCGATACATCGATGTTCGATGTATTGAAAAAATTAACATCGATCCTAAAAAAACATCGGAAGAAAACCATCGATACATCGATGTTTTTTTTCAGCTAAATTGTTCGAAAAATATATGGCTCCGGTGGATTTGATGATAATTATAATTGAATGGCTGTTGGGTACTCTCTCACACACCCCAAAATTGGAATTTTAATAAAATTTCGACCCGTAATATGGAGTCACATTACCAACCTGTGGAGGATTTATTATGTGTATGTATAAATTACCACTGACTAAAACAACAGTCAAATATCGTCAGGGTTGACATCGATGTATCGGCGATTTTTCGATACTGAATAATTTTCAAATATCGATGATAAACATCGAATTTTCGTTCGATACTATCGATGTTTCAAAAACATCGATGTATCGTTTGCATCCCTAGTGGCTAGGCGTTTCGACGAAGTCTTTGACTATGAGAAGGTGCAAGGTGAACTGGCCAAAAAAGGGGTGGAGTGGATGTTTAATTGCCCAAATAATCCTTCGGAGGGTGGAGTTTGGGAGCGGATGGTTAGGTGCGTTAAGCGAGCGTTATATCATATGTTGAAGGAGACGGCACCTAAAGAGCACACTTTACAAAGCGCGATTATCGAGGCAGAAAATCTCGTCAATTCTCGCCCACTGACACATTTGCCATTGTCAGCTGACCAAGATGAACCGCTTACGCCTAATCATTTTATTCTGGGAACAGCGAACACTGCCAAAACGCCGGCAGTAAATGAAGCAGAGGAAAACATATGGGTATTACGAAAGCAGTGGCGCGCTGCACGACAGTTACGAAAGAGGTTCTGGAAGCGGTGGATACACGAATATCTGCCAACTTTTAGCCCCGACACATAGCATACGTCAATCCGTCTACGTCGACGTATGTGACTGACAGCTCAGTAAAATGTCGGCATTTAAACGTACGTCGTCACACGTACGACGGATCCGTCGCCGCAACGTACCGAAGTTGCCCAAAAGTCAACTTTTGGTATACGTCAATCCGTTGCTATGTCAGCTGATTGCTTTTGATTGTTAACCTTTAGCTACTCTTGAATTTAACTTTTTTTCCAATTTGCTTTTCGAGTTTTTTCTCATTTGTATAACATTCCTCCATAAAACAAAATGGTCAAGATTATCAGGAGATGTGAAGTTACTGAAAACTGAATTTCAATAGGGCAACTTAAAAGAGAAATTACAAAATATTCTAAAGAGTTAAATTTTTGCCACCACCTCTGTAGTTAAAGGTTAATCAAACAGCTGATTTGTGTATATCCGCCCACGTTTCCTATGTGGCGACCTCTCCGTCAAGTACGTGAGCTGTCAGTCACATACGTCGACGTAGACGGATTGACGTATGCTATGTGACGGGCCTATTTAACATGACGCGTTAAATGGTGCACGAGAACAACTCTGTTGCGAACAGGTGACCTCGTATTCATTTGCGATCCAGATTTACCGCGACGTCAATGGTGCCGTGGTGTGGTGGAACGGGTATTCAGGGGCTCCGATGGTGAAGTGAGGCGCGCTGACGTCAAAACAAAAACAGGTATTCTACGCCGCCCAACGTCTAAACTTGCTGTCTTGGATGTCGTTTGTGGTGAATCAGCGTGATTCACGGGGTAGGGGATGTAAAACGTATACTCATCACTGACATTATTGTATTGATATGCAACACTGTTGATTTTATGTTCATTTAATTGTACCACTCTTTCATACTGTCATTCGTAATTTGCTTTCAAATATTCACCTACCACACTTCACGTCCGCTTATGACATGGTGAATTTAGCCATGACCATATCGCTCGTTTCATTTGCATTTTAGTGGTGTCGACAGAGCTGTGAGAGGAGGACGTGAACTGCGGTAGGTTATATTTTATACATACATATATATACATTTTACTTGTTATTTAATACATATGTATTTTGTCTTTTAGAAATAAACGTATTTATGTGCGAACACATGTTCGTTTCATTTTATAATTGTCGGATACGTTCATTTCAACAGTCCCGCTCAGCTTCGACATCACACAGCTTCCCAAGCGATCAACCCACCACTGAAGAATAGTGCAAAGCCACTTATAGATTTCCGATCACTCGGATCCGATCCCCAGTCAGAATCTGTGAAAAAAACTAAATTTTGATTATTAGACATATACGTCAACATACCCTTGGTCTTGTATTTGAGATAACGCAGTATTCGTTTTGCCGCAACAAAATGTTCATTATGTGGATGACTGTGGTATTGAGAAAGTCTGGACACCGCATATGCAATACCCGGTCTAGACGTGACGGCCAAATAAGTCAACCCTCCTAGCAACGACTGGTACTCTTCGACGTTTGAACCAATGTATTCCTTAATCATACATTTTTCAAGAACTGTGCCCTGCACGAACGGTATAGAAACTCCCTTACAATTTTGCATATTCCACTTTTTCAACAAATCGGTGGTGAACTTTTCTTGATGAATGACGATGTCACCGCGGTCTTTTTTTCTATCAATTTTCATTCCTAAGTAGTAACTAATTGGTCCGCCATCTTTGGCAACAATTTGCGCACGTATTTTATTAATAATACTTTTCATTGTAATCTCTGAGGTGTATGCCAAAATAATGTAACAAACCTGGTTGTCTCATGTAAACGTCTTCTTGCAATTCACCATGCAGATATGCAGAAACGATGTCGATGTGATTAACTAGTAAATTGAATTTTGCAGATATCGCCAATACTAAGCGAATGGTCGATTGCCTCGCCACAGGTGCGTACGTTTCGTTGAAATCCTCTCCAAAAATTTGAGAACAACCCTGCGCCACCAACCTTGCCTTGAATTTTTCAACTGATCCATCTGCATTAAATTTCGTCGAAAAAACCCACTTCGATCCGATAACATTTTTTCCATTTGCATAATCCACTAACTCCCATGTGTTGTTCTTCACTAACGAATTATACTCCGCCTGCATGGCGTTTCTCCACTGCTCGCCGTTTTCCGAATTCAACGCACTGGACACAGAAAGAGGATTACCCACCAACAAATTTAAATGTTCCGTAGATTCAACCAGATATTTTTTTCGTGGGCGACCAACGCTACCGCTTCTAATAATCCTCGGTCTACCCCTTTTGCGCTTTCCAATAACAATTTCTCCATCTTCGCCACTATTTTCACAAGACGTTTGTTCCACTTGATCTAATTTGTTTGCTCATTTTGGCACCAACACTTTTTCATTATATTTCATATTTCATATTTTTTTTTTCATATTTATTTATTCAAAATTCAGTCAAATGAAACATGTAATTCTTACTGACTAAGGAACATAAACACTTAGAAGCTAGATAGTTAATATACACTAATCTTGGTATATACATAACTTAAGCGTTATAACAGCCTATTTTTGTTAAAGGAAGTCACTAATAATGCTAAAAAGGACGGGAATGGTGCGAGAAAAATCTAAATTAGGGACATTGTTTAATTCAGACAGGGCTCTAGATACGGGGGCAAATTTAGTGTAATTAACTCTTTGGAAATCAATGTAAAAGAGGGGGACAGAACGAAGAAAACGCGGGGGAACGAAAAAAATTATTGATTGTAGAAGCTCGGGACAGTCAATTGTCCCTTTGAGGAGATTAATTACGAAGCTGCATGAGATAAAGGCTAGTCTAGATTTGAGGGGTTTTAGAGAAAGAAGTTGACAACGCGATTCATAGGAGGGGATAGGGTCGGAAAAGTTCAGTGAACGAAGCGCGAATTTAATAAATCTTTTTTGGACTCGTTCTATGCGATTGATATGAATCGCGTGGTGAGGCCTCCAAATGAAGGCGGCATAGTCCAACCTAGACCGTACTAAAGTATTATATAACAATTTGAGCGTGTATGGGTCAGAAAAATCCGAGCTATTACGCCGAACAAAAGCTAGCATGGCGTATGATTTGGAGATGACATAATTAATATGTGTGGTGAAAGTTAATTTAGAGTCAAAGTAGATCCCCAAGTCTTTGATCTCAGTAATATGACTAAGGGATGTGCCAGAGATATGGAAAGTAGTGGGAATTGTATTGGATTTCCTAGTAAACGTAGCATTAAAACACTTGTTTACATTCAGAAAAAGGCGGTTGCGTGTGCACCACGAGAAAAGGTTATTTATGTCGAGCTGAAGAGCATGGGAATCACGAAGATTACTGTCTGACGAATAAACCTTAAGGTCGTCTGCATACATAAGAAATTTTGAAAACTTGAAGCAAGTTTCGATATCATTTATAAACAGAATGAAAAGTAATGGTCCCAAGATACTGCCTTGAGGAACCCCAGAAGACGCGATAAATGAATACGAGCAGATGTTGTCAAATGCGACGACACATTGCCTGTTTATAAGATACGAACGAATCCAATCTAATAAAGTGGAATGAAAACCAAGGTATGATAGCTTGGATAACAAGATGGTGTGGGACACTCTGTCGAAAGCCTTGGAGAAGTCGGTGTATATCACGTCGACTTGAAGCCTTTTATTAAATGCCGCTAAGCAGTCTTCGGTAAAGATCGCAAGATTGGAAACCGTAGAACGGCCTGCGATAAAACCGTGTTGATTAGGGGAAATGAGGTTACTGGCTAGGAAAGATAACTTTTCATAGACAAGTGTTTCGAATATTTTGGACACAGTCGACAATTTAGAAATTGGGCGATAATTGGTAACGTCATTTTTGTTTCCACTTTTGAAAATCGGGGTTATAAATGCTTTTTTCCATTCATCAATAAAAACCCCACTTGATAAAGACTTGTTAAAAATTAAAGTTGGTGGTTCGATCAATGCAGGGCACATCCTAAAAATTATGGCGGAAAGGCCGTCGGAGTCTTCTTGAGTTGAGGGCTTAAGGGACTGGAGGACCCTATCAACATCCGAAGTAGACAAAATAAGCTTGCCAATAGAAATGGCGGACTCGGGTAGATAACTGGCATCGAAATTACTGCCACTATCCGATACAAAGTTGGATTGAAAATAGTCCGCGAATAGATTCGCGGAATCATGGGGCGTATTGACACGCTTGTCGTTATAAAACAATTCAGAAGGAATGTTTGATTTAGATCTTTTTTCATTGATAAACCTCCAAAATGCTTTGGGATTTTTTTTTGATATTAGATTCCTGCCTACGTATATAGCCTTTATATAATGACTTCTCTTTACGTGTGAACTTTTTAAGACACTGGCGATATAAAGTACGATGAGTGAGCGAGTTTGACAATTTGTATTTCTTGTATAGTTTATTTTTTTTGTTTTTTAAAAGCTTTAATTCCTTGGTGTACCAGGGTAATACATATTTTTTTTTGTGTTTAATGGGAATAGTAGCCAGGCAGGACTCGTGAACGCATGATTTGAAGACACTAAAAGCTGTTGACGTATCTAAATTAGTTAGAGTATTGACCCAATCAAAGGCCATTAGCCTGGAGTTTAGTAAGTCAAAGTCGCAAGAGTTGAAATTAAAAGATTGCCTAGGGCTATCAGCTGTAGTCGAAAAAAACTTATATGATTTTAGCGTTAGAACCAGGGGAATATGGTGGGCATTACTAGCGGAAATGGGCGTAATAGATTCTTCTAAGTTAAAATTAAAATTATCGCTTAGGAAAATTAAATCCAAGAGGCGGTTATGACTATTGAAATAACAATTAATTTGAGTTAGACCAATACTTAAAATTTTGTCGATTGTAAAGAGATCAAGTTCGCTAGCTGCATTTGCCGGAGTCAAGGCACGTGAATTATCCAATTTACGCCACACAATCGAGTTGAGGTTGAAATCTCCAAGCACACAGAGATTGTGTTCAGCAAATTTGGAGCTCAACGACACCACATTGTCTACATGCGCTTTGCAAATAGTAAATGGGCTGTTGGGCGGTATATAAGATGCACAGAGGAAAAATCGGTCTGCCGCGCATCTAATATCAACACAAAGTTGGTCAAGAGTAGTGTCCGAGTTCTCGACCTTAACGACGGACGAGTTGTATTTTCGCTGAATGGCGACTAAAACTCCGCCTCCTCTGCTGCACCCAGTTTTCGTCTCATCTCGGTCTTTACGAAACACATTGTAAAGATTTAGGTCGAAATACTCTGTATCAAAAAAGTTGGAAGTCAGCCAGCTCTCAATAATGACAAATGCGTCGAATTCCAAGCGCGAACTTAACCTGTAGACTGCGTTGGTCTTAGTTCTCATACCGGAAACGTTTTGGAAATATATCCTGAACTGGTTATATCGGCTGCTTAGCGTTTTGTCGCTTTTTATTTTCGCATCTTCCACTGCTTTTTCGTTTTTCTCGTTGCTTTGAGGTTTGTTCGTCTTTATACCTTCGGTTTGCGCCGTCTTTTCTTCTGGTTCTTCTTGGGTGTCATTCGTTTGGTTCGCCTCTATACCTTCCGTTTGCGCTATATTTTCTTCTTCTCGTTCGCTGCTAAATGCATTCTCAAATCCCCATCCATCACAATTATTAAGATTGTAAAAATCAACGTCTTTTGGTTCATTGCTTTGACTTAAGCTATTTTCAAAAAATATAACATCGCGTGCAATAGTAATCGATCGGTTTGATGGATTATACAAACGGTAACCTTTGGTTCGTTCAGCGTATCCAACGAAAATCATTTTTATACCCTTAGGCTCAAACTTGGATTTATTTACCCTATTACACAACGATACCGCTTCGCAACCAAAGACTTTGAAGTGCGATACAGGAGGTTTCTTACCCGTCCAACTTTCATATGGTTTGCTGCCTTTTACTAACTTCGTCGGCGAACGATTCCTTATATATGTAGCTGTTCGGTTAGCCCTTTCGGCTACACCGTTTTGCTGTGGGGTATAACTGACCGTAGTTTGATGATGTATACCATGTAGGTTAAAGAAGCTTTCAAACTGTGAATTGATATATTCTCCGTTGTCACTACGCACACATTTCAACTTACGCCCGGTTTGTTTTTCGGCGTCAAGCATGAATTCTGTGAAGGCTTTAAACGCATCAGATTTCTGTCGTAAAAAGCGTGTGACTACAAATCTTGAATAATCGTCTATGAACGTAATAAAATAACGCGAACCGCCCTGAGACACGGTTTTCATTGGCCCGCAAATGTCAGTATGTACTAATTGCAGTACATCAGTGGTGTAAATATTTGAATACTTACTAAAAATTATTTTGTGAATTTTACATACCGCACAAGTTGAGTTGAGTTGGAGGATGGCTCCGTGTGTAGAAGTCCACGTAAGTGGGGAAAGCTTCTGACTGCCATCCACCTGGGGGTGGCCAGAGCGATTCTTTTGCATGCGGAGCAAGCAGCTCACGACTTCCGCGCAGTGTCCTCTGGATAGCCACCGAACACCCGTTTGGTGGTGAACCAAAGTGAGAAGGCGACAACTCGACAAGGCCACTCCGACATATTCGGTTTAAGGGCTTGTTGAGGGGAATAATTGCAGCGTCTGTTCACCAGTAGGTGCGGCTGCGAGCGGGCGTCTGACTTGGAGCAAGCGGCTCGCTATATAAACATGTAACAATAAACAACTCCCGCAGTGCGGGTTGTGCGTCGGTCTTGGGACCCACCACGTAAAAATCCTTATCCAATGAAAAGCAAAATAAAGCCTCGGATGAGACCACCTCTTTTTAATGACGACCATGGCAAACGTTTAAAGGACTATGATTTGAGGGTATGCACCTGGAACGTCCGGACCCTTAATAGGGAAGGTGCCGGTGCCCAGCTGGTTGATGTTCTCGATAAAGTAAAAGCTGACATCACCGCCATACAGGAAGTACGATGGACGGGGTATGACCCAAAGAAAATCGGGTCTTGCGTCATATACCATAGTGGCCATGCAAAGGAGCACATATTTGGTGTTGGTTTTGTGGTGGGAAAGAGGCTCACCCGCCGAGTACTGTCTTTCACGCCAGTGAACGAGCGTCTAGCCGCCATCCGCATCAAAGCGAAGTACTTCAACATATCGCTCATCCGTGCCCACGCCCCGACGGAAGAGAAGGACGATGCGACCAAAGACTCCTTCTATGAGCTATGATCGCTGCCCCCGCCGCGATAAAAATATCGTGCTTGGCGATTTTAATGCCAGAGTGGGCAAGGAAGGTATCTTTGGCGGAACAGTCGGAAAATTCAGTCTCCACGACATAACTAGTCCCAATGGGACGAGGCTGATCGATTTCGCCGGGTCCCGAAACATGGTCATTAGCAGTACCAGATTCCAGCACAAAAAATACACCAAGCCACATGGCTGTCACCTGATCGAAAAACGCGAAATCAGATCGATCACGTCATGATCGACGGCAGATACAGCTCCAGCATCCTAGATGTGCGCACAATCCGTGGTCCCAATATCGACTCGGACCATTATCCAAGATACGCACCCGCATCTGTGCAGCAAAGAATGTGCCAACAGGAAAGCAAGGAAAGTTTGAAGTCGAAAGGCTGGACGTGACGCAGACAGCCCATGAATACTCCACCCGGCTCTCACTCCTGCTCTCTGAGAGCAACCCTCCACCAAACGATGTATCCGAGGAATGGGAACACATCGCTCGTTCACTTCGCACCGCCGCTGAGGAAACTATTGGATACCAGCGAGCCCGCAGAAAAAACACCTGGTACGATAAGGAATGCCGCGACGCATCGGAAAGAAATAACGCCGCCTATAGAGCCACATTGTGTGCGGGCGGAACACGAAGCGTATGGGAGCGCTATCGGACGGCTAAGAGGGAAGAGAGGCGCATTTTTCGAATGAAGAAAAGGGAGGCCGAAAGGCGCGAGTATGAAGAGCTTGAGATGCTGGCGGATAGGAATGATGTTCGAAAATTTTATCAAAAAGTCAGGGGGATGACTGAAGGTTTCAAGACCGGGACAAATTCCTGCCGGAATGATAACGGCGATCTGGTAACTGATGTCCAGAGTGTACTTAAGTTGTGGAGGGACCACTTCTCCTCCTTGCTAGATAACGACAACAATGAAATTGCGGGAAGAGAAGATGTTCGACCCGAATCCCCAATAGCAGATGATGGTAGGCATGTTGCACCACCCGCTCATGACGAAGTGCGAATAGCAATGTCTCGGCTTAAAAATAACAAGGCCCCGGGCGCTGACGGCTTGCCAGCCGAGCTATTCAAACATGGTGGCGAAGAGTTGATAAGGAGCATGCATCAACTCCTATGCAGAATATGGTCGGACGAACGCATGCCCGACGATTGGAACTTAAGTGTGCTCTGCCCAATCCACAAAAAAGGAATTTCCACAATACGCGCCAATTATCGTGGGATAAGCCTCCTGAATATCGCATATAAGGTCTTAGCAAGTGTATTGTGCGAAATATTGAAGCCCACCGTCAACAAGCTGATTGGACCTTATCAGTGTGGCTTCAGACCTGGTAAATCTACCATCGACCAGATCTTCACAATACGCCAAATCCTGGAAAAAACTCATGAAAAAGGATTCGATACACACCATCTATTTGTCGATTTTAAAGCCGCTTTTGATAGCACGAATAGGAATTGCCTATATGCCGCAATGTCTGAATTTGGTTTCCCTCCAAAACTTATACGGCTATGCCAAATGACGTTGACTAACACCATCAGCACCGTCAGAATTGGGAAGAACCTCTCCGAGCCGTTCGAGACCAAACAAGGTTTCAGACGAGGTGACTCCCTTTCGTGTGACTTCTTCAACTTGATGCTGGAAAAGATTATACGAGCTGCAGAACTTAACCATACAGGAAGCATCTTATATCAGAAGAGTGTGCAACTGCTGGCGTACGCCGATGACATCGACATCATTGGCACTAACACGCGCGCCGTATGTTCTGCCTTCTCCAATTTGGATAAAGAGGCTAAGAAAATGGGTTTGGCGGTCAACGAGGACAAGACGAAGTACCTTCTGTCAACACACAAAGAAACAGCACGCCTTGGCAGCCACGTCACTGTTGATAGCTACAAATTCGAAACAGTTAAGGACTTCGTCTATTTGGGAACCAGCATTAACACCAAAAATAATGTCAGCACTGAAATCCAACGAAGAATCACTCTTGCCAATAAATGCTACTTTGGACTAAGTAGGCAATTGAAAAGTAAAGTCCTCTCTCGACGAACCAAAATCACACTCTACAAGACACTCATCGTTCCAGTCCTCATGTATGGCGCAGAAGCATGGACTATATCAAAAGCAGATGAGATGGCGCTTGGAGTATTCGAGAGGAAAGTTCTTCGGAGGATTTATGGACCTTTGCGCGTTAGCGAGGGCGAGTATCGACGGAGATTTAACGACGAGCTGTACGAGCTGTACGCAGACATCGACATTTTTCAGCGAATAAAGATCCAGCGGCTGCGCTGGACAGGTCATGTCGTAAGAATGGACGAAGGTGCTCCAGCTAAGAAAGTATTTTTATCGAAACCCGCTGAACGCAGAAGAAAAGGGAGGCCTCCACTGCGTTGGGAAGATCAGGTGGACAGTGATGCTGACTCCCTAGGTATTCCCAAGTGGCGCCATGCTGCGCGAAACAGAAATAGCTGGCGCGCTTTATTGAACTCGGCCAGAATCGTCTAGACGGTTACGTGCCAATTAAGTAAGTAAGTAGTAAGTACAAGTTGAGCAACTGGCATATTTACGTTTAGCCCATGAACAATATTTTTTTCTCGATAACTCACAAACATCTTTTACATTTAAATGTCCAAACCTCTTGTACCAAATATCTATGTTAGAGTTTCTCTCGTTCACCGCCACGTTAATACTCTCACTTTTTCTAAAATTAATATAGAATATGCCATTCTCCTCTTTCGCCGAAAAAATTGTTTCTTTATTAGGTAATTTTACTTCGGCAATTTTTTTTCGAAATTGCACTGAGTAGCCGTGCTCAAGTATTTTGCTCACCGATACAAAATTTCCATGCAAACTTGGAACATAAAGAACGTTTGTTAGTGTAATACTACGAATGTCTGTTTCTGTTTTTACACTAACTTTGCCTATGCCCTTGGAAAGTATGGTTATGTGTTAACCATTTATTTAATATTTTATATTTAATATTTACAAAATACAACTTAAACTAAAATGAAAATTAAATTTGTTTTATGTATACTTGTGCGGAACGGAAGAAGAATACCACGAACGATGATCGGTTGTAGCTAGCGATGAGTAGATGTCATCAACTGTTATAGTTGCCAGATGATGATTGTAATAGTATTATAGCCAATTGGTTCTTTGGTTGCCACAGTACTCCCGTTCCAGATTTTCAGGTAGTGAATCGAACTGGAAGTCGGATTGTGCGTCCTCGACGTGTTACTTTTGTTGCCGATGGCTCCGTAGGACTATCTGCGGTTCTAGTTGGTTCCGGAGTTTCTGTTAGAACTTCTGGTTGGATTATCTGAGGTGTCGAATTTGGACCATCGTGGTGAGTAGTACTCATAGGTGTGGAATCTGAGTCATCCTCCGTGGTGATGAACGCCGGCTTGAGGCGATCTATAGATATGTTTACTAGCCTGTTGCGTATCCTTATTTTATAATGTTTAGATTTTCGTTTCTCGATTTTAAACGGGCCTTCGTAGGGTGGTGTAAGCGCTGGTTTAACTGTGTCGTTTCGCACGAATGTATGCGTTGCATGTTCTAACGCGGGGTGTACGAAAATCTTCTCTTTATCGTGATGTGCTGTATCGGTTGGTCGGATTTTTTGCATAGTGTTCGTGAGCTGTTGAACAAAATCTGAAGGCGAGACGTGTTTAGCATGTTCGAACATATCGCCTGGTAGCCTTAGTGTTGTACCGAAGACGAGTTGCGCGGGAGTGGCGTCCACATCTGGTTTATAAGCCGATCGTAGTCCGAGAAGGATGATTGGGAGTTCGCGGGACCAATTTGATGGACTTCGAGTACACATAATGGACGCCTTCAAAGTGGAACCTTTCTATCATTCCATTCGCCTGTGGATGGTACTCTGTCGTGCGAAGGTGTGTGATGCCCAAAGTTCGTGAAAGTTCCTGGAAAAGTAGCGACTCGAATTGTCTACCCTGGTCAGTGGTGATGCGCAACGGTATACCATATTGTTTTATCCAGCCTTCGATTAGTGCGAATGCGACTGTATCAGCGTTGATATCGCGGATTGGGATTGCTTCTGGCCACCTTGTAAAACGATCAATTATCGTGAGGCAATATTTAAAATCGTTGCAAGGTGGGAGAGGGCCGATCAAATCTATGTGGATATGCTCGAACCTTTGTGAAGGTAGAGATAATCTAGATAGTGGTGCAGAAGTGTGTCTGCCGATTTTGGCGCGCTGGCATTGTATGCAGTGTTGTACAAATTTAGAAATATCTTGATCCATTTTGTTCCAAACGAATTTCGGTTTGATAAGTTTCGCTGTAGCCTTCTTTCCTCCATGGGAAATATTGTGTAGCGTTGCGATTACGGATGCACGACATGCTTTCGGTATGAATGGTCGGGCAACGGTTCCGGAAACATCACAAGTGATTGCTGTCTTTGTGTGTGGAAGTTGAATTATCTTTAGTTGTAAAGACATTGAGCTTGATTCGAGCAATTTTTGCAGCTCTTCACAAGACTTTTGTTTTTGAGCGATGTCTTCATAATCGATTACTTGGCTGTTGCGTTGAAGAGAGTTGATACGCGAGAGAGTGTCAGCTGTTGTATTGACCTCACCAGGTAGATGAACAATTTTTGTGCAAAATTGCCCAATATAATCCAGTTGACGAATTTGTCTGGGTGATGCTTTGTCGCTTTTCTGAAGAAAGGCGAAGGTAAGCGGCTTATGGTCGGTTGCTATTGTAAAATCCCGGCCTTCGAGTAGGTACCGATAATTTTTAATAGCTGTGTAGATAGCAAGTAGTTCGCGGTCGCACGTGCTGTACTTACGTTGAGCATCGGTGAATTTTCGAGAGAAAAAAGCAAGAGGCTGTAGTGTATTGTTGACCATTTGATGAATGACTGCGCCCATAGCCGAATCACTAGCGTCGGTGCACAGTATTATCTCAGCTCCTGGACTTGGGTGCGCGAGATAAGTAGCGTTTACTAAATCCTCCTTACATCCATTAAAGTGTTTAATGGTATCCTCGTGCCAGCTTATAAGTGTTCTGTCGTTTTTGATGTTGCCTTTTATTAGTGCGAGGAGAGGTTGTTGGTGTTTCAAAGCGTTGGGGATAAACCGACGGTAAAAATTTACCATAGCGAGAAACCGTTTTAACTCACATACTAACTTTGGAAGTGGGTAGTTTTTTATTACTTCTATTTTTTCCGGCATTGGTTTAATGCCGTGAGGTGTTAGTAAGTGACCTAAAAAGTTAATCTGATTTTGAGCAAAGACGCATTTCGATGGATTTATTGTTAAATGGTACTGACGTAGTCGCTCGAATACTGTGCGTATGTGTTGTTTATGTTGCTGTGGAGTATTTGAAGCGATACAGATGTCATCCAAATAACAAAAAACGAAATCTAGTCCTCGAAGTGTTTCATCCATATATCGCTGAAACGTTTGCGCAGCGTTGCGCAAGCCGAAAGGCATTCGTAGATACTCAAACAATCCGAATGGTGTAGTTATGGCAGTTTTTTGAATATCTTTCTCTTCTACTGGTATTTGGTTATACCCTCGCGTAAGATCAATCTTTGAAAATATGTTTTTGCCATGTAGTACGTGTGACAGATCTTGTGTATGGGGTAGGGGTATCGGTCAGGTATTGTTTGAGTGTTTAACGCCCTATAGTCCCCACACGGACGCCAAGTGTTGTCTGCTTTGCGAACGAGATGAAGAGGTGACGCGTACGGACTCTTTGATGGTCTGTATACGCCAATTTTCATCAAGTACTCAAATTCGTCCTTAGCAGCTTTTAGTTTGTCTGTGGTGAGGCGACGGGGTTTTGAAAAAACTGGTGGACCGCGCGTTTCTATACAGTGGGTCACTGTGGTGGAAACGTCAGGAGTTCCAGTGTTGGGAGCAATAATTGTTATGTCTTTAAATTCGTTTAAAAGTTTCCCATACTCGGTGCTATCATCGTACAACTTTTGTGATAAAGACGGTACATTTTATACGTTTATGATGCAGGCCTGACTTTTAATTTTGGTGTCAGCATCGATGATAGAAGCGTTTTTTATGTCTACTAAAAGGTTGAAGTGGCGTAAGAAATCAGCACCAATAATGTTGTGAGCAGTGTTTGCTGCAATAAATTCCCATTGGAAAGGAAATCTAACTTAAGTCTTACCTTCCCGTATGTATCAATAGATGTGTTGTTTGCTGCGTAAAGCTGAGGCTCGTCTTTACGCCGTGGCGAATGTCTTGCTATGTGTCTTACAATGGACACGTCGGCTCCAGTATCGATAAAAAATTGTCGAGCAGATGAACGATCCGTAATGAAGAGTCGGTTGCTGTTTGATAAATGTATGAATTCGCCACCGAGCCTACCTTCCTAGATCTGCCTTGACCTGCGGCAAGTGTTACAGTTTCTTCCACTTTATTGAGAGCTACAAAAAGCTTTTCATTGCTGCACATATGAGAGGAAGCCCCCCTATCAAATATCCAAAGGTCGTTGGCTAATGCTTTCTCACGCGAACTAACACTCATCACAGCTTCTTTTTGTTTTAGTTTGCATTGCGACCTAACATGCCCGTTTTTTCCACAAGAATAGCATTTAACTGTGCTCCAATCTCGCGATCTAACCTTCTGTTGGGCACTCGCATTGCTGAAATTACGCTCCGATGTCGCTCTATCTTTCCCAACCTTTTTCCACTTATTGGAATTCGCCAACAATAGGCTCTCTGAACTATTTCCGAATTTGTCATTTCTCCTTCTTTCTTCTTCCAATACTTTGCCCTTCAATTGTTCGAATGTCGGTAAACTGTCTCTACCTTCGATGGCAACAACAAAACTGTCCATATCATTGGGCAGGCTACACAACAACAAAATGCATAACAAATCTTCGGGCATTACAACACTAATTGATTTTAGCTTGTCTACAATTGTTCAAAAATCGTTCATTTGCGTAACCAGTTTTTCACTTGCATTAAACCTGAAGCGCACCATTTGCTTAAATAAATTCACCTTACCTGCTGGTCCATCAGCACTATACAAACAACTCAAAACTGTCCATGCGTCTTTTGCATTTTGGCAATGCTTTATGTGAATTAATTCGGACGGTTTCACACATAAAGTAATGTATGCTAAAGCCTTTTTCTCACACACTTCCCATTTAGATTTCACTTCAAGTTTAGCATCTGTTTGACAATTTTTCTCCACGACTTCCTATAATTCTAGAGTTATTAAAAGACTCTTCATCTGCACAGCCCACGTGCTGTAATTATCGGCACCGAGTTTTTCGATTTGCGCTACCGTGGTCATTGCGATATTTTTTTTTTTTCTTTAACCACTAAAATTAAGATTTTCTTTTTTATTTATTAAATCATTCGCAAATCGAATTGTCAACAGGGAACTTATCATTCGACATTTTTTTTTTCGACATTTTCGGTTTCGACATTTTTTTTTTCGGTCTTTTTTTATTCGGCCTTTTAAGATTCGACATTTTTTTTCGACATATCGTACCAGACCCATATCAAGAATACAAATTTCGGCCTTTTTCGGGGGTTGGGTACGAAATGTCGGAAAAAAATGTCGAAAAAAAATGTCGAAAAAAAATGTCGAAAAGTTAAAATGTCGAAATAATGTAATTAATGATAGTGGTCTGTTGTTTTTGTTGTTGTTGTTTTTGTGTTATTGTTGTTGTATGGCCCTCAGCCGACAGAGTTCTCTTACTGGATTAAAATCTATAGGGCAATCCACAGTACTTTTGAGTAGAAAACCTTTTTGCACTGGCGGCCTTTGGCCGCGCTTACAAAAAATAACCCTGGGCTACGCCATCCCTCCGGACGTGTGCCCTAACCGTGGCTACCGCCACGGTGATGTCCTTCTGCGCAGTAAACCCTTCAGCGTAAGCGGCCTTCGCCTTAATTTATTCATTTCATTTATTTAGATGAACATATTTTTTTATAAAATATGGAATCTCTTATAGGGGCGTCAGAATGAATACTTTTCCGTCAATCCAGCAATCCGTTTAACTGACAGCAGAGTGGAATTACATGTATTTGAATGAAGATCGACACAATCAGTACTTCAACTTTGCCGTAACAAATATATGAAATTGAAGTATGTGTCAGTTAAACGCTGCTGGATTGCCGGAAAAGTATTCATTCTGACGGGCCCATTAGATACCCCGTACGGCGCATTAAATAGGGTTGGTCCCCATACGAAAAAAAAAAAGTTGTAAAAGTCCGCCCCTAAATTTGAAGCTTATGTTGATAGGGTTAAGGGACACAAAAAAAATTTTTTTTTACCCCGCGAAATACCGCCGAAATCGTTTTTTTATTGTAACTTTGTTATTTATCATCCGATTTTTAAAATTGCTACGTCAATATTTTCGTATTTTGCAGCTCTACATTTCCGTCTAATGCTCTTTTGAGCTCTGAAGTCGTTTTCACATAGTTGTATGTCCATGAATTACCCTCTTGGTTTGCCAAATGAAAGTGCTTCAAAATTCATGACAATGTTGCCTTTAAAGGGTTGTACTAAATTAATAAACAAAGAAGTTACGTCACTACGAATATTTAATGTACCTATTATTTCTCATTTCTTTTAAACAATTCAGGATATGTAAATTTTTGAAAGTCCACCCCTAAATTTTAAACATATTGAGAGGATTAAGGGACAAAAAAAATTTTTTTTTCTGATCCCGCGAAATTCCGCCGAAATGGTTTTTTCTTGTAACTTTGTTATTTATCATCCGATTTTCAAAATTGATACGTCATTATTTTCGTATTTCGAAGCTCTATATTTTCTTCTAATGTCCTTTTGCACTCTGAAGTCAAATAACAAAGTTACAATAAAAAATCTATTTCGGCGGTATTTCGCGGGATCAGATAAAAAAATAAAAATTTTTTCTTTAATCCTCTCAATATAAGCTTCAAATTTAGGGTCGGACTTTTACAACTTTATATATACTGAATTGCTTAAAAAAATTAGTTAAATAATTGCTACGCTAAATAACTTCTTTGTGACGTAACTTCTTTGTTTATTAATTTAGTAAAACCGTTTCAAGGCAACATTATCATGAATTTTGAAGCACTCTAATTTGGCGATACAAAGAGGATAATTCATGGACATACAAATAAGTTAGCTGACCCAACTATGTGAAAACGCTTCAGAGCTCAAAAGGACATTAGAAGGAAACGTAGAGCTTCAAAATACGAAACTAATGACGTATCAATTTTAAAAATCGGATGATAAATAACAAAGTTACAAGAAAAAAACAATTTCAACAAATTAGGGGCGGACTCTTACAACATTTTTTTTCGACCCTATCTAGGGCGCATTATATCGAAGCTGACCTACCTACCGAAAATAAAGAAAAAACATTCCAAGTATTTTTCCACATTTTCGACATTTTTCGACATTTTTTAGACATTTTTTTTCGACATTTTAACTTGTCGACATTTTTTTTTCGAGATTATTGTTTTTCGACATTTTGAAAATTTGAAAATTTCGACATTGGTTTTTCGACATTTTTTTCGACATTTCGAGGGTATCCCCTTTTTCGGTCATTTTCCTCATTTCGACGGGATACCCTCGAAATGTCGAAAAACCAATGTCGAAATTTTCAAATTTGCAAAATGTCGAAAAACCATAATCTCGAAAAAAAAAAATGTCGAAAAGTTAAAATGTCGAAAAAATGTCGAAAAATGTCGAAAATGTGGAAAAATACTTGGAACGTTTTTTCTTTATTTTCGGTAGGTGTGTCAGCTTCGATATAATGCGTCCTACGGGGTATCTAAAAGATTCCATATTTTATAAATAATATGTTCATCTAACTAAATGAAATGAATAAATCGAGGCGCAGGCCGGTTACGCTGAAGGTTTTACTACGCAGAAGGACATCACCGTGGCGGTAGCCACGGTTAGGGCACACGTCCGGACGGATGGCGTAGCCCAGGGTTATTTTTTGTAAGCGCGGCCGAAGGCCGCCAGTGTAAAAAGGTTTTATACTCAAAAGTACTGTGGATTGCTGTATAGATTTTACTCCAGTAAGAGAACTCTGCCGGCTGAGGACCATACAACAACAACACAAAAACAACAACAATAGACCAATATTGATACATATATACATTTATATACTTGTACATAAATATATAACGCTGAAGGGTGTACTACGCAGAAGGACATCACCGTGGCGGTAGCCACGGTTAGGGCACACGTCTGCGCGGATGGCGTAGCCCAGGGTTATTTTTTATAAGCGCGGCCGAAGGCCGCCAGTGCAAAAAGTTTTCTACTCAAAAGTACTGTGGATTGCTCTATGGATTTTACTCCGGCTGAGGACCATACAACAACAACAACACAAAAACAACAACAACAACACAAAAATAACAACAACAACAATAGACCAATATTGATACATACATGTACATACATACACTTATATACTTGTACATAAATATATGACGCTGAAGGGTGTAGTACGCAGAAGGACATCACCGTGGCGGTAGCTGAGGGCCATACAACAACAACAATAACAAAGACAGCAACAACAACCAATATATACGAATACCATTACAATGAATAAAAACAATATCGTGTTTATGTTAATTTTCTTAAATTTTATTTAATAAAATATTTTAAATAAATTAGTGTTAATATATGTAAGTGCATTATAATGTGTATTAGAGTGAACTTTGCGGTATACGGGTATTTTTAGCGCTTTAAATTGACTTTTTCGGTAGGTGACCTTTTCACCTTTACCGATTTATTATTAATAAACTATACATTTTCGCGCCCTATAGTTTACACTTTAGTGATCTATACGACCCCCCCTACCCCTCAAAAATAACAAAAAAATTCCAGTCTTGGCGCGAATTTTACACATCATTAATTACATTATTTCGACATTTTAACTTTTCGACATTTTTTTTTCGACATTTTTTTTTTCGACATTTCGTACCCAACCCCATTTCGACATTTTTTAATTCGGTCAAAAATGTATTCGGTGGGATACCCTCGAAATGTCGAAAAAAAAATGTCGAAAAACCAATGTCGAAATTTTCAAATTTTCAAAATGTCGAAAAACAATAATGTCGGAAAAAAAATGTCGAAAAGTTAAAATGTCGAAAAAAAAATGTCGAAAAAATGTCAAAAAATGTCGAAAATGTGGATAAATACTTGGAATGTTTTTTCTTTATTTTCGGTAGGTGGGTCAGCTTCGATATAATGCGCCCTACTGAGTATCTAAGAGATTCCATATTTTATAAAAAATATGTTCGTCTAAATAAATGAAATGAATAAATAAAGGCGAAGGCCGCCTACGCTGAAGGGTGTACTACGCAGAAGGACATCACCGTGGCGGTAGCCACGGTTAGGTTGTATATCCGGACTTTGGTGGCGTAGCCCAGGGTTATTTTTTATAAGCGCGGCCGAAGGCCGCCAACGCAAGAAGGTGTTCTATACAAAAGCACTGTGGATGGGTCTATAAATATTACTCCAGAATGAGAATTATGCGTACTTTTCCTACAAGTTATACATCAAAACAAAGGTATTTTAAAGATCTTTCTAGTAAACGTGAACTTGCATATAGTTATTAAGGGATTTTTACGAAAAAATTACGTATTTTCTAAAAAAAAGGGACTAAAAATTCGTTTTTTTTTAATTTTTTTCACAATTTTTGAAAATTTTCCTATAAATATGGGTACCAAATGAAAGTTTCTTAAAAAAATACGTTATAAATAAATTATTAAAATTGTTTTAAAATAAAGAAGACAAAATCACCTTTAATTTGATGTATGAAGGATGTACTACGCAGAAGGACATCACCGTGGCGGTAGCCACGGTTAGGTTGTATATCCGGACTTTAGTGGCGTAGCCCAGGGTTATTTTTTATAAGCGCGGCCGAAGGCCGCCAACGCAAGAAGGTGTTCTATATAAAAGCACTGTGGATGGGTCTATAGATTTTACTCCAGTAAGAGAGTATTAGAGTGAACTTTGTGGTATACGGGTATTTTTAGCGCTTTAAATTGACTTTTTAGGTAGGTGACCTTTTCACCTTTACCGATTTATTATTAATAAACTGTACATTTTCGCGCCCTATGGTTTACATCTTAGTGATCTATACGACCCCCCCCCCCTTCCCCTCGAAAACAACAAAAAAAATTCCAGTCCTGGCGCGAATTTTACACATCATTAATTACATTATTTCGACATTTTAACTTTTCGACATTTTTTTTTTCGACATTTCGTACCCAACCCGTATTCGGTATAATAAGGCTTTTTTCAATTCGGTCTTTAAGATTCGACATTTTTTTTCGACTTATCCTACGGGTGTAATGTCGAAAAAAAAATGTCGAAAAAAAAAATGTCGAAAAGTTAAAATGTCGAAATAATGTAATAAATGATGTGTAAAATTCGCGCCAGGACCGGAATTTTTTTGTTATTTTTGAGGGGTAGGGGGGTCGTATAGATCACTAAAATGTAAACTATAGGTCACGAAAATGTATAGTTTGTTAATAATAAATCGGTAAAGGTGAAAAGGTCACCTACCGAAAAAGTCAATTTAGAGCGCTAAAAATACCGCAAAGTTCACTCTAATGCACTTTATAATGCACTTACATATATTAACACTAATTTATTTAAAATGTTTTATTAAATAAAATTTAAGAAAATTAACATAAACACGATATTGTATTTATTCATTGTAATGATATTCGTATATATTGGTTGTTGTTGCTGTCTTTGTTATTGTTGTTGTATGGCCCTCAGCCGGCAGAGTTCTCTTACTGGAGTAAAATCTATAGAACAATCCACAGTACTTTTGAGTAGAAAACCTTTTTGCACTGGCGGCCTTCGGCCGCGCTTACAAAAAATAACCCTGGGCTACGCCATCCGTCCGGACGTGTGCCCTAACCGTGGCTACCGCCACGGTGATGTCCTTCTGCGCAGTACACCCTTCAGCGTCATATATTTATGTACAAGTATATAAATGTATGTATGTACATGTATGTATCAAATTTAATAGAAATGACTTGTTGGTTGAGTGGAGTTCTATTGAATATCATTTCCTTGAACATAAAAAGAAAGTTCTTGAAAATATAGATGTTGAAAAATTTTGGCTTAAAATTTAAAACCTTCTAAATTTTAACGACAAACTAATGTTTCCCAATTTATCAAAATGAGATAAATATTGTTTAGTATTGCCTCTCGCTAATGCAGACGCAGAACGAATATTTTAAATTATAACTGATATATGCACAAAAAAAGGAATAAATTCAGTCACGATAGCCTCAGTTCAATATGCATAATTCGGCCTTTTCTACAAGCGAAAAATCAAAATTGCCTTTCTTTTAAATTTAACGAATGCGATTTCAAAAATATGAAACACTATAGAGGTGTATATGATAATTTTCCATGGGAAATGTGTACCATATAAGTTTTATATGAAAATATCTACATAAATACATGTATACATTCTTTATTTAAAAATGTTCATTAATAATAAAAAAAAAGTTACAATTATAATTTTTTATGAAAGATGTACAATGTTATTAAGAACAAGTAAGGAAGCCTCAGTTCGAGTGGAATCGAACATTAGATACTCAGCTGTCTGCTTTCATTGTTTGTTTTCGTCTGATAGAATCACGGTGTACTTTATATAAAGCGAGTGCTGCATAAAGTGGGCGTTGCCACGCCCATTTTCAAAATTTTTATAAGTCATCCAACTAAGCATATAAATATTATTCTTTGTGCAAAATTTCATTCCTTTATGACTTCTTATTATGTCGAAAAAATGTCAAAAAATGTCGAAAATGTGGATAAATACTTGGAATGTTTTTTCTTTATTTTCGGTAGGTGGGTCAGCTTCGATATAATGCGCCCTACTGAGTATCTAAGAGATTCCATATTTTATAAAAAATATGTTCGTCTAAATAAATGAAATGAATAAATAAAGGCGAAGGCCGCCTACGCTGAAGGGTGTACTACGCAGAAGGACATCACCGTGGCGGTAGCCACGGTTAGGTTGTATATCCGGACTTTGGTGGCGTAGCCCAGGGTTATTTTTTATAAGCGCGGCCGAAGGCCGCCAACGCAAGAAGGTGTTCTATACAAAAGCACTGTGGATGGGTCTATAAATATTACTCCAGAATGAGAATTATGCGTACTTTTCCTACAAGTTATACATCAAAACAAAGGTATTTTAAAGATCTTTCTAGTAAACGTGAACTTGCATATAGTTATTAAGGGATTTTTACGAAAAAATTACGTATTTTCTAAAAAAAAGGGACTAAAAATTCGTTTTTTTTTTAATTTTTTTCACAATTTTTGAAAATTTTCCTATAAATATGGGTACCAAATGAAAGTTTCTTAAAAAAATACGTTATAAATAAATTATTAAAATTGTTTTAAAATAAAGAAGACAAAATCACCTTTAATTTGATGTATGAAGGATGTACTACGCAGAAGGACATCACCGTGGCGGTAGCCACGGTTAGGTTGTATATCCGGACTTTAGTGGCGTAGCCCAGGGTTATTTTTTATAAGCGCGGCCGAAGGCCGCCAACGCAAGAAGGTGTTCTATATAAAAGCACTGTGGATGGGTCTATAGATTTTACTCCAGTAAGAGAGTATTAGAGTGAACTTTGTGGTATACGGGTATTTTTAGCGCTTTAAATTGACTTTTTAGGTAGGTGACCTTTTCACCTTTACCGATTTATTATTAATAAACTGTACATTTTCGCGCCCTATGGTTTACATCTTAGTGATCTATACGACCCCCCCCCCTTCCCCTCGAAAACAACAAAAAAAATTCCAGTCCTGGCGCGAATTTTACACATCATTAATTACATTATTTCGACATTTTAACTTTTCGACATTTTTTTTTTCGACATTTCGTACCCAACCCGTATTCGGTATAATAAGGCTTTTTTCAATTCGGTCTTTAAGATTCGACATTTTTTTTCGACTTATCCTACGGGTGTAATGTCGAAAAAAAAATGTCGAAAAAAAAAATGTCGAAAAGTTAAAATGTCGAAATAATGTAATAAATGATGTGTAAAATTCGCGCCAGGACCGGAATTTTTTTGTTATTTTTGAGGGGTAGGGGGGTCGTATAGATCACTAAAATGTAAACTATAGGTCACGAAAATGTATAGTTTGTTAATAATAAATCGGTAAAGGTGAAAAGGTCACCTACCGAAAAAGTCAATTTAGAGCGCTAAAAATACCGCAAAGTTCACTCTAATGCACTTTATAATGCACTTACATATATTAACACTAATTTATTTAAAATGTTTTATTAAATAAAATTTAAGAAAATTAACATAAACACGATATTGTATTTATTCATTGTAATGATATTCGTATATATTGGTTGTTGTTGCTGTCTTTGTTATTGTTGTTGTATGGCCCTCAGCCGGCAGAGTTCTCTTACTGGAGTAAAATCTATAGAACAATCCACAGTACTTTTGAGTAGAAAACCTTTTTGCACTGGCGGCCTTCGGCCGCGCTTACAAAAAATAACCCTGGGCTACGCCATCCGTCCGGACGTGTGCCCTAACCGTGGCTACCGCCACGGTGATGTCCTTCTGCGCAGTACACCCTTCAGCGTCATATATTTATGTACAAGTATATAAATGTATGTATGTACATGTATGTATCAAATTTAATAGAAATGACTTGTTGGTTGAGTGGAGTTCTATTGAATATCATTTCCTTGAACATAAAAAGAAAGTTCTTGAAAATATAGATGTTGAAAAATTTTGGCTTAAAATTTAAAACCTTCTAAATTTTAACGACAAACTAATGTTTCCCAATTTATCAAAATGAGATAAATATTGTTTAGTATTGCCTCTCGCTAATGCAGACGCAGAACGAATATTTTAAATTATAACTGATATATGCACAAAAAAAGGAATAAATTCAGTCACGATAGCCTCAGTTCAATATGCATAATTCGGCCTTTTCTACAAGCGAAAAATCAAAATTGCCTTTCTTTTAAATTTAACGAATGCGATTTCAAAAATATGAAACACTATAGAGGTGTATATGATAATTTTCCATGGGAAATGTGTACCATATAAGTTTTATATGAAAATATCTACATAAATACATGTATACATTCTTTATTTAAAAATGTTCATTAATAATAAAAAAAAAGTTACAATTATAATTTTTTATGAAAGATGTACAATGTTATTAAGAACAAGTAAGGAAGCCTCAGTTCGAGTGGAATCGAACATTAGATACTCAGCTGTCTGCTTTCATTGTTTGTTTTCGTCTGATAGAATCACGGTGTACTTTATATAAAGCGAGTGCTGCATAAAGTGGGCGTTGCCACGCCCATTTTCAAAATTTTTATAAGTCATCCAACTAAGCATATAAATATTATTCTTTGTGCAAAATTTCATTCCTTTATGACTTCTAGTTACAAAGATGTCATGTTACAAATTCGCAAAGGGTGTTCCAGAAATATCTTTGTTAAAAAGTGGGCGTGGTCTTAAACCGATTTCAATAATTTTTGCGTGTCTATTAACACAAGTTATAAAGTGTATAAACCAAGTTTCGTCATAATATCTGAATTATTTGTCGAGTTATGGGCTCCGAAATCTCGTTGATTCCTTTGTCCAAAAAGAGGCGATGCCACGCCCATTTTCAAAAATTTTTCTATTTTTTCTTTCCGGTCTATTGTGGAACTCATGCCACAAAATTTCAATGAATTATCTTTATATTTGACAAAGATATCGCTTAAAATGTTTTTATTAGGCCACTTTATAATACCCATATATAAAAGTGGGCGTGGTCGTCAACCGATTTCGCTAAAATTTTGAACATGTATCACCACAAGTAATAAAAGTGTACGTACCAAGTTTCGTCATTATATATCAATTATTTGTCGAGTTATGGGCTCAGAAATCTCGTATATTCCTGCTTCTAAAAAGAGGCGGTGCCACGCCCATTTTCCAAAATTTTTGTGTTTTTAGTTTTATGTCCGCAGTTGGACTCATGCCATAAAATGTGAATGATATATCTTTATATTTGACAGAGATATAGCTTAAAATGTTTTTATTAGGTCACTTTATAATACACATATATAAAAGTGGGCGTGGTCGTCAAGTTAAAATGTCGAAAAAAAAATGTCAAAAAAAATGTCGAAAAGTTAAAATGTCGAAATAATGTAATAAATGGTGTAAAATTCGCGCCAGGACTGGAATTTTTTTGTTAGGGTGGGGGGGGGGGGGGGTCGTATAGATCACTAAAATGTCAACTATAGGGCGCGAAAATGTATAGTTTGTTAATAATAAATCGGTAAAGGTGAAAAGGTCACCTACCGAAAAAGTCAATTTAGAGCGCTAAAAATACCCGTATACCGCAAAGTTCACTCTAATGCACTTTTTGCACTGGCGGCCTTTGGCCGTGCTTACAAAAAATAACCCTGGGCTACGCCATCCTTCTGGACGTGTGCCCTAACCGTGGCTACCGCCACGTTGATGTCCTTCTGCGTAGTACACCCTTCAGCGTCATATATTTATGTACAAGTATATAAATGTATGTATGTATGTACGTGTATGTATCAATAGTGGTCTGTTGTTTTTGTTTTATGGCCCTTAACCCTCTAACCGGTAAGAGTGCCTCAGGGCAAGCTTCACAAAAATCCAATTTTTTACATGAAAGTGTAATTTATTCCTTCGAAAATGATTTTAACTCCCTTCATCACATTTCTACTGACATTTTTTTCTCGAACTAAAATAGAATCCGATTTAAGGTTCCTCTTTTACAATCAATTTTGTTTGAACAAGTGCAGAGAAAGGTCGTATTTTTATATAAAAAAAATTTTAATTTCGACGCCAAAAAATTTTAATTTGTAGAAGTCTCTAAGGCTTCATATTTTTTTTTCTTAATGTTATGTTTATATACTCTACGATTTTACATGTGAAGTATTAAAATTGATTGGATTTTCGGTGCTGTAACGGAAAAACTTAGTGTGCCTCAGGGCACTCTTGTCGGTTTGCGTGAACTTTTATACACTTTGCATATTTATATTGCGTTCCATTTGAAGTGTTATTATTCGGCTTCATCATATATCCTATAAATTATTCACCTATTTTCCGTAAGGCGTAAGCACAAATAAGTAGTATTCGAAAAAATGTGTATGATGTCGCGTGTGAAACTATCGAAGTTAACGGACAAAGGAATTCTCGATCTCATGGCATTGTTGGATACTTGTCATGAAGATGAAGCAGTGAAAATAATTCTGTTGATTCGGACTTCGATCCAGAGGGAAATAAGTCCAGAGTAAAAGAGTCCAGAGGATGAACATTTTATATCCCAATACCTTAGGAGCTTGGATTCAAGTGAGAAGTTTATCAATAAGGCAGCTAATTTTTCATTAACCACTTTTACAGTAAAGGATACTGCTAAGGCCGATAAAGAAAACATTTCATCACCCGATGTGATTGCAACGACCTAATAGGCATTGACTTCAACGCCAATCCAAACAAAAAGAGCTGATTCGCTGTTACAAGGAGTTGAAGCTACCAGTCCAGCAGTTGTACCAAACAATGGTGATTTTACTGGAAGTAAGTACATCTCTTTGAACGTTTTATTTTTTTATGCAAATAATACTCGTTCGAACTTTATATTACAGGCATTGATTCGATGAACAAAGATTCTACATAAGGTGCCATTTCGTGCCTCCACACTATTATCTGACCCCATAAAAGCACTCAAAACTCCTTTGGAACTATTTCTGTATTTTTCCGATCCGAGTTTGGAAAGCTATTGGGGCTACAACGCATTCGGACTCATTCGAAAATCCATGTCATTGAAACCGTTTGAAGCTATAAAAAGATTCCTGTCATTCCAAGGCCAGTCAGGTTATGACCCATTGTTTCGCATTCGTAATTTGTTCAATAATCTCAACGAACGTTTCAACAACACTACACTGCTACAGAAAATAAATCTTTACCTGCTCATCTGAACATTGGCCAAAAAGCATTGATCTGCAGAATTGGTTCGATAAAAAAGCTGGAAAAAATGGTACAAATTTTGCAAAACCTCCCAAACACAATGCATTTGCATGACATGTAACTTGCATTTATGCTGCTCCGCCGCAAAAAATTGATTTATAAAATATCACAAAATTAATTGATACATATACATATGTATGTATGTATGTACATATCTATGTATGTTTTCGATTCCATTGTTCCTGGCTCCTTGCACAATAAAATAAATAAATGTTCCTTAATACAAATTTTACCTGTGTCAATTTTTTGGCTCTAACCGACAAGAGTGCCTGGAGGCACTCATTTTAAAATCTCACCTGGAAGGCAAACGAAACGACATAATGAAATTTTTTTGACAGAATTGAGTTTAGAATGCCCTAATTTTGCTAGAAAAAAAATTCCCAACAATTTCATATCACGATTTAAAGTTTGCTGGTTTGAGGGTCAACCGGCAGAGTTCTCTTACTGGAGTAAAGTCTATAGAACAATCCACAGTACTTTTGAGTAGAAAACCTTTTTTCAATGGCGGCCTTCGGCCGCGCTTAGAAAAAATAACCCTGGGCTACGCCATCCGTCCGGACGTGTGCCCTAACCGTGGCTACCGCCACTTTGATGTCCTTCTGCGTAGTAAACCCTTCAGCGTCATATATTTATGTACAAGTATATAAATGTATGTATGTATGTACATGTATGTATCAATACTGGTCTGTTGTTTTTGTGTTGTTGTTTTATGGCCCTAAACCGGCAGAGTTCTCTTACTGGAGTACACCCTTCAGCGTCATATATTTATGTACAAGTATATAAATGTATGTATGTATGTACATGTATGTATCAATACTGGTCTGTTGTTTTTGTGTTGTTGTTTTATGGCCCTTAACCGGCAGAGTTCTCTTACTGGAGTAAAATCTATAGAACAATCCACAGTACTTTTGAGTAGAAAACCTTTTTGCACTGGCGGCCTTTGGCCGCGCTTACAAAAAATCCACAGTACTTTTGAGTTGAAAACCTTTTTGCACTGGCGGCCTTCGGCGAAAGAAGATATCTGATGATGAAGAAAATGGTTTTTCTTCGAAATAGCTATCACATCTACCATCGCTGTATGAGCTAATTGGATTTTCCGCTTATTCCAAAGTATAAAAATTAAAAATAATAATTTCGTGCTAGACACTAACATACCCAATAATGTTAAATTATAAGTTGTGCTGTTGTACATACAACTACTGTACACAGCGCCCGCTGTCCGTCAGCTGCCAACCATTATTCAACACTTGCATAGCAGATATACGAAAATCGTACACTATGTGAGGTTAGATTGAAAAGAGTAATGGCATATATAAGTGAAAAATCCAACAGCTCAGCAGGACCATCGGTAGCCGCAGGGCTTAGCGTTTCGCTAATATTCGACTACTGATGGTTGGAGCCAGGGCCGTACCCAGGAATTTATTTCGTGGGGGGTTACATCGTTGTGGATTTTTTTTTTTTTTTTTTTTTTTGAGAAAAATATATAACTTTTTTCCCCCACTAAATAAAAATAATAAAAAAAAATTCTGGTTTCTCAAGTGCTATTTAGAAGAAATTTTTTTTACGAAACTTTTGATTTTCAAATTTAAAAATTAGACTGTTTTATTACAAATACGATGAATACTTTATTTTTGGTGATTTTATCCAAGTAAAAAAAATATTATTTTATGGACGAAAAACTCGGTTAGATTACCAAGCTTTTTTCAGCTGTAAAAGTCCGCCTCAAGATTTTTAGCTTATGTTGAGACTCTAACTTGTTTTTTTTTGCAACTTTGTTATTTGACATCCGATTTTTAAAATTGATAGATATGTCATTATTTTAGTCTTTTGAGCAAGGCTGCAAAATAACGTTATTTTTAACAATAAACAAAAAAAAAAATTTTGTTTCTGTTGAAATATTCGATTTTATAAACGTAAAAAGCATAACAAAATCCATTTCGTTTCAACTGTTATCAAAAAAAATTAAAAAATTTTTTTTTGTTTTGATAATTATCAAAACAATTATTTCAAAAAAATATAGTTTCAAATTTAAACGAAAAAATTGACTTTTCAATAATTTCGCTTTCTATGAAGAAAAAAAATTTTACATATGTTTGTATGTATGTACATATGTACATACATGAATAAAAACAAATACAATTTTTGTTAATTTTTTTGATATCAACGAAACAAAATTATTCTGATTAAAGATTTATTAATAATTTTTGAAACGAAAAAATTTTATTTCTGATAATTAGCAAAACAAAATAATTTTTGGATATTTTTTATTGATATTTTTTAAAACAAAATTATTTTGTTCATTTCGTTGAACAGCCTTGCTTTTGAGCAGGGTTTGAAATTATTTTCAACTTTTTTTTTCATTTCCATTGAATTTCATTTTCATTTGAAAATTAAAAAATTAACAGCGCAGCAGAAGTATAAAAAATAAAAAGTTCTACTGTACTGCATCTGCGCAGCCTTAAGTTTCAAAAGTTTATAGTCGACTGTTGCTGTATTGTGGAAATTTGTACAGCACAGCAAAGGGCAAACATAATTTCGAGTTTTTACAGCACTGTTGTTATTTTTTTTTTTTTAATTTATGGGAACACAATCGAAATTGTAATGTATAAAAAAAATCCAATTTCAAAAAGTCGCACTTAAAACTAAAATTCTGTTTATCTGTGTTTTACTGTCGACTGATCTGTTTGAAATTACACAGTAAAGCAACAGCACAAAAAACAAACAAATATATTCGACTGTTCTGTGCTTCGACTTAAGATATTTTCAAAGGAAATCGAAATTCAAAAGTTCTCAAAAAATTATGATAACTTTCGCAAAACAGCAACAGCTTATTTTTGAGACTGTTGGTGTTATGCTGGCAAACAGTGCTTGGGAAGCTTTATATTTCCTCCTAATGTCCTTTTATCTGTGAATTCGTTTTCATATAAGGCGCATTTCTGTCGTACCCAAGCATGAAAAGAATACTCGCTTATTCATAAAATTACCTTCAAAGCAACAACACCAACTCGACTATTTTAAAATATTCTTTTCATGCTTTTAAAATAGTCGAGTTGGTGTTGTTGCTTTGAAGGTAATTTTATGAATAAGCGAGTATTCTTTTCATGCTTGGGTACGACAGAAATGCGCCTATAGTTGGGTCACCTAACCGAGTTTTTCGACCATAAAACATCCTTTTTGTTTCACTTGAAAAAAATCGCCAAAAATAAAGTATTTATCGCATCTTTTTAATATTACGCTTAAAATGTTTGCAATAAAACAGAATAATTTTAAAAAGAATAAAACTTTCCTGATTCTTACAACTTCTTATAAAAACCCCAATAAAAACCAATTTTTTTCAATAATCGCAAAAAATCAAAAAATGGTGACTTTCCAAAGTTAGTATTGAAAATATGTAGGTGAAATCGGACTACATATAAAAACGCACACATCCCATATATGGGATCTTTCGAAAAACACACAAAATGTTATAATTCAGAAACTAATATAACCAGAGTAATGAATTTTCAGCCATGACTTTATGAAGTTATAAGGAAATATGCTAAAACTTTAGAAATGTAACATAATTTAATTTATAATTGGTATGTCGTTAGAAGCATACTTTAATTATCTTTCGAACGGAGTAGATACGGTTTGCGGGTATTTGTAACTTCAGCGAAAAGAATTTTTGATTGAAGTTGTAACCAAAAAAACTCAAAATTACGTTACCTCAAAACCCTAACCATAAGAAAATGGTTTTGATCTCAGCAGGTTCATACCAGCCCTCCCCTATACCTGAAATTCTTGGTATTTTCTCAAATTAATTATTCGTAAACTAGTGTTTTCAACATATATCTTTGAATATGATAGAAGTAAAATTTATCTACCAGAATTTCGTGGGGGGTTCAAACACCCAAACCCCCCCCCCCCTAAATACGGCCTTGGTTGGAGCGTAGGTTCAAAGCCTGGTGTGCTCCCGAGAAGATGTCTGATGATGAAGAAAGTGGTTTTTCTTCGAAATAGCTATCACATCTACCATCGCTGTATGAGCTAATTGGATTTTTCCGCTTATTCCAAAGTATAAAAATTAAAATTAAAAATAATAATTTCGTGCTAGACACTAACATACCCAATAAGGATTAATTGTAACGTTAGGTCACCTCACGTAACAAGAAATACAGCAAAGATTGCCTCTACAGAGTAAAAGTGCAGACATTGGTGACTTATCTGTAACCTTATAAAACAGCTGATTCAACCAACCTTACGACAAGCTGTGTTACTAGTCATTGGTGCCTTATCGTAATTCTGTAGCTGTATCGTTAACTTACAGACCAATTTGATTTTGGTTAGCAACCCTAAATCCGTAAACAGCTGACACTTGTGGAAGCAGATATATGAAGGTAGGCGCATAGGCGAATTCAGAAACTTCTTTTTTATTTACAAAGGTAAATTATAATATCAAAATCAAAGCGAATTCACATCATGGCCAACAGTAATGGGCGAGTCCCAAGCGAATTCAGATTTTAACAAGGATAAATATTATTTTGACATTACAATCTACCAATTACAATAACAAAATACATGGGAAATTTCTAAATTCGCCTATGTGCCTACCTTCCAAGATCTGCCACGACAAGTGTCAGCTGATTACAGATTTACGGCACCACTAACAGCTCATACGGATAGCGATAAAGATACTATAAGGTTAACGATACTGAAATACTTATAAGTCTTCAATGTCTGAACCTTAACTCCTATGTCAAAGACATATGCTTTCTTAATCCCAAGATTGTACTGCGGGTACATACTGAATTCGACAGGAGTGTTATTGAGAATTTAATTTGTGAGAGATTTAAATTTAATAGAAATGGCTTGTTGGTTGAGTGGAGTTCTATTGAATATCATTTCCTTGAACATGAAAAGAAAGTTCTTGAAAATATAGATGTTGAAAAATTTTGGCTTAAAATTTAAAACCTTCTAAATTTTAACGACAAACTAATGTTTCCAAATTTATCAAAATGAGCTAAATATTGTTTAGTATTGCCTCTCGCTAATGCAGACGCAGAACGAATATTTTAAATTATAACTGATATATGCACAAAAGAAGGAATAAATTCAGTCACGATAGCCTCAGTTCAATATGCATAATTCGGCCTTTTCTACAAGCGAAAAATCAAAATTGCTTTTCTTTTAAATTTAACGAACGCGATTTCAAAAATATGAAACACTATAGAGGTATATATGATAATTTTCCATGGGAAATGTGTACCATATAAGTTTTATATGAAAATATCTACATAAATACATGTATACATTCTTTATTTAAAAATATTCATTAATGTGGCCGCTGTGGTGCAGTGGGTAGAGTGCTCGCCTGCTATGCCAGAGGTCTCGGGTTCAAACCACGGTCCGAGCCAAACAAATTTTTCTAATTAGTAAAAATCCAATTATTGGGTTTTTAAGAGCAGCGGTCACCTCTCGGCAGTGGGCGGCATACCCTCCGAGAGTATTTCTGCCATGAAAAAGCTTCTCACAAAAAAAATGCATTCGCCGTTCGGAGCCGGCATAAAACTGTAGGTCCACCCAATTAGTAGGAAAAACAAAAAGGAGCACACCTCGAATTGGGAGAGAAGCTCGGCCATAAAACTCGTCAGAGTTATAATAGCGCCATTGTATTATATTATTATTCATTAATAATAAAAAAAAGTTACAATTATAATTTTTTATAAAAGATGTACAATGTTCTTAAGAACAAGTAAGGAAGTTTAAGTTCGAGTGGAATCGAACATTAGATACTCAGATTTCTGCTTTCATTGTTTGTTTTCGTCTGATAGAATCACGGTGTACTTTATATAAAGCGAGTGCTGCATAAAGTGGGCGTAGCCACGCCCATTTTCAAAAATTTTATAAGTCATCCAACTAAGCATATAAATATTATTCTTTGTGCAAAATTTCATTCCTTTATGACTTCTAGTTACAAAGATGTCATGTTACAAATTCGCAAAGGGTGTTCCAGAAATATCTTTGTTAAAAAGTGGGCGTGGTCTTAAACCGATTTCAATAATTTTTGCGTGTCTATTAACACAAGTTATAAAGTGTATAAACCAAGTTTCGTCATAATATCTGAATTATTTGTCGAGTTATGGGCTCCGAAATCTCGTTGATTCCTTTGTCCAAAAAGAGGCGGTGCCACGCCCATTTTCAAAAATTTTTCTATTTTTTGTTTCCGGTCTATTGTGGAACTCATGCCAAAAAATTTCAATGAATTATCTTTATATTTGACAAAGATATCGCTTAAAATGTTTTTATTAGGCCACTTTATAATACCCATATATAAAAGTGGGCGTGGTCGTCAACCGATTTCGCTAAAATTTTGAACATGTATCACCACAAGTAATAAAAGTGTACGTACCAAGTTTCGTCATTATATATCAATTATTTGTCGAGTTATGGGCTCAGAAATTTCGTATATTCCTGCTTCTAAAAAGAGGCGGTGCCACGCCCATTTTCCAAAATGTTTGTGTTTTTAGTTTTATGTCCGCAGTTGGACTCCTTCCATAAAATTTCAATGATATATCTTTATATTTGACAGAGATATAGCTTAAAATGTTTTTATTAGGTCACTTTATAATACACATATATAAAAGTGGCGTGGTCGTCAACCGATTTTGGCACTTTTTATTCCAAACATTTGTCTAAGTAAGTGTATCACGCATACCAAATTTCATCGATATATCTTCAACGGTCTCTGAGTTCTGACTCATAAAACTTTCAATGTTTGCCCCTTAATAAGTGGGAGTGGCACCGCCCATTTTCCAAAATTTTTCTGTTTTCTGTTTTGTGTCCATAGTTGGACTCATGCGACAAAATTTCAGTGATATATCTTTATATTTCACAGAGATATATCTTAAAATGTTTTTATTAGGTCACTTTATAATACACATATATAAAAGTGGGCGTGGCCATCAGCCGATTTTAACTATTTTCCGTCCAAATGTTTGCCTAAGTAAGTAAATCACGCATACCAAATTTCATCGATATATCTTCAATGGTTTCTGAGTTATGACATATAAAACTTTCCAGGTTTGAATCTCAATTTTTGCGCGAGTTAGAGTGTTTACAGACGGACGGACGGACGGACAGACAGACGGACGGACATGGCTCAATCGATTTCTCTTTTCACCCTGATCATTTTGATATATATAAGTCTATATCTATCTCGATTATTTCATTCTGTTACAATCTACCGTTATCTTTACCAATCAGAATTGAGTTATTTTTATAATTTATTCTTAAAATTTCTAACAAAAGTTGCACAAAGATTACAACAAAGAATTCGATCTGTGATGCATTAAATGGACTATTTAGCTTGGGGTGGAAACATGATGATTTAAGGAAGTGCTATTTTTGCTAAAGGACACATTGACCATTAAGCGCTAAGCAGAATCAGTACTTCTCCGTCATGACGTACGTCGTTTTCGACTGACAGGACGTACGTAGCGGAAAGAGTGGCACATAAAATATGTATCCGGTGAATGCACTAAAAGTGTAGGATAGAACAATATCAGACATTTGTCACAGAAGTTTTATGTAAAGGCGTCAAAAAACGAAAATTAACGAATTGCTAAGAGAAGCTTTTTGTGAGAAGCTTTTTCATGGCAGATATACACTCGGAGGGTATGCCGCCCACTGCCGAGAGGTGACCGCTGGTTTTAAAAAACCCAATAATTGGATTTTTACTAATTAGAAAAATTGTTTTGGTGTTTTGCTCGGACCGTGGTTTGAATCCGAGACCTCTGGCACAGCAGGCGAGCACTCTACCCACTGCACCACAGCGGCCATATATTTAATTTTAAGTTGGTTGCAAAACACAGTTCTGCACAGTTTAGTCTAGTAAAAGAAGTAGACTGTTTGATGTTTGAAAATCTGAAAATATGATTTTCTTTTCCGGCTATATACTCCACCTCAAAATCGTACTCTTCTAGATCGAGTCTTACTCGTGTCAGTTTAGATGAAGGATTTTTCATTGAAAATAGGTATGTTAATGGGCGATGGTCGGTTTTTACTAAGAATTTTCTGCCATAGACATATGGTCTGAAGAAGGTTATGGCCCAATGGATTGCGGCTAATTCTTTTTCTATCGTGGCTTTGTTTGTTTCACCTTTTGTAAATGACCTGGAGGCGTAAGCAATTGGTAACTGTTTGCCATCATGTTCTTGGCTAAGGACTGCTCCACAAGCGTATCCACTAGCGTCTGTCGTTATGCAAAATTCTTTATCGAAGTCTGGGTATTGCAAAAGTGTTGGACTGATTAATGCTTCTTTCAAATAGACAAAAGCTTTTTGACATTCTTCTGTCCATTCGAAAGTAAAATTTTTTCTGCAAAGCCTGGTTAACTTTCTTGAATGTTCTGCGAAATTCGGTACAAATCTTCTATAATAATTACAGAATGCTACGAATCTCTTAACTTCGTCTGCTGTTTTTGGTGTTGGATAATTTTGAACTGTTTCGAATTTGCTTGGGTCGGGTAATATTCCCTTGTTTGTACATTTATGTCCTAAATAAGTTACTTCTTGACTGAAAAATAAACATTTGTCTGGATGTAGTTTTAGGTTATATTTTCTACAAGTGGAGAATACATCTCTTAAATTTTTTAACATATGATTTTCAGAACAACCTAATACAACTAAATCATCCATGTAGAGAAATGCTTGAGATGGTTTGAGGCCTGCGAATGCTAGTGTCATCATTCTTTGGAATGAATTTGGTGCTACTTTTAATCCATATGGTAATCTTTTGAATCTATATGTGCCATTCTCGGCTGTGAATGAGGTTATATCCCTGGAATCTGGGTGTAATTCGATCTGATGAAAACCTGACATAAGGTCTAGGCATGAAAAATATTTTGCTCTTCCAAGTTGATCTAGAATATCGTCAATTCTTGGGAGTGGGAATTTATCTGCTGCTAATTTTTTATTTACCTGTCTGTAGTCTACTACTAATCTCCATCTTTTTTCTGTTTTTCCTGGGAGTGATTTTTTAGGAACTAATAAAATTGGACTATTATATTCTGAAATTGAAGGTTCTATTATATCGTCTTTGATTAGTTTATTTACTTGATTTGTAATTTCTCCTTTTTGTGTCTGGGGTAATCTATAATTTTTAATGTAAACAGGGTTGTCATCCTTCATATATAATTTTTGTTTATAAAAATTATTAGAGGTAATTGGTTCTGTTTCTAATGCAAATATATCTATGAATTCTGTGCAAATTGATGTTAATTGATTTTTAACAAAATTTGGAAAATTTTTCAATAATCTTTTTAATTTTTCTGTGTCTGTGCCATTTTTACTGTGTGTGGTTGCTTTAACTAGTGTATAATCATCTAAATTTTCAGTTTTAATTTTATAATTTTGAATAGTTGTTATTATGTGTCGTGTTGATAATTCTAACGAAAGTTTGCTCGTTATTTGTAATGGTATTTGCAATAAAAATGCCTTCAGATAGCTGTTGGTGTGGTATGAAAATGTTTTTATTATTTGTGTTTATGTTAATTTGTCTAATAACTTCTGATCTAGCTGGAATTGTGATTGTATTGACAGATAGATAGTTTGTTAGATTCATTGTTATTGTTTGGGGGAAATCATATGGTCTTAGGATTAGTTTATCTTCTGTTTTTCCATAATCTAGAATGCAATTGTATTTCTTTATGAAATCTAAGCCTATTATTCCATCACATGGAATTGGGAAGTTGTCGTCTACGACGTGAAATTTGTGGTAAATTAGAAGGTCATCGCCTTTTAGATCTGCTTTGATTGTTCCTAATGTGCTAGTTATTCCCTGACCAATGCCCTTCAAATCTGTGATTTGTTCAGTATTTATTTTTTCTTTATTATTTATTTGCTGTTTTTTAATTATGGAGATATCAGCTCCAGTATCGATTAAAAAATTTGAGTATGAATTGTTTAATGAAGTCCTTGTAGATATATAGCTGTTTAAATTGAGGTTGAGTACGCATATTTTTCTTTTTACTGATCTTGAAGTGGAGTTTCCTGGTTTTCCGTCTGGGTGCAGCTGCGCACATTACGGGTTTGATTATATGGTCTGTTTGTATTTTGGGATTGTGACCCTCTTTGATTATTATTATTGTTATTGTTGTTAGACCTCGAGTTATTGTTGTATCTCGGTTGTGGTCTAAATCTCCTGTTTTGGTAATTCCCATAGTTGTTACTTCGGTAGCCTCCACGGAAACTACTCCGGTACTGACTCTGTTGTCGTACATTTAGGATTGTATTTGAACTGCCCGTTATTTCGGTGCAACTGTTAGTGAATTTGGAAATTGCATCGTTCATGGTTGTGAACGTTCCTGCTTGCATTATCATTTTGACTTTGTCATTAGAGCAGTTTTTGCACATGGCCTTAACTGCTGCCTGTGTTGAATATCTCGTGGCTAAATCTGGATTTAATCCATCAGAGATATATGCTCCCTCTAATGACCTTGTGATTTTTTCTATTTCTGCTGTATATTGGTTGGCAGTTTTGCTACGTTGTTGTATGTTCAGGAGTTTAGCGGTTAAAACTTCTACTGATTCACCCTTTATTGCAGTTTTTAGTTTATTTTTAATTTGTTCGATTGTGGTCTCATTACTGATAAAATTTCTTGCTGTACCTTTCAGCTTTGTCTTTATCATGGTAATGGCCAATGCCTCGTGTGTCTCCTTGATTTGTTCAAGTATATCGAGTGCATCTAGGAAACTGTGTAGATTTTCTGGCTTACCATCAAACTCTGGTAGTACTGACGAAGCAGTTTTGATAAATTCTACTACTGTTTGTGGCATTGTGACGTTTACTGCTGGGATGTCTATTTTAAATTCTTCCACCGATGTGGCTTGACTTAATGAAGGTGAGGGGGTTCGGCTAGGAACACGTTCAGATAGAAGTGATAGAAAATCTATTTGAATTTCCTCATCTATTGTGGTTGGTATTGTTATTTCTATGTTATATCTAGCTAAAGAAGCTACTAATTTATCTCGTACGGTAGCGAAAATTAAATAAGCTTCTTTTTGATGTTCTACGGTAAGTTTTACTGATTTAATTACTTGTACTATGTTATTTAGGGCTTCCAAAATGGTGTTCAAGTGCTTTATTATTATTTCTGTTGTAATAGGAATACTTTTATTTATGCACTTGTACGATTTGTTAGCTTTTAATTTCTCTTCATTTAATGTGTCGTAGATATCCTTCCATTGACTCATTTCTTGCTATCTCAAATTTTTGCTTAAACGCGTTGTTCTGCATTATTCAATTGTCTCAATTTGTTCTTTATATAATTTTTTATTAAAATTGTAATTGCGACAATTAAAAATGTACTTACGCATGTAAAAATTATTAACCATTTATCGGAGATTTCTGATTTATCTGCTAGAATTGGGTATGATTCGAATTTGGCTATTTTGTTCTCATTATTTTTATCTTCAGAGGTTTCTTTTCCTACCTCGTATCCTGCTATAGCTACTAATATACCGTTCAATGCGGTCTTCCACCATGCCATTTTAGAAAAAATAATTTGAAATTTTAAATTTTAAATTTATTTATTTATTCATTTATTTTTTTTTTTTTAATTCTCTAATTTTATGTCTTAATTTTATTCTATCTTCCTTATTAGTACTTAAGTTTAATAACCTATAAGCTTCGGCTATTTCTTGATTTTTCCTTACTCTTTTACCTGCCCTTTTTCTTTTTGTTATTATTGCTGGGGAAGGTATTTTTGGGATATCTTCCTTTTTTGTATTAGTTCTTCTCCTATATTCTTGTATCGTGATTGGTTTTGGGCCTACTTTTTTGTTCTTGAGGTGTTCCTCAGCGAATTTTATGAATTCCTTTATGGTTTTAACGCACCTATCAAAAATTTTATTGAATTCCTCTTGGGTTGTAATGTCCTGTGACATTTTAAAAGAAATATTTTCGAATTAAAATTTATGTATTCGGCAAAAGGATATCTTTTTTTGTTTTAAAAAAAAATTTTTTTTTTTTTCAATATTTTACATTACTCTCCTAATTGTCCTAATTGTTTCCTCTTCTAATGTAGTGGGGTATAACAAATCTGTCATTGTGGGTGCTCTGCCCATTCCTATGAAAGCCCACAATTGCCTTAACCAGTTAAGCTGATGCCTATTACTTCCTATTGTTATGGTTGGCTTTCGAAGATCGAGTGGAGCAGCAATGCATGGCGGTCGGCATGATCTAGGGTTGCACTGTGGCTAGTCATTGTCGGCTGGGCGGGGTTCTTGCCTACATTGCTGTCCTGCGCCATAAACAGAAAAAATTCATATCATGCCTTTTCAAACCAAAACGAGTAAAATCAAACGAAAACAACATCCGGTTTTAGCCGGATGCCACGGACGGACCGTTGAAAAATTCAAAAATTCAAAAGATAACCCGAAAAAAAATCAAATTCAAGAGGCCAGGCATCAGTTAAATTTAAATAAATACAAACCGAGGGAAAATGTCGTTAAAATTTGAATATGAATTTTGAACGTACATATGTACGTTAAAGTCAGACGGACGTTAGCAAAACATTTAAACCGAAATTTAAATCGGACGGAAATACTGACAATCGACGGAAAAATTTGAAAATAGATAATCGGACGTTATATTTAAATAATCGCGGACGGAAGAGAAAAGATTTAGAAATTTAAATTTGAATACACGTTGAAATCAAAAAAAAACTGTCAAAGTGAATTTGAATTTGAATATACATATATATCGCGAAAAAAAATCGTTAAATTTGAATTTAATTTGAATCAACCGGAAGGACCGGTTATTGACAGGCATCTGAAAATACATAAAAGAAGCTGAAATTTAAAATATATGAACAATCAAAAAAAAAGTTAAAGGCCGAACTCACAAGGGGGTGGCGTTGCTGATGTTGTTGCAGCGCCGGTGCGTTTTTGTCCCACCCTAATCCATGGTTACTGTCGCACCCGAATATCAGTAACCCCTTACCTGTGGTGCGCCGCTGGTGTTGTTGCAGCGCCGGTGCTTATCTACCCACCCTCATCCTTGGTCATCAGTGCACCTATAATTCGATGACCCCATAATTATTATGCGCCGCTGGTGTTGTTGCAGCGCCGGTGCTTATCTACCCACCCTCATCCTTGGTCATCAGTGCACCTATATTTCGATGACCCCATACCTGAAAATCCCTATGCCTTTTAAATTAGGGTGGTCAACATTCCCATTTTAGTTACAAAGTTTTATTTGGAATCCATCTTCCTTATTCTTAAAATCTAGGTCCTCAATTTTCTTTCATTATATAGTTAGTATACCCTACGTTCAAGTATTAATGCTACAAATTATATAGATTAGGGCGCCCCTTTTGATAAAACGATATTACATTCGAGCATTAGGGTGATTTTCAGCCAACCCCAAATATTAAGTGCTATACACCTTTGTTTTTGTTGTATGGTAATATGTACGTATTTATGCGTATGTGCCTGTGCCAAAAAAAAATTTTTTTATTTTTCTTTTTTTTTTGAACACAAAATTTGTTTTGTGGCAACTCAGTATACATAACGCCTCCGTACAAATGTATATGTACAGGCAAGGCAAATCCACATAAATATGCACATATGTATGTACATCAGCTTTACTAAAATAAAGTGAAATTAAATATTAAATAAAAATATTATTCTTACGGACTATGCGCCGGTGATTGTTGCAGCTGCTGTTGTCGTTGTTGGTGCTATGGGGATTGTTGTTGTTGCTGATTGATGTTGTGCTGATGGGTTTTTTTTTTTTTTTTTGTTGCTTGTTGATTTTACCAAAAACCGATTTTTTTTTTTTTTCAATTTTAATTTGCAAATAGACAAAATTATTGTAAGCCGACTTGCTGTTGCTACATATACTATGTATCTATGTATGTATGCATGTATGTAAGTATATTTAGTATGCATTATTTACATTCCACTATACCACAATTCATGCAACGTCTCTAAAAGTTGACTAAGACCGTGCTCAATTTTTATTATTTATTAATTTTTTTTTTTTTTTTTTTTTTTACTTTTGTTTTATATTTGTTGTCCAGCAATATGTATTTTTGTGTTTTGGAAAGTTATTTTTGTTGTTGTAATCCTTTTGTTGTTTAAGTAAACGCTGATTTCATTTTTAATGTGGTTTCGTGACGCAAAATTTTTAATTTTCAAATTTCAATTTTTTTTTTTTTTTTTTTTTTTTTTTTTTTTTTTTTTTTTTTTTGCAAAATTTTGCAAGCATGTGTTTTAACTTTTATTATTTTTTTTATGTAATTAATGTATTTCAAATAATTTCTTTTTTTGAAATTTTTGTTTTTCCAAATTTGTTTTTTCAAATTTTAGTTCTTCCAAATTTTAGTTTTTCCAAATTTTAGTTTTTTAATTTTTTTTTTTGCACAATCGAACCTTAAAATTTTTTTAAACTTTTTTTCCTCTTAAGCTATTCTCTTTCTGCTTTTTCTTATGCACTTTTGGGCAATTAAAATGCTGCTTGCTTTTCTTGCAAGCTTTTTGCCCCCTCTTTTTTTGCAATTGTCTCCTTTTTTCTTTATTTTTTTTCTTGTTCTTTTCACATATACATACACAACACAGTTCTTAATTGTTGTTATTTTAAAATTGTTGTTCTTTCTTTAATTTTTTTGTTCTTATATTTTTGGCTTTTTTGACACTCGTGTTCAGAACAGTTCGGAACAAAATTTTTTTTTAATTACGAAAAATTACCGAACTAAAATCATATCGCTTTAAAAATTGTTCAAAAGTTTCTATTTTATTTTTTTATATTTTACCAGAATGATAAATTTTGTTGTATAATTTAACAAATTTTGGCTATTTCAATTTTCTGTTTTCCAGTTCTTTCTATTTATTGTTTTAATTTTGTTGCTTTTGCTTTGATTTTTCACCGATTAACCGGTTTGTTTTTCTGTTTTTTCTGCTGCTGCTGCCTATTTGTTGTTGTGGTTTTTTCGCTTAACACGAAAAATCACATTTCTGGTCAACGGATTTTACGCAACTAACTATCGCGGTACTAAAATTTCTCTATCCAAGCGTGCCTTCCACCTTTTTTCTCTATCCAGTTTGGAAGGGTCCCGTTTTCTTTCCATATAGCCTGCAGTGGTGTAGTGACGTGTGCATAATAGTGGCGTGACTTTACGGTTACCCGAATGTCTATATCATGGTATGACGCTAGCAATGGCCCAAGCGAGATGGAATGCGATTGCCATGTTACACAAATAAAAATACCAAAACTTTCGGAATAAAATGCCTCAAGCATTTTCCCATAAACTATCTCAAAAAAGTCGATTGCATTCGTGCCCTAGAAAATTTGCTATTGTAAAATCCTATTAGCATGCGTTGGGAATATAATAGACATTGGGTCATATCAATAAAACCCAAGCATCTGCTCTTGCTTAAGATCTCAGATATTTTACTCAAATTTTGAAATTTGGTTCATACCAATTTATGTCAAATTCCTGCAATTTCCAGCAAAAGCATCTGCCTCAATCCCATCAACATGGCCCATTGTTGTCCTACGCTCAAATTACGAATTGGTAAGGGACAGGGAAATCTGGTTGATGAAACAATAGTACGTGGGAACATTTTAAAAAATATGCATTTGAAAGTACCAAGTCACCGAATAACCACGTGTTACGTATTTTCACATTACGAAGTGTTCATGGCAACCCTGGAAGAACCAGTTTCTCCATCACCAATCCATGTGCATACCTCGCCATTGGAACGATTGTCAAGGTTGAGATGGGAAATTTGAGTTAAGCTTTCCCATGAAAGGCCTACTTATAGAGGTTGGCTCGATAGCTTGGCTATTTGCAAAAAAAAATTTTCATGCAATCTATAAGGATTGAAATCTGAAGAATGAATCAAAACCACATAACCATTTAGAAGAATAAAAAAAAATCGGTGTAAATCTCGGATGCAATTACTTATTTAAATTTTGTTTAGACTCTTAGTGGAGCAAGAAAAGAATTAACTACAGGGTTTTAAATAAAAAAAAATGTTACATTTGAGATATCTAGTGACTGAATAAGAAGTACAAAACGTTATTATTGCCAGAACACCACCAGTGGTGCATGAAATTTACTCAAACAGGGAAATGACTCCTGTCAAAAAAAAATTGTCAGCTGTTGCCATCGAGACAACCTCAAAAGTCACCCTCGTTTCGCAGTGCGGCCACCTGTTACACTAGCCCATAGCTCAAACATACAAGGTCGATGCGAGGGAGAATCGCTCTTCTTCTTCTTGGCATATGTCAACTTATTGTCTGTTGCCTTGATTTTACAATTTTGCAGGCCTTGTTCGTAGAAGTAGAATGCTAAGCTCAAGGTTTATCCAAAGAAGGTTATATTAGTTACGTTTTGATGTGTGTGTTTCCAAAAAAAAATGTCAACGTGAAAGAGGAGAGAAATTATTTTCAAAGTAAAAACTTTTCCCCAATCGGTTCTATCTGACGTTCGCACCTTTTTTGCACACGTACCCAATTGCAATCGGCTTATCTGCCGCGAAATCCTTCTTTAAACAATCCCTGCTAAGTTGTGTGTTCACTTCTTTTTCCCTGCTTTTGACATTTGAAATAAGCCGCCTAACGTCAATCGCATAAACTGCCTCACATGCGACGACCTGTTTAGTTTGGCCACGCGTCAACCATTCTTCTTCACCATGTCAGCACGTCGGCCATTATGAAATGGAAGTCATTGGAAAAGTACTAAGAAAAACTACTAAAATAGTGGTGATGCCACACAGACAGAATTGAGCAACCGAAATTAACCCGTTTATGATCGATATCAGCATTGATATCGATAGCAAACCATAACAGGCCTGCTTCGCTTCGAAGACCTGACGAGGGAGCGAACAGGAAAAAATGGTTTGCCTGTAAGGTTGTCGCGAGAATACTCAACTGTTAACTACGTGGGGCACGACTCACCCCTAGATAAGAGTCTCAAATTCTACCACAGCTAACCGGGCAACAGAGGCTCCATCAGGTGATACCAAAAAAAAACATATGGCTATATGAACATGTCCAAACTAGTAATGTATGAAAATCCGAGAATAATTGAAAGTCAGGTATGATAAAAAAATTCATTTGGTAAAAAGAAACCAAGATGCGTAAGTCCGGTGTTGCGGTGTTTCTCTATTGGCTTAGGCCAGAGAAGCCTACTCCCCCCTAGGAGCCCTTCTCCTAGGTGCCGAACTTGGTCGGTCTTAACAACCTGTCCCCCCCGGCTGATCCAACCCCGCACGTTGAACCCAGGACAGGCGGTCTTGAAAAAGACCCTTGGTCCGCTGGTTTCTCGCCCCCCGGAATGGGCTTTACAAAAAAAAGTTAAATTATTTTGTTTCCTATTTTAAGGCTTCGCGGCCTTAGACATTTTTTTACAGGAGAACGCGTCTAAACTCCGAATACCATCACCCTATCAGCTGGTCTATGGTCCCTAACCTCGCGAAGCTGGACAAAAAAAAACTTTAGCAGGAAAATCATCAATACTCCGTTTAAATAGACATTTTTATATTGGAGAACTCGTCAAAACTCCGTAAGGTTAGGCATTTGATATAGGAGAACTCGCCAAAACTCCATAAAACTAGACATTTTAATTTGGGAGAACTCGTCAAAACTCCGCATAAGCAGACCAATTGGAATATGGACTGCTAGATGGTCCACGGTTCCCGATGGGAGCGCTTGTGATCCACCTATTATTATAACTGCTCGGGGAGAATACTGGGCGAATTGTCCCCGACCGCCAAGACGCCCAGCGGAGCCTTATTGAGGACGAATATCAGAAGCATGGAATCGTCCTATTAATCTCCCTGTTAAGTCTTCTAAGTCATACAGTGCATTGCCCACTTTTCCACGTACTCGACACTTAATATATTTTGGCAGGAATTTCGCGTTTATGCCCTGTTTGAAGTTGCTCAAGGCAAAATTTCTTCTGAATACTTCCTGACCTTCCCTATAATTCACAAGCCTAGAGCGCTTATTGTAAACCTGCTTGACTCTATCATTTGCCTGCGCTAAATTTTTACGGATTTGTTCGTGGATTCCTGTTAACTTATCAGCCCTACTCACTATCGGTACACGATCTTCTTTGAGGCTATCCAATTTCTCTAATAACTTATACGCGGATGCGTGTTGGACCATATTCTGACCATATAATGCAAAGTACGGAGAGCACTGAATCGACGTATGAAAATCACTTCTTAAAACTGATAGAATTTCGGGTATATGTTTGTCCCAGTCCGTATGATCCTGCTTATCTTTTAGGAAAATTCTTATCTTGGAAACTATCTCTCTATTCACGCGTTCGGACGCATTAGCTTGTGGGGAATACACTCCTGTCCTAACATGCGTCACACCGTACTTCTCAAAGAACGCTTTCATTTCTTTTGAGATGAATTGTTTCCCATTATCGCTGTGGATATATTCTGGGACCCCTATGGCTGGAAAAATCTCTGTACTGAAGTAGTTCATTACATTGATAGTTGTCGCTCTCTGCATTGGCTTCAGCCACACATACTTTGAAAAATGGTCTAAAATAATGAAAAGAAACTGGTTCCTACGTTTGGATCTCGGATAAGGTCCTAAGAAGTCGCAATATAAGCGCTGAAAAGGTCTCTCTGTAACAAAAGCGCTTCCTATCGGTGGTCTTGACTGCTGATTCGTTGTTTTTACAGCCTTGCAAGTTTCACAATCCTTTACATAATCTCTAACGTCCCTAGCTTGTCGTGGCCAGAAGTACTTCGACCTAACCCGTTCCAATGTCTTTTGCCAACCTCCGTGATAACTCCTGACTGCGTCATGTGCCATTCGTATTGCTTCCTCCCTGAGTCCTTCGGGCAACCACAACCGCCATAACGAGCCTTCTTCACCCTCCACACCCTTCCGAAACTTAACTCTTTTAAAAATCAAACCGTCTCTGACACACAAATCCGGGAGAGCCTCACCGTTTACTGTAATTGTTCTGATAAGATCCAGATACTCATTGGCTCTAAATTCAGATGAGTCTAAGTCTATTTCGTAAGGCGCGGGAGATGAAGTCAACTCGTCAACGTCAAAACGCGACAGAGCGTCCGGTACTACGTTCAGAGCCCCCTTACGATGCTGCATTTCGAAATCATATCTCTGTAGTAACAGTGACCATCTAGCTAACCTACCACTAAGGTCCTTTTGCGTCATCAACCATTTAAGGCTTGAATGGTCCGTGATGATACGAAATGGCAGCCCTTCAACGTAGGGTCTGAAACGTTTGACACTGACAATTGCGGCGAGGCATTCCAGCTCGGTGACTGTATAGTTGCGTTGAGCATTATTTAATTTTTTTGAAACGAAAGCTATTGGATGCTCTGCACCATTATCATCGACCTGGAATAACACGCCTCCTACTCCTATTTTGGAAGCATCACATTGAATGACAAATTCTCGGGAAAAATCAGGTTGAGCTAAGACTGGGGCGGAACTCAGAGCTACTTTAAGTTTTTCGAAGGCCTCTACTGCTTCTGGAGTTAGTTTGAAAGGACCAGGTGACTTACGTAAACAATCTGTCAAAGGGCCTGCTAAATCAGCGAAATTGGTAATAAATGCCCTGTACCAATTTGCCATACCCACGAACCTGCGAACCTGTCGAGGAGATTTGGGAATGGGGAAATTCTGCATTGCCTCGATTTTCTCTGGATTCACTTTCAAACACCCACTGCCTATAATATACCCTAAGTATCGAATCTCTCTCTGGCAAAATTTACTTTTACTCACATTAATTGTAAGGCCTGCACTTTTCAAACACCTCGCTACATCTGCTAAAAGTTTGATGTGGTCGTCAAAATCCGCACTACATACCAACAGGTCGTCCAAATAAACAAAAACGTGTTCTCGCATATACGAGGGAATTGCTTTGTCCATGAGTCGACTCATTGTTTGCGGCGCATTACACAGCCCAAAGGGCATAACTTTGTAATGGTACAAGGGTTTACCTGGCACCGCAAACGCTGTCTTCTCTTTTGACGACTCAGTTAGTTTAATTTGGAAGAACGCGTCTTTTAAGTCGATACCACTAATAAAGTGCGTATCCTTTAAACGACTCAATAACCCGTTGATATGCGGCAGCGGATATGAGTCCTTTTTCGTAACGGCGTTTACCTTCCTAGAATCAATGCAGAGCCTAACCTTACCAGGTTTCCGTACTAAGACGACTGGGCTACACCATGGCGAATTCGACTCTTCGATGACTCCCATTTTCAATAATCTATCAATTTCGCTGTAGGCTTCAGCCTGCCTTGGTGGCGAAAGAGGAAAATGTTTGCTTTTAATTGGGACTGCGTCACCCGTGTCAATGTCGTGCTCCACCAGCTGTGTTTGCCCTAGGCCTAATTTTTCAAACGACGGAAACATATCAATAACTTTTTGCAAATCGTACTTCTGGGATGGAGTCAATTCATGAAAATTGGGACCTTCTGTATCTTCCATTGCTTCTAGACATGATATGCTTGGAAATATTTCGGGAGCTAAAGCAAATGCTTTCCAAAAATCTACTCCGAAATAGGCTTCTTGGAGAAGCGAAGGAACAAGGTAAAAATATATGGATTTTGTTGTATTTTTGAAAGTGACAGGCAATGAACTGCAGCCTATTATCTTCCGTTTGTCGCCGCCTGCTGTATATATACATTCATTCATTTCCTTATAGTTGAGATTGTTTTCTTCTAAAAATTTCAAACAGTCCTTACCCAGAATAGAGACATTGGCTCCTGAATCCAATAACCCCACTAGTGATCCTTTTCCTATCCTCACCCTAATCATTGGTCTTTCATCGTCTGTAAGGACGAGTGTGGTGCTTTCCAAAAGCTTGCGCACCTGGACACGTTTGCTATATCTTTTCCTACACTGCAAAATTTTTTCGGGTGGATATGGTTGGGAATCATTCGTGAAAATATTTGACCTAACCAATTGATAGTTTTGTTCTCTTTCTTCTAAACTGGGCCGGAAAATGGTCTGGCAACTAACATTTCTAACTGAAGCTTTCAAAATACGAACTGGTCGAGAATTGGTTTGCGACGAAGTTGGGTCTTCTGAATCTGAACTATTTGAATTATCCGTACTATCAGGGAAAGTTACTATTGGGGTTGATTGACTACTTGCGGAACTGGTCGAAAGTGGACTAGGCTCAGTACTCGCGATGATTGGCTGGGTATTGACTGAAGTGGGGGCTATAGTCCCGAACGAGTTTCCCCCTCTCTTTTCTCGCTCGGATAACGGTTTCCCTGACCACGGTGGTCGTTGGGACACTTCGGAGTCAACACTCCTCTCTGACCGCATTTAAAACAAAACTGAGATTTAATTGGCTCCTCACAGTATATATAGGAGTGACCCATTGTCTGGCAGTTCCAACATTTAATCCCTGAGTAGTCTGGCTTACCCATGCGACGATAATTCAGTGCTTCTATCTGCGGATCTACTATATAGTCCTCACTTTCAATCCTACAATCCGGAGCTAGGGCACGCGCTTCGTTTACGCTCGGCCTATGATAATTTGATACTAAGCTCCTGCTCTCTTTCAGCACCTGCTCGCCCCGTCGAGCTACATCGCGTAGGTCATGCAGGTTCCTTACACTTGCGTTAAAGAGCATTAATTTCAAATTACCATTAACGTTGCGTTTGATGATATCAATAAGCAAGGCCTCAGACATGGGCTCTCTAAGTCTCGCGTTTAATGCCAGAATGTCCGTGTGGAAAACGTCGTAAGTCTCGTTTGGTTTTTGTTTGCGCACTGATATTTCCATCATCAGCTCATGGTCCGTCTTCAGGGTGCCGAATTCCCGTTTTAAAGAATAACTCAAAAATGGATAGTTTGCGTTGGAATTTTGTTTGGTAAATAACCAATACCATTCTTCAGCACGTCCTGACAAAAAAAGGTGAAAACTGGCCATAATCTGATCTTCCGAACATTGTGTGCGCTCACGCAAGGTGTCCAATTTAAACAAAAAATCTGAAACGCTACCAGTACCGTCATAAGATATCTTCCAATCTTGTGGTTTCACAACCGTATTACTGGGCGTGGGAATAATTGAGTTGTTAACAAAATTCTACGCTTGGTTCGGCTGCTGTCTAGCATCATCCCTAGTATCATGTCTAGCGTCACTCCTAACAAAATCTGCCGCTGTTCGAGAGGCTGCGACTGCAGCGTTCAAGGCATTCACGTTTTCCCTAATAGCTCTCATTTCATGGCGCAGCTCTTCTTGTGACGTTTGGAATAATTGGTGTAGAACGTGTACCCACGAATTCAAGGGGGACACTTCGGGATGGGTCTCTTGGTTGGAAGCCCTATCATTGTAAACGTTTGGTTGTAACCGAACTTGTGGTAAAGCGCTAGCCTCGTCTACAGTATTTGTCGCGCATTGCTCAGGCGGATCCGGCATATTCCTAATAAGACTGTCTAGATCGAGGATATTTGCACTAGTCGGTCTATCATATTTTCCCGAAGGGTCATTATTTGGGACATCCCTGAATGGATCTACTGTTGTCCGGCTGACTATTGGGGAATGCATTACTAAAGGTCGGCTCGCTGGGGGTTTCGGAGTTGCACCTCTACTTCCTCCTCCTCTATAATATACCCCACTACCTCTGTTTTTAGAACCACTACCTCTAGTCGAACTCCTCGTTTGCCTGCGTTCAGCCGACTGCTGACTATTCTGCGACATTTTCAACAAAAAAATCAAACGTTTGAGCGCAAAAAAAACAACAAGGCACGCTTGAACGGTTGTATGAAATCTAAAGCAATTAACTGCTTGAATAAGTCACGTTTGGTGTCAAAGCTCCAATGCAATTATTTGTACAATTACCGAAATTTAAATCTCTAACTCGATTCAAAATTATTTCGCATCCGAAAGAAAATTACAAAACTTTGGTTTTTGTGTTTGGTGAAACTTTCAGCAATTATTTATAATGATTATTTGCTATTTGAATCTCTATGCCGGTACAAAATTATGTCACATCCGAAAAAGCAATAAAACTTTAGTTGTCGCGTTTGGTGGAAAAATCAAGCAATAATTGTAATGATTATTTGCGATTAAAAAAATTATCTTAAATTTTAACTAACAATGTCGCTTCAAAAGGACTTCGCTTATAAAAAAAATATTTGTATAAATAAACGTGTTCATATACGTGTATATGTAAATATAAAAAGATATACAATGCAAAATATATATATGTTCGTTATTCAATGGGAATGCTGACCTCCCATCATAAAAGGCACAGGTTACAGAATAAAAAAAAATATAACCCCCTTGAAAAATAAAAACACAAAAAAAATTAAGACGGTGTGTGCCAACTGGTCTCCAGCGCACCAACCGCAATGCAGGGTTGCTCGGAAGCTAAATCCCTGAGACAGGCTGGCTAACTAAAGATAGTTAGCAATAACAAAAAAAATTTAAATTTTGCGAAATACTAACCTATCTCCGCCGCAATGAAAGGAACGGTTTCAATCCGCTATCCCCAGACTTGCGGAGATAGACAATACATCCTTCGGTCTCAGCTCAGCTCATCGCCATGAAGTGGTGCTAAATGTTCCAAGGCACCCAACTCAGGCATGAGATGAACTGAGGCCTGCATCGCATAACAAAAGAAAAGACAAAACAAAAGAAATTTGCCAAAATACCCTTCTAATCTCCGCCGCAATGAAAGGTGCAGCTAGAGGCTGCATTCCCCAGACTTGCGGAGATGAAAAGTACCACCTCAGGTCTCAGACCAACCCATCGCAATGAAAGTGGCGCTAAGTGCAACCAACTCAGACGCGGAATGGCTGAGGCCTAAATTGCAAAAAAAAATCACGAAAACAAAAAAAATAAAAAGGACGAATTTCCCTTATGACCAACATCCTTGGCTCCGCCGCAATGAAAGGCACGGTTTGAAGCCGCTACCCCAGACTTGCGAAGAAGGATTTGCTAGCTTAGGATCCAACTCAACTCATTGCTATGAAGGCGGTGTTCGAAACACTACCCCAGACGCGAGATGAGCTAGGCCCCAAAAGAAAAAAAAATCCGATACACAAAACTGCACAAAAGACATATTCGGCAAAAAGAAATAAAAATAAATACTGAATCTAGCGGACATGCCCCTCGGACGACAGTGAAACAAATTTATATTACAAAAAAAATAAGTGCGTTCAACACTGCCTCTCCGGGTGAAATGCAAAAAAAAACGGACAATGTGACGTAAAGTCTCGTGGAGCCTTGAGCCACTAACAACAATGCCTCTCCAATCAGCCCGATCAATTCCATCATCCCGCCGCAACGCAGTGGCGGCTACTGAGGCTGCCAATCTGGGACTTGCGGAAAGATGAAACTTCACTGACCGACCAGAAAACCACTGAAGCCAGCACCCAAGGCACCACGTTGGGCGCCATCTGTTATGGTTGGCTTTCGAAGATCGAGTGGAGCAGCAATGCATGGCGGTCGGCATGATCTAGGGTTGCACTGTGGCTAGTCATTGTCGGCTGGGCGGGGTTCTTGCCTACATTGCTGTCCTGCGCCATAAACAGAAAAAATTCATATCATGCCTTTTCAAACCAAAACGAGTAAAGTCAAACGAAAACAACATCCGGTTTTAGCCGGATGCCACGGACGGACCGTTGAAAAATTCAAAAATTCAAAAGATAACCCGAAAAAAAATCAAATTCAAGAGGCCAGGCATCAGTTAAATTTAAATAAATACAAACCGAGGGAAAATGTCGTTAAAATTTGAATATGAATTTTGAACGTACATATGTACGTTAAAGTCAGACGGACGTTAGCAAAACATTTAAACCGAAATTTAAATCGGACGGAAATACTGACAATCGACGGAAAAATTTGAAAATAGATAATCGGACGTTATATTTAAATAATCGCGGACGGAAGAGAAAAGATTTAGAAATTTAAATTTGAATACACGTTGAAATCAAAAAAAAACTGTCAAAGTGAATTTGAATTTGAATATACATATATATCGCGAAAAAAAATCGTTAAATTTGAATTTAATTTGAATCAACCGGAAGGACCGGTTATTGACAGGCATCTGAAAATACATAAAAGAAGCTGAAATTTAAAATATATGAACAATCAAAAAAAAAGTTAAAGGCCGAACTCACAAGGGGGTGGCGTTGCTGATGTTGTTGCAGCGCCGGTGCGTTTTTGTCCCACCCTAATCCATGGTTACTGTCGCACCCGAATATCAGTAACCCCTTACCTGTGGTGCGCCGCTGGTGTTGTTGCAGCGCCGGTGCTTATCTACCCACCCTCATCCTTGGTCATCAGTGCACCTATAATTCGATGACCCCATAATTATTATGCGCCGCTGGTGTTGTTGCAGCGCCGGTGCTTATCTACCCACCCTCATCCTTGGTCATCAGTGCACCTATATTTCGATGACCCCATACCTGAAAATCCCTATGCCTTTTAAATTAGGGTGGTCAACATTCCCATTTTAGTTACAAAGTTTTATTTGGAATCCATCTTCCTTATTCTTAAAATCTAGGTCCTCAATTTTCTTTCATTATATAGTTAGTATACCCTACGTTCAAGTATTAATGCTACAAATTATATAGATTAGGGCGCCCCTTTTGATAAAACGATATTACATTCGAGCATTAGGGTGATTTTCAGCCAACCCCAAATATTAAGTGCTATACACCTTTGTTTTTGTTGTATGGTAATATGTACGTATTTATGCGTATGTGCCTGTGCCAAAAAAAAATTTTTTTATTTTTCTTTTTTTTTTGAACACAAAATTTGTTTTGTGGCAACTCAGTATACATAACGCCTCCGTACAAATGTATATGTACAGGCAAGGCAAATCCACATAAATATGCACATATGTATGTACATCAGCTTTACTAAAATAAAGTGAAATTAAATATTAAATAAAAATATTATTCTTACGGACTATGCGCCGGTGATTGTTGCAGCTGCTGTTGTCGTTGTTGGTGCTATGGGGATTGTTGTTGTTGCTGATTGATGTTGTGCTGATGGGTTTTTTTTTTTTTTTTTGTTGCTTGTTGATTTTACCAAAAACCGATTTTTTTTTTTTTTCAATTTTAATTTGCAAATAGACAAAATTATTGTAAGCCGACTTGCTGTTGCTACATATACTATGTATCTATGTATGTATGCATGTATGTAAGTATATTTAGTATGCATTATTTACATTCCACTATACCACAATTCATGCAACGTCTCTAAAAGTTGACTAAGACCGTGCTCAATTTTTATTATTTATTAATTTTTTTTTTTTTTTTTTTTTTTACTTTTGTTTTATATTTGTTGTCCAGCAATATGTATTTTTGTGTTTTGGAAAGTTATTTTTGTTGTTGTAATCCTTTTGTTGTTTAAGTAAACGCTGATTTCATTTTTAATGTGGTTTCGTGACGCAAAATTTTTAATTTTCAAATTTCAATTTTTTTTTTTTTTTTTTTTTTTTTTTTTTTTTTTTTTTTTTGCAAAATTTTGCAAGCATGTGTTTTAACTTTTATTATTTTTTTTATGTAATTAATGTATTTCAAATAATTTCTTTTTTTGAAATTTTTGTTTTTCCAAATTTGTTTTTTCAAATTTTAGTTCTTCCAAATTTTAGTTTTTCCAAATTTTAGTTTTTTAATTTTTTTTTTTGCACAATCGAACCTTAAAATTTTTTTAAACTTTTTTTCCTCTTAAGCTATTCTCTTTCTGCTTTTTCTTATGCACTTTTGGGCAATTAAAATGCTGCTTGCTTTTCTTGCAAGCTTTTTGCCCCCTCTTTTTTTGCAATTGTCTCCTTTTTTCTTTATTTTTTTTCTTGTTCTTTTCACATATACATACACAACACAGTTCTTAATTGTTGTTATTTTAAAATTGTTGTTCTTTCTTTAATTTTTTTGTTCTTATATTTTTGGCTTTTTTGACACTCGTGTTCAGAACAGTTCGGAACAAAATTTTTTTTTAATTACGAAAAATTACCGAACTAAAATCATATCGCTTTAAAAATTGTTCAAAAGTTTCTATTTTATTTTTTTATATTTTACCAGAATGATAAATTTTGTTGTATAATTTAACAAATTTTGGCTATTTCAATTTTCTGTTTTCCAGTTCTTTCTATTTATTGTTTTAATTTTGTTGCTTTTGCTTTGATTTTTCACCGATTAACCGGTTTGTTTTTCTGTTTTTTCTGCTGCTGCTGCCTATTTGTTGTTGTGGTTTTTTCGCTTAACACGAAAAATCACATTTCTGGTCAACGGATTTTACGCAACTAACTATCGCGGTACTAAAATTTCTCTATCCAAGCGTGCCTTCCACCTTTTTTCTCTATCCAGTTTGGAAGGGTCCCGTTTTCTTTCCATATAGCCTGCAGTGGTGTAGTGACGTGTGCATAATAGTGGCGTGACTTTACGGTTACCCGAATGTCTATATCATGGTATGACGCTAGCAATGGCCCAAGCGAGATGGAATGCGATTGCCATGTTACACAAATAAAAATACCAAAACTTTCGGAATAAAATGCCTCAAGCATTTTCCCATAAACTATCTCAAAAAAGTCGATTGCATTCGTGCCCTAGAAAATTTGCTATTGTAAAATCCTATTAGCATGCGTTGGGAATATAATAGACATTGGGTCATATCAATAAAACCCAAGCATCTGCTCTTGCTTAAGATCTCAGATATTTTACTCAAATTTTGAAATTTGGTTCATACCAATTTATGTCAAATTCCTGCAATTTCCAGCAAAAGCATCTGCCTCAATCCCATCAACATGGCCCATTGTTGTCCTACGCTCAAATTACGAATTGGTAAGGGACAGGGAAATCTGGTTGATGAAACAATAGTACGTGGGAACATTTTAAAAAATATGCATTTGAAAGTACCAAGTCACCGAATAACCACGTGTTACGTATTTTCACATTACGAAGTGTTCATGGCAACCCTGGAAGAACCAGTTTCTCCATCACCAATCCATGTGCATACCTCGCCATTGGAACGATTGTCAAGGTTGAGATGGGAAATTTGAGTTAAGCTTTCCCATGAAAGGCCTACTTATAGAGGTTGGCTCGATAGCTTGGCTATTTGCAAAAAAAAATTTTCATGCAATCTATAAGGATTGAAATCTGAAGAATGAATCAAAACCACATAACCATTTAGAAGAATAAAAAAAAATCGGTGTAAATCTCGGATGCAATTACTTATTTAAATTTTGTTTAGACTCTTAGTGGAGCAAGAAAAGAATTAACTACAGGGTTTTAAATAAAAAAAAATGTTACATTTGAGATATCTAGTGACTGAATAAGAAGTACAAAACGTTATTATTGCCAGAACACCACCAGTGGTGCATGAAATTTACTCAAACAGGGAAATGACTCCTGTCAAAAAAAAATTGTCAGCTGTTGCCATCGAGACAACCTCAAAAGTCACCCTCGTTTCGCAGTGCGGCCACCTGTTACACTAGCCCATAGCTCAAACATACAAGGTCGATGCGAGGGAGAATCGCTCTTCTTCTTCTTGGCATATGTCAACTTATTGTCTGTTGCCTTGATTTTACAATTTTGCAGGCCTTGTTCGTAGAAGTAGAATGCTAAGCTCAAGGTTTATCCAAAGAAGGTTATATTAGTTACGTTTTGATGTGTGTGTTTCCAAAAAAAAATGTCAACGTGAAAGAGGAGAGAAATTATTTTCAAAGTAAAAACTTTTCCCCAATCGGTTCTATCTGACGTTCGCACCTTTTTTGCACACGTACCCAATTGCAATCGGCTTATCTGCCGCGAAATCCTTCTTTAAACAATCCCTGCTAAGTTGTGTGTTCACTTCTTTTTCCCTGCTTTTGACATTTGAAATAAGCCGCCTAACGTCAATCGCATAAACTGCCTCACATGCGACGACCTGTTTAGTTTGGCCACGCGTCAACCATTCTTCTTCACCATGTCAGCACGTCGGCCATTATGAAATGGAATTCATTGGAAAAGTACTAAGAAAAACTACTAAAATAGTGGTGATGCCACACAGACAGAATTGAGCAACCGAAATTAACCCGTTTATGATCGATATCAGCATTGATATCGATAGCAAACCATAACACTATTGTGCGCGATCTTGACCTACGAATTTCATCTGCGTTTTCACGCTCTAAATTATCAACGATGAAATTAATATTCCCGTAGTCGAGATCGTGCGGCAGTGCGCTTTCCATGAGAGAAAAAATTTTATAGAAACATTCAAATTTACTCAATTATTAAATTTGTTTAATTGTCTGATAAAAGAAATTGACTTTAAGGTTTATCCCTTTGAAAAAAAAACAACTAAATTATATATCTACTTATCGTAGGTATACCTAAGCAAAGTTAATTGCTTTTGAGTTCAGCGGCCGTTAGGCTGCTCAATTCATTATAAACTTAATCTAAAATTTATACTTAAAAATCGTCTTGTTGTAGCTCTGGTCCTTGTCTGCTGTTTTTTTTTTTTTTTCACCCGAATTTTGCTGCTGCCAGTCAATTATATTTTTACCACCAATGATTACTGCTCACGCTGCCAGTCAATTTTTACCACCATTACCAATGATTATTGTCTTATGCTGCCAGTCAATTATGTTTTTACCACCAATGATTACTGCTCACGCTGCCAGTAAATTTTTACCACCATTACCAATGATTATTGTCTTATGCTGCCAGTCACATTTTTCATTTGTCACATAATGTGTAGGCGCTTGTATTCCTTTAAATGCATTTTCTAAGGTAATTTCAAGATCATAACGTAGGTCTGCTCCAGACATTCCTGTTGTGCTCCTCTTTGCTCAATAGGTTTAATATCTCTTCTTCCTCACATCGAGCTTTATTATCGACTTAAAAATGTTGATGATTATTCCGTTAACCGCGGTTTTAGTATTACGCTCGCGCACAATTCACAAGTTAAAAACAGGATTAGTCCTTATCAAAACAGGATTAGTCCTTATGAGTGATTTCGCTGTGTTTAGCAAATTCTTCACTCATAAGTCTAAGTCCTAAAACTGGCGGATCGCCATCTAGTAAAAGAAGTAGACTGTTTGATGTTTGAAAATCAATTTCATTCTTTATTTACTTTCACTTCCTTTTATACCCAAAATTATTACCATAACTTACACTAATACATATATAATTAGAAATGAGTGTTCAACATATGCTGTGTCAGCATATGTGAATCATAAATGTTTCGTCAGTGCACATTGACAAACTGACGCTGTCGCTCAGTTGGTCATTGTGACTGCTCGGGCAATGCACTTGACAAAATGCAACAAATGTAACCTGAGAAGCAATGTGCGGCGGTGTGTGTATTTGATGTTAAACTCCCGCTGGGGTTTAACGGAACTTATTTGGGTCAGTTTGTTTTAGCAACGTGTGCGGTACATGTGTACACGATAAATTATGTGTACATGACAACAACTGTAAATGTGGTGTATTTATGTAATGCTACATTAGTACAAAAACGAGTTATCGAACGCAATTTTCTGCACTAGAGTACTCTAATGCCTTCACCGAACACATCTTATATTACTGACGTACGGCAAAATAGAAAATTGGCAAAGTATGCCAGATCCGGCGACTGATACGTTGCCAATGTAGCGTTGCACGAGCAAAATATACAAAGTCTACTCAGCTGTCAGTAGATGTACTGATTCTGTTTAGCCCATTACAAAGTACAGGGATATTTAGCAGAATTTTAAGCTGTCATATTGCCCAGAAAACATGTCATTTAAAAGAATTTATCAACAAGAAAACGACCCAAAGCACACTTGATTGGGGTTTGAATTTTTCCGCTATGCAAATGTTATCTGTATGGAATGGCTAAGCCAATGCCCGTATAACCAAAAGTTAGCCAAAGAAAAGAACTGTATTGTTGTTTTTTTTTTTTATCGAACTGCTTCTCCACGATTCAAAGGCAAATAAAATGCAGAAGCCGAATCAAACCCATTGTCAAAAATATGTGTATGTACGAGTATTTTCATTGTAACTACATGGAATTCAGATTTGTGCACTTAAAAGTAAGTTGCATAAATAATTAAGCGAATAGAACTTATAAGAACGAAAAGAATTACATAGTAAGAATGCAAACAATATGCGGATGTAATATATGTTGTGGTGAATGGGCGTTCTGCATGAATGTCAAAACCGTAAAACTTAGAAGATTGGTAGAGCCCTGAAGATGTAATTGTATTTAGTTTTTAAAACTTGTTTCATAATTTGCGATCAAAATCGCAATTTTTGAGGGGTCTTGCGTTAAAGTAATCCAAAAAAAAAAAATATTTCGGGACACCCTAATATACATTAGATGCGTTTTTTTTCGGCAAAGTTTTTCAGATCTTCCCTCCGGCCACAGAATATGAAAATAGGATGTTGTAGGATATCTAAGCTGATTTTTGTTTTTTTTTTTTTTTTAGAAAAAAAAAAACTGAGTGGGCTACTCCAAAAACAGCGATCTTTTTTTTAAATTCCATGATAGGTTTAGATTCATATATGAAAAAACACAGAATTAAAAATAAAAAAAACAAAGGATACATACTCTCATGTAAAATTAACGGTCTAATCGAATGGTGTACTCAGTTTTTTAGTGCGAGCCATAGGAAAGGTACCAAGATCGTCTAAATTGGTATTTTATTTTTTTTAGTCACGGATTTTCAAGTTTGGACCCGAGGATTTTGAATATACCTTAAATTTCTTTTTAATCAAAATATACAGAAATCTGCACAAATTAATGCAGTTTTCAGAAAAGTTTATTTGATCGAAATCGAGCTTTTTTTATCCAAGCTACTTTGGTTTAAATGAAGCATTCCAAAATCACTTTCATATTGAACATTTTTTATTTTTTATTTTTTTTTTAAAAACTAGAAAAAAACTTTTTAAGCATGGATGTAACTACAGCTGTTTCACCTTAGATCCCTCTAAGACTTAGCAGGTTACTTTTGCTTCTGCCAAGACTCGAGCTTGCGCACCTTGCAGTACAATAACTACAGTTCCAACCACTGAGCTATTGCCCGCCTTCGACATCTGATAGAAAATTTGTTGCTAGTTTCTTTCCTACTATAATTCGTTTCTAACTTATGCACATACATATGTGCAAGGTGCGCAAGTACGAGTCTTGGCAGAAGCAAAAGTAACCTGATGAGTCTTAGAGGGATCTAAGGTGAAACAGCTGTAGTTACATCCATGCTTAAAAAGTTTTTTTCTAGTTTCTAAAAAAAAATAAAAAATAAAATATAACCTGGGCCTGTGCTCGTTAAATTAAATAAATAAAAATAAAAAATTAAGTTCATTTGAACATCCCTACACTTTATTCGCTGCTTATGTTTAATCATACAATAATATGTAAATATGTACATATGTATGTGCATAAGTTAGAAACGAATTATAGTAGGAAAGAAACTAGCAACAAATTTTCTGTCAGATGTCGAAGGCAGGCAATAACTCAGCGGTTAGAACTGTAGTTATTGTACTGCAAGGTGCGCAAGTTCGAGTCTTGGCAGAAGCAAAAGTAACCTGATGAGTATTAGGGGGATATAAGATGAAACAGCTGTAGTTACATCCATGATTAAAAAGTTTTTTTCTAGTTTCCAAAAAAAAAATAAAAAATAAAATATAACCTGGGCCTGTGCTCGTTAAATTAAATAAATTAAAATAAAAAATCAAGTTCATTTGAACATCCCTACACTTTATTCGCTGCTTATGTTTAATCATACAATAACATGTAAATATGTACATATGTATGTGCATAAGTTAGAAACGAATTATAGTAGGAAAGAAACTAGCAACAAATTTTCTATCAGATGTCGAAGGCAGGCAATAACTCAGCGGTTAGAACTGTAGTTATTTTACTGCAAGGTTCGCAAGTTCGAGTCTTGGCAGAAGCAAAAGTAACCTGATGAGTCTTAGGGGGATCTAAGATGAAACAGCTGTAGTTACATCCATGATTAAAAAGTTTTTTTCTAGTTTCCAAAAAAAAATAAAAAATAAAATATAACCTGGGCATGTGCTCGTTAAATTAAATAAATTAAAATAAAAAATTAAGTTCATTTGAACATCCCTACACTTTATTCGCTGCTTATGTTTAATCATACAATAACATGTAAATATGTACATATGTATGTGTATAAGTTAGAAACGAATTATAGTAGGAAAGAAACTAGCAACAAATTTTCTATCAGATGTCGAAGGCAGGCAATAACTCAGCGGTTAGAACTGTAGTTATTGTACTGCAAGGAGCGCAAGTTCGAGTCTTGGCAGAAGCAAAAGTAACCTGATGAGCCTTAGAAGGATCTAAGGTGAAACAGCTGTAGTTACATCCATGCTTAAAAAGTTTTTTTCTAGTTTCCAAAAAAAATAAAAAATAAAATATAACCTGGGCCTGTGCTCGTTAAATTAACCCTTCTGTTACATTCAAAAAAACTTACGCATGTGACATTAAGGTCACAGAATGACCTTACCTGTGTTTTTCATATATATCGATATGGAAGTATAATTTCAATGGAAATTTTCAAAATGCATTAGTTCAATTGATTATTTATCTGATTATACACTTATTTAAATGCATATACTTAATTTATTTTTAATTTTTATGTTCAAGACCAAAGATTGTGGAAACGGTAACTCTGTACGATTTTGTCCATACATTGGTTTGTCTTTTGTATGCATATGTTTCAACAAGTTGGTCAGTTGTATGCACTTCTGATTTTGTAGAATTATAGAAGCTGTTTCGGTAAATTATATTTTCTATTGTGGTCCTACCACTTTTCTGCCTAATCGGCTACGTTGACCACTCAATATTTCTATCTGTGGAATAATACGCGGGAGTGGGAACTACCTTCATTTTCCAATACAAGGTCAATTAATTCGTCGTAATCACTTCCTGCATATTCGTAAGAAGAACCATCGGGCTCAAACTAATCGACTATATTGTATTCGCCCTCAACTTCACTACACTCATCAACATCCACATCATTATCAATGATGTACTCTATTTGGCTTTGTGTCAGGCGATTTGGCTCTAAACCATACATATATTAATCTGAAAATATATCACAAATAATAAAATAGTGGAGTTAAAATACTTACCAAAGCTTGCACTCTTTAATTTTTATACGAATTTAATAAAAATCAGCTTTTGCGCACAAAATAACACTGACGGTCACTGAATGACCTGAAGGGGCGCACACGTAACTGTTGATGTTACCACTTGTTTGATAATGCAAAATCCTTCTTTTTATGCTTTTGCGAAAGGATTTTCCTCAATACAGAAATACATTGAGGGAAATTCTAAAATTTTGTTCATATTAGCATTTATGAGAAAATTAAGCAAAAAAAGGTCATCAAATTACCTAAATGTAACAGAAGGGTTAAAGAAACATTTTTTATAGTTGCAAGTACAAAATTCGAAAACTTATTATTTATATTATAAGCGCGGCCGAAGGCCGCCAGTGCAAAAAGGTTTTCTACTCAAAAGTACTGTGGATTGCCCTATACGTTTTACTCCAGAAAGAGAATTCTGCCGGCTGAGGGTTAATTTTTTAAAACGCGGCCCAAGGCCGCCAATGCAAAAAGGTTTTCTACTCGCGCGAATTTTGCACATCATTAATTACATTATTTCGGTATTTTTTTCGACATTTTTTTTCGACATTTCGTACCCAACGCTGTGTAAATATGTAATCATAAGTTATTGAGATGAATTTGATTGAATGATTTTGATTTTAAGGATTTTGATTTTGGGGATTTTGATTTTGAGGACTTTGATTTTGGGGATTTTGATTTGGGGATTCTCATATTCTGTGTGAAGTAAATGGGTTTACCACATTCTCCCCAAAATCAAAATCCCCAAAATCAAAATCCTCAAATCAAAATCCCCAAACTCAAAATCCCCAAAATCAAAATCTCCATATTCTGTGTGAAATAATTTAATATTAGGTTAGAAATCGCAGCGAGAATATGAGAATTCTGCATTGGACATTATTTCTCAAACTGAAACTCGTAAGAAATTGTATACGTGATGATTTCGCAAATGTTTATTAATAAATTCATCTCAATAACTTATGATTACATATTTACATAGTAAGGTTGGGTACGAAATGTCGAAAAGCTAAAATGTCGAAAAAAAATATCGAAATAATGTAATTAATGATGTGTAAAATTCACGCGAGTAGAAAACCTTTTTGCATTGGAGGCCTTTGCCGCGCTTTAAAAAATAAAACATACAGAGCAATCCACAGTACTTTTGAATAGAAAAGCTTTTTGCACTTATAAAAAATAACCCTGGGCTACGCCATCCAAGTACGGTCGTGTGTCATAACCACGGCGATGTCCTTCTGCGTATTACACCCTTCAGCGTAGGCGGCCTTCGCCTTTATTTATTCATTTCATTTATTTAGATGACATATTTTTTATTTAAATATGGAATCTCTTAGATACCTCGTAGTCCGCCTTATATCGAAGCCGACCCATTTTTTGTATGAAATGTGGCAAGTTATGGAGTACTCGGTTGGTCCTTAGCGAGCACTCCATGGATTAGCGAATGGAGTATTCCGCAATTTTGCAGGGATATACATATTTTATATGTATGTATACATATATGTTATTACGTATCAGAGCTCAGATAAGACTCGGCATGGGTTTTTTAAATATGATCTTCAATGTTGTTTATTTAGGCTAGCCACACATGACGTCAGAAAACGCGCATAACTTGGGCAGAAAGCCATAAAAACGCGCGTCTTCATGTGTGCACATTGTTCCAAGTTCTGCGCGTTTTCTGCCCTCATGTGAGGCTAGCCTTAGTAATCTTTTGGGGATTTTGTGACGCTATCCCCGAAAAAATGTGGGGATTTCGTGTTTGGGGATTTTGATTTTAATGATTTTGATTTTGGGGATTTTTTTTTTTTTGAGGATTTTGTGTCTTGGGGATTTTTTTTGGGGATTATGTGGCACTCCCAAATAAACGGAAGTGCCACAAAATCCCCAAAAAAAATCCCCAAGACACAAAATCCTCAAAAAAAAAAATCCCCAAAATCAAAATCCCCACATTTTTTTTGGGATAGCGTCACAAAATCCCCAAAAGATTACTAAATAAACAACATTGAAGATCATATTTAAAGAACCAAATGCCGAGTCTTATCTGAGCTCTGATACGTAATAACATATATGTATACATACATAAAAAATATGTATATCCCTGCAAAAATTCGGAGTACTCCATTCGCTAATCCATGGAGTCTCGCTATTGACCAACCGAGTACTCCGTAGCTTGCCACATTTCATACAAAAATTGGGTCGGCTTCGATATAATGCGCTCTACAGGGTATCTAAGAGATTTCATATTTTATAAAAAATATGTTCATCTAAATAAATGAAATGAATAAATAAAGGCGAAGGCCGCCTACGCTGAAGGGTGTACTACGCAGAACTACGGTTACGACACACGTCCGGACTTGGATGGGTTATTTCTTATAAGCGCGGTCGAAGGCCGCCAGTGCAAGCAGGTTTTCTACTCAAAAGTACTGTGGATTGCTCTATACGTTTTTCTCCAGAAAGAGAATTCTGCCGGCTGAGGTTTACTTTTTTAAAGCGCGGCCAAAGGCCGCCAATGCAAAAAGCTATTCTACTCGCGCGAATTTTACACATCATTAATTATATTATTTCGATATTTTTTTTCGACATTTTAACTTTTCGATATTTTTTTTCGACATTTCGTACCCAACCCTATGTAAATATGTAATCATAAGTTATTGAGATGAATTTATTAATAAACATTTGTGAAATCATCACGTATATAATTTCTTATGAGTTTCAGTTTGAGAAATACAACTCGTCATTCGTTGCCACTGCTTCAAATAACATTTGGATGAAAAGCAATTTGAAAGAGTTTTTAGTGCTTAGCACGACATTTTTTATTTAAATTCAATTTTTAATTGTTGGGGTAAGTGGAAAAAAATTCAACAACTATTTACAGCGAAGGTTGAGTGTATAGCTATTTCACGAAAAACCATTTTCGATCATCAGCACTCTTTTCGGAAGTGGATGCACCGGGGATTGGACCCGAGTCCATTCCATCTTCAGCCGCAATGACCCAACGCATAAACGCACTCGGCCATTGAGACTCTGTGCAAGCTGTTGGATTTTCCCCACTTTTGCCTTTTTCATTTTCAACATTAACGTTAGTGTGTATATGCTTTTGCATATATTCTCCACAAACGTGCTGAATTTTTGTTGTAGGCAGTTCGCAATGAACATTGTTGTTGGTATTTATTTTATGTATATACCAAACAACGTTAACAATTTTACTTGAAAGAGTTTTTAGTGCTTAGCACGAAATTTTTTATTTAAATTCAATTTTTAATTGTTGGGGTAAGTGGAAAAAAATTCAACAACTATTTGCAGCGAAGGTTGAGTGTATAGCTATTTCACGAAAAACCATTTTCGATCATCAGCACTCTTTTCGGAAGTGGATGCACCGGGGATTGAACCCGAGTCCATTCCATCTTCAGCCGCAATGACCCAACGCATAAACGCACTCGGCCATTGAGACTCTGTGCAAGCTGTTGGATTTTCCCCACTTTTGCCTTTTTCATTTTCAACATTAACGTTAGTGTGTATATGCTTTTGCATATATTCTCCACAAACGTGCTGAATTTTTGTTGTAGGCGGTTCGCAATGAACATTGTTGTTGGTATTTATTTTATGTATATACGAAACAACGTTAACAATTTTACTTGAAAGAGTTTTTAGTGCTTAGCACGAAATTTTTTATTTAAATTCAATTTTTAATTGTTGGGGTAAGTGGAAAAAAATTCAACAACTATTTACAGCGAAGGTTGAGTGTATAGCTATTTCACGAAAAACCATTTTCGATCATCAGCACTCTTTTCGGAAGTGGATGCACCGGGGATTGAACCCGAGTCCATTCCATCTTCAGCCGCAATGACCCAACGCATAAACGCACTCGGCCATTGAGACTCTGTGCAAGCTGTTGGATTTTCCCGACTTTTGCCTTTTTCATTTTCAACATTAACGTTAGTGTGTATATGCTTTTGCATATATTCTCCACAAACGTGCTGAATTTTTGTTGTAGGCAGTTCGCAATGAACATTGTTGTTGGTATTTATTTTATGTATATACCAAACAACGTTAACAATTTTACTTGAAAGAGTTTTTAGTGCTTAGCACGAAATTTTTTATTTAAATTCAATTTTTAATTGTTGGGGTAAGTGGAAAAAAATTCAACAACTATTTACAGCGAAGGTTGAGTGTATAGCTATTTCACGAAAAACCATTTTCGATCATCAGCACTCTTTTCGGAATCGGTGCATCCACTTCCGAAAAGAGTGCTGATGATCGAAAATGGTTTTTCGTGAAATAGCTATACACTCAACCTTCGCTGTAAATAGTTGTTGAATTTTTTTTCCACTTACCCCAACAATTAAAAATTGAATTTAAATAAAAAATTTCGTGCTAAGCACTAAAAACTCTTTCAAGTAAAATTGTTAACGTTGTTTGGTATATACATAAAATAAATACCAACAACAATGTTCATTGCGAACTGCCTACAACAAAAATTCAGCACGTTTGTGGAGAATATATGCAAAAGCATATACACACTAACGTTAATGTTGAAAATGAAAAAGGCAAAAGTGGGGAAAATCCAACAGCTTGCACAGAGTCTCAATGGCCGAGTGCGTTTATGGGTTGGGTCATTGCGGCTGAAGATGGAATGGACTCGGGTTCAATCCCCGGTGCATCCACTTCCGAAAAGAGTGCTGATGATCGAAAATGGTTTTTCGTGAAATAGCTATACACTCAACCTTCGCTGTAAATAGTTGTTGAATTTTTTTCCACTTACCCCAACAATTAAAAATTGAATTTAAATAAAAAATTTCGTGCTGAGCACTAAAAACTCTTTCAAGTAAAATTGTTAACGTTGTTTGGTATATACATAAAATAAATACCAACAACAATGTTCATTGCGAACTGCCTACAACAAAAATTCAGCACGTTTGTGGAGAATATATGCAAAAGCATATACACACTAACGTTAATGTTGAAAATGAAAAAGGCAAAAGTCGGGAAAATCCAACAGCTTGCACAGAGTCTCAATGGCCGAGAGCGTTTATGCGTTGGGTCATTGCGGCTGAAGATGGAATGGACTCGGGTTCAATCCCCGGTGCATCCACTTCCGAAAAGAGTGCTGATGATCGAAAATGGTTTTTCGTGAAATAGCTATACACTCAACCTTCGCTGTAAATAGTTGTTGAATTTTTTTCCACTTACCCCAACAATTAAAAATTGAATTTAAATAAAAAATTTCGTGCTAAGCACTAAAAACTCTTTCAAGTAAAATTGTTAACGTTGTTTGGTATATACATAAAATAAATACCAACAACAATGTTCATTGCGAACTGCCTACAACAAAAATTCAGCACGTTTGTGGAGAATATATGCAAAAGCATATACACACTAACGTTAATGTTGAAAATGAAAAAGGCAAAAGTGGGGAAAATCCAACAGCTTGCACAGAGTCTCAATGGCCGAGTGCGTTTATGCGTTGGGTCATTGCGGCTGAAGATGGAATGGACTCGGGTTCAATCCCCGGTGCATCCACTTCCGAAAAGAGTGCTGATGATCGAAAATGGTTTTTCGTGAAATAGCTATACACTCAACCTTCGCTGTAAATAGTTGTTGAATTTTTTTCCACTTACCCCAACAAAAGCAATTTTATTTAATATAAAATTAATATGTGTGAAGACATATACTCGTAGTAGTATATGTGGGTATTTTTTGGCTTTATTTATAGTATGTATGCACGTAATTCCATTTTATATTCGGCTTTATGTTTTTCATTTTCATTTTCATTATATAGTATGTATTTATGCCGTCGGAATGGAGTGGAATTCCAATCAGCTGATTGTATAGTATTAAAAGCTCGACCGAACTGAGGACAGGATCCTCGAGGAAAAAATTTTATGTTGTAAAAGTAAATGCTGTTGCAGTTTACGGATTGGAAGGAATTCCAATAAGCTGCGTGTACGAAAATGGGAGTTTTTACGGCCTAATGGGATAGGATCATACGGAACACTCATGTACTAGTAAATGCTGTTGCAGCTTTCGGAATGGAAGGAATTGCAGTAAGCTGCATTTTTTAAATTTGGAGGTTCTACATCCTAATAGAATAGGTTCCTCGAAATTTTAATTTTAGTGGCTCTAGCCTTGGTCACAATTAAGGAGAATATCCTTTCTTTTTAACCGCCTAGGGTACCTCTGTTCTAATAGATTCTTAGCCAATATGTTTGGATGGTTGACTGGACTGCTTGTGTAATTAGATTGTATTTTTGTTATTTCTTCACTCACAGTGTTTATCTTTGGGTCGCTATGGATAGCGGAATTTTTCATGTACGAAGGCGCTCTACATATTGACCTTAACGTTTTTGATTGCAGTCGTTGGATTCTTTCTAAGGTGGATTTGGATGCTGAACCCCAAAGTTGCATCGCATATATCCAAGATGGTTTAATCACCATGTTAAATAATATTAATTTGTTCTCCAATTTCAATTTGGATTTTGGACCAATTAGCCATTTTAATTTGTTTATTTCAACTTAGATTGAACTATTTTGTTATCAATGTGATTTTTCCATGTCAATCTTCTATCCAGTGTGATACCAATGTATGTTACGAAGTCTTTCTGGGGTATCGTTTCACCATTTATTGTAACTCAGGGGCATGTGTCTCTTTTTAGCCTTTCTTAACCCATTAAAACGGTCAGGAATTAACCCATTGGTGACCAGTTTTTTTAAGATCTGTAAACAAATTATTTAAATCACAATTAGTATATCTGTGGTATGGTGGCCGCTGTGGTGCAGTGGGTAGAGTGCTCGCCTGCTATGCCATAGGTCTCGGGTTCAAACCCCAGTCCAAGCAAACACCAAAAACATTTTTCTAATTAGTAAAAATCCAATTATTGGTTTCTTAAGAGCAGCGGTCACCTCTCGGCATTGGGCGGCATACCCTCCGAGAGTATTTCTGCCATGAAAAAGCTTCTCACAAAAAATGCATTTGCCGTTCGGAGCCGGCATAAAACTGTAGGTCCACCCAATTGGTAGGAAAAACAAAAGGAGCACACCTCGGGACAGAAGCTCGGCCATAAAACTCGTCAGAGTCAAAATAGCGCCATTGTATTATATTATTATTATATTAGTATGTCTGTACAAAAATAGCCAATGTGTATTGAATTAACCCATTAGCGGCTATTTATTAACCCATTGATGAAATATGCAGGTGCAGGTACATATGTATGTATACAAAAATGGTTTTCTCCAATTTTTTGTTTCGAGATATTAAAAATTTTCTGTTGTCACAAGTATGTTTATATGGAAATTAGGAGTTTCACCGTTAGTGTTTTAAGCAGAACACGTATTTCCCCACACATTTTCATGCCTAACATAAACAAGTAAGGAAGCCTAAGTTCGAGTGGAATCGAACATTAGATACTCAGCTGTATGCTTTCATTGTTTGTTTGCGTTTGATGGAAACACGGATTATTTTATATAAAGCGAGTGCCGCATAAAGTGGGCGTGGCTACGCCCATTTTCAACATTTTTATCAGTCATCCAACTAAGCATATGAATATTATTATTTGTGCAAAATTTCATTCCTTTATGACTTCTAGTTACAAAGATGTCACGTTACAAATTCCCAAAGGGTGTTCCAGAAATATCTTTGTTAAAAAGTAGGCGTGGTCATAAACCGATTTCAATAAATTTTTGCGTGTCTATTAACCCGAATCAACCCACGAGCACCATATGGTAACGCTAAACATCCCCTTACATTTACAAGAAAATAAACAAAAGGAAAAGAAAACACACCAGGAAAATGCCAATTTTCAATGAAAAATTAATGTGGCTTTGCAAAAAGGTAAAGATCGTGTTATTCTGTGCTCAAATGTCGAAGCTATTGCGTGTGAAAATGAGGTGACAAAAATTAGTACTGAAAATTCCCGTTTTCAGATATGGCATGTCGGTAAATATAAGTATATTTTATAACTTTTAGAATAAATTGTTCATATAATTACACTTTTTGAAAGCTAATGAAATTATGTATGTAATGTAAATTAGTTTTTAAAGAAAAAATTCTTCTTTCCAAGATTTTTTTACATTTTTCTAAAGGCGTTACCATATGGTAGCCGTGGGTCGTCCAGGGTACAGGTTTTTTTTGTTGGGCTTCGCGTGATTTTCTCTGCCGTTGTGTAAATTTAACTAATGTAATGTTATTAATTTGTTAGAATTTTATAAATTTTCTGCTTTTAGAGGTTTAACATTACAAAAAATGCATGATTTCATTCAAGATCAAGATGAGGCATTCGACGATGGTGGACTAAATGACATACCAACTGTCATTTAGGTACATACATGGAGCCTCATCAATATTACAACATTTTTGGAGAAGATAATACTGAAGAGGAATGTGTGGGTAAACCAGATAATGTTTGCTCGGCCCAACTAAAAGGCAACTGAGAAGTTGTAATGGCTGGTAGCTCGACATTGCCCCATTTTGTCCAAGAAGATGAATGGGTGAAGAATATTTCACCATTTCCTCTTCCAATTTTTCCACTGGCGAATACGAAGATTGTCGTAATATACTACGTCATGTTCAATTAGAGAAGTTTTTTAATTATTGTTATTATTTATCAAGCACATTTGCTAACAAAGTGCAATATATGCTATTGGCCAGAATAGGCCAACCCTACATATGGAAGTATTTAAAAAAAAAATATGTTATTTGCATAACTTTACTTAAAACCTACTTAAATCTCAATAAAGTGAATTAGATATGTGTTTTTTCCTGTGAAACTAAAAAAAAAAGTTTCCAAACATCATTTACCCTTTAAACAAAAACCTGTACCCTAGGCGACCCACGGCTACCATATGGTAACGCTAGTTTTTCACATTTTCCGGAAAAGTGCCACAAGGTATTGGAAAACGGACTTCAATTTCATGCTCAGGAGGTCGAAATTTATTGGTGTACATACTTTTATGAAAATCTGAAACAAAAAAAGTTCTGGGAAAATCCGGGTTAACACAAGTTATAAAAGTGTATCAACCAAGTTTCGTTATAATATCTCAATTATTTGTCGAGTTATAGGCTCAGAAATCTCGTATATTCCTGTTTCTAAAAAGAGGCGGTGCCACGCCCATTTTCCAAAATTTTTGTGTTTTTCGTTTTATGTCCGCAGTTGGATTCCTGCTATAAAATTTCAATGATATATCTTTATATTTGACAGAGATATCGCTTAAAATGTTTTTATTAGGCCACTTTATAATACACATATATAAAAGTGGGCGTGGCCGTCAACCGATTTTGGAAATTTTTCGTCCAAACATTTGCCTAAGTAAGTATATCAAGCGTACCGAATTTCATCGATATATCTTTGACGGTTTCTGAGTTATGACTCATAAAACTTTCAATGTTTGCCCCTTAATAAGTGGGCGTGGCAACGCCCATTTTCCAAAATTTTTGTGCTTTTTGTTTTATGTCCATAGGTGGACTCATGTGACGAAATTTCAATGATATATCTTTATATTAGGCAGATATATGGCTTAAAATGTTTTTATTAGGTCACTTTATAAGACCCATATATAAAAGTGGGCGTGGCCGTCAACCGATTTTAACTATTTTCCGTCCAAACGTTTGCCTAGGTAAGTACATCACGCGTACCAAATTTGATCGATATATCTTCATTGGTTTCTGAGTTATGACATATAAAACTTTCAAGGTTTGACCCTTAATAAGTGGGCGTCGCACCGCCCATTTTCCAAAATTTCATCAAATTTCTTCCTAGGGGCCTGAGCTCAACACGAGGGTAAAATTTCATCGCTCCAACTATATTAGTGACTGAGATACCAAATTTCCGATTTTTTCTATATAGGGGAGGTGGGCGTGGTCATGGTCCGATTTCGCCCATTTTCAATACCAACCGTCCCAGTCTCGATACCAACTTGCATTTCAAATTTCATCGAAATATCTAAATTTTTGCACGAGTTAGAGTGTTTACAGACGGACGGACAGACGGACGGACGGACGGACATGGCTCAATCGATTTCTATTTCACCCTGATCATTTTGATATATATAAGTCTATATCTATCTCGATTATTTCATTCTGTTACAATCCACCGTTATGTGATTAAAACTATAATACTCTGTGTACTAGTACAGCTGAGTATAAAAAAAAAACAAAATTGGAGTAACACAACTTGTGCTTCAAAGAACTCATATTATAATCCAACCTACAAGTCTAAATTAAAGAAAACTGGCTTGACAAGTAACCTTTATCACAATTTGTAATTAAAGTAACCAGTAAAAAATAATGGATCAACTAAATTTAAGATAGAACAGAATCAAATTCAACCAGATATAGGTGTTTTTTTTTAACTAAAATTGGAATGCAATGGTTCTGAACTCGGATTCTTTGTCAAAAAGGACCATATTTTACTGCTGCATTTTTACATTTGCTACTTTTTTGCGCAAATTAAAAAAAAATCCATTTTGAAAAAAATATATTTAAAAAAAAAGAGGTACGTTTAGTTTTATACTAAAAATTAATTTTTTAAAACATCTAGTTCCAAAAAAAAAAACACTCATCGATTATGTAAGCTTCACTTAATGTTATGGAAAAAGCAGAATAATAAAATTTTATATCCTTCTCTTACACCAACTATTTCAAATACACATTAAAATTTCACACTTTGGAAAAAAATTATTTTGTGGAAAATTTGCCATGTTTGTGTATGGATAACTCCCAACTGAAAAACGATAGAAAGCTGAAAATTGGGCCAGAAGTGTAGAATTTTATAGGGAACAGTACTGCGTTTTTATTTTGTTGAAAAACTCATTATTTAAAAACTGAATTTTGAGCACGCTCGGCCCCAGTGTGCGCTGCAAGGAATTTTGTGCCTTGGAGAAGAATTCAGTGAATTGGGATTCTGTTATATTGTAGCGGGGGGGACAATATATTGCAGTTATGGTCATCCCACCAGGACTATCATCTATATGAACGGATGAGTGGATGTAATCTTTGCAATATTCTTCCAGAACATGATGTCTAATTCTTTTTTTTATAAGTATACCGGTCCACCTCTAGCTTTTCCTTCCAGGTGTTTGGTGTCGTAGAAAGCAAAGCCATCAATACTAGAATGATTGAAAACTGTCAGGTGAGTTTCGGACAATAGCATTATGTCTATTTGGTGGCTTTCTAGGAAGATCTGGAGTTCATTCCGGTGTTGGCTTACACCGTTGGCATTGCAATAACCTACATTGAGGGAATTCATGGTCTTGTTAAGATTGTTTGTAGTAGCAGGTTTTGGTTTCTAATTAATTCTTGCATCATATTTTGAATTGATTTCATATGATCTTGCATCATTTGCGCAAAGCTGTTTAACGTTTTTTCCAAATTTGTAGATGAAGTGGGAGTCTCCTGTGTTTCCGGCTCATTCATACCTTTCAGGTATTCTGAATATGCCATGAAACGATTCTGAGGAACATTAGTATAGGTCGTATTTGGAACATTTTGTGGCTTTGGAACTACTTGGATCTTTGGGGTCGAGGCGCCACTAGTGGTTTTCTGAGTACTCTTTTCCTTTAAGGAAGTCTACACCGGGCTGCCCCTGTAATTCGCAGTGTGATTTTCTCCGCAATTGCTACATTTCTTTAATGGCAAGTTATCTCTTGGTTTCACACAATCCTTGGAGGTATGTAAATCCCCACATATAACACAAACACTAGGCAAGGTGCAGTATCGCTAAGTGTGCCCAATAGTGCTGGAAAAACATCGATGTTTACGAGTATCGATATTTTCGATATTTTTGAAAAAAAAAAAAACATCGATATTATCGATTAGAGCTCTAGATACCCGGGTATCGAACAATTCGAAAAGATCGAATTTGCCTGTGGCTCGTTTGTTGTTCAAATGCCAGTACAAACATACGAGTAATAAACAAACAAGTGTTCGAGAATTTGAACAGCATTTGTTCGGGCTACTCGAAAATGTTCAAAAAAAATCGAGAGCTCTACTTTATATAAACCTTAATTTAACATATATATATATATATAACAGCTTTATTTTTCGAAATGTCTGCATTCATTATTGTGCCCTGAATTGAACGAGAGTGACAGTCATTTATATTACTCTAGAAATTAACTAAATAAACATTTAAACTAAATATTTCATTTTATTATCAACAGAAATCTTTTTTGAAAAGGGAATTCAATAATCAAAAAAAAAAAACAAAAAAGGTAAATTCTGTCAGCCAGAAAGAGGAGGTTTCAATTACAGTGGTTCACTGAAATATTTCGCATTTAAGTTATTTAAAAAACCATGTTAAAGACTAAAAGGTTTGAAATAGACATATTAATAACGCATTCTAAATACCTTTTACACTCAGAGAAAATAAATCAAAAATAAAATTTTTATTTTTATAATGCACGTTTTCAACCAAGTCATTTTATTTTAAAAATGAAATTTTTTAAATTATAAATGAAATTTTTGGAATTTAAATGTATTTGGGATTTAAAAAGAAAATGTTTAAATTAAAAATAAAAATGAATGGAAAAAATCATAAGTTTTTGGTTCAAAATCTCATAGTGCTTAAAATAGAAATAAAAATTTTTAAATTTAAAAGGTTTTTTCTTGATTTTGCAATTCTACAATGAACATTAAAAAAAAAAAATGTTCGTATTTACATTACTTTTAAACACAGGAATTTCTACATAGGAATCAAATTTTAAAAAAATCTCCAAATTTGGGGAATTACCCACAAAACGGCAATGCTGCCTTTTACCAGCTTCTTTCCGCGTTTATCAGTGATGGATCCATGACCGTCGATATATCGAATATTGGAAAAAAATATCGATATATCGAAAAAGTTCAAAAACATCGATGAATCGATATTATATCGATATCGCTTCCAGCACTAGTGCCCAAACTCCTGACAGTTGTGGCATTCTACAGGTCCCACCCGTTTGTGTGGTTCTTCCACAGAGATACGACGGTGCAGAAGGTACCGCAGGTTGTATATGAGATGTACATCTCCCTTCTTTAAGAGTTGGAACTCTGGATCTATTTCTACTCGAAACATTGGCTGTGGTACGTTCGATTTATTTTTTATATTATGTACATATCGTACTTTAAACCCTTCTTCTTTTAGAGCATTCTCAATTTCAGTGGGACTTACGGAACTTTCTATTCCTTTTAACACAACTTACAAGCCGCGGTTACTTTTCAGTTGGAATGTATAGAAAGACTTTTGGTTTTTTTCAAAATCGTTAATTACTTTACGGAAGTATTCCCCACCGTACGTTTGGATTTTTACTTCCTGGATATTTCCCTTTTTAAGGGTACAATGTGGAAATTCTTTTCCCCTATCAATACTATCAATTTGTTTACAAGTATGCCAGAACTTGGTTCCCTCAGGTAGATTGGTGGAGGTTTTGATTTTTCTGCGGTATTTCAGGAGTCTTATCATCAATTTGGGAAAGGAGGCTAAATTTGTTATTGGCTAGTGCTACTTTCGGTACATCTTTTGGGGGTTCTTCCACCGTTTTTAAAACCTTATTTGGTTTACCACTTTTCTCCGGGGACTGCTTTATTACAAGCTTTTATTTAACTTCACTTTTTGTATGTATGTATGTATGTATGTATGGGTGTATGTATGTCGTGGAATATTGCAACGAACATTTAAGATACTTCTAGTTGAGCCAGGTACTTGAAATTTGGAACATAGTTCAGGACCCGAAGACAATGCAATGTGAAATAAAAAAAATCCGATAGATGGCGCTGGTGTCGAGATATTTGTAAAATTGGTATTTACCGACCGAATTTGTTCATATTCGGTATATATATTGCCTATGAGAAAGTAAATACATCTGTGGAAAAAAATCGCCGCTAGGTGGCGCTGGTGTCAAGTTATTTAAAAAATTCGTATTTACCGACCGAATTTGTTCATATTCGGTATATATATTGCTTATGAGAAAGTAAATATATCCGTGGAAATAAATCTACTTATTAGATATTCATGCTATAAAACAGTATTGGTGAAATGGAAGGAAGCGATAAAAACTTTAAATTCCAATTACGTGAGATATGCATTACGTAAAGAGGACCCGCGCTTTTATTTATGTTGATACATATACAGAAATGCTTTGAAGAAATACGTTAAATGTATGCTTAGATTGAAATTAAGATCCAAATGAACTAAGGACTAATATAAATCTTGTTCAAAAATATAAAAAAATTATTTTTTTCCTTTTTAGTAAATTTTTATATTAATATTAAATAAAAGCTTTTTAAAAATTTTTTTTTACTTTGTTTTATTTTTACTAATATATAGCGGTCCATTCCGGTCTGAACCTTTTCGCCCACTTTTTGCATTTGACTACTCGTTTTAGAGTTAGATGCAGCTGTTTTGTTCTTTGAATTCCCTAAGGATTGGGATGGAGGAAATTGCGGAATATTTCCTGGAATAGCGGGAGAGCAGGATCGTGCTCTTTGATCGTTTGTTTTATCTGTAGGCACCTTTAGGTTAATTTCATTGGTACTGCACCTCAGTGTGAAATACCCATTGTTCCTCAATATGTTATTGTTTGAGTGAGTGCCTGGAGCACTCATGTATTTTGTTTTATTTTATTTTATTTTTTTTTTTTAATCTATTTTATTTTAATCTTGTATATATGTTCGGTCAATTAGTGTGAATATTGTTTATAGAGTAATGCTAGGCTTTTTGACCATCGTTTTTTTGATGCAAATAAAAATATAAAAAATTATTTCATGAATGGAATGATGAAATAATTTTTTATATTTTTATTTGCATCAAAAAAACGATGGTCAAAAAGCCTAGCATTACTCTATAAACTATTTTATTTTATTTTATCTTTATTTTATTTTATTTGATATTATTTTATTTTAGTTGGGAAATGAAAAAAAAGGCAAATGGTTGAAAAATAAAAAACTTCAGGTAATGAGGTGATTTGGTTAGCTTTCCAATAATGCATAATAAGATTTTTCAGGAAGGGGCTTACACAGCTCCAGCGAATAACAGTACTGAGCCAACAACCTTAACTTCCAAGGTAACAATATTGCAAAAAGAACAAAAGATAATTTTTTTGGTCTAAAAGTCATGATTCAACAATAAAGGTTTTCGCATGACGACATACCTTCATACATAGTGGGGCCATAAGTGTCATGCAAAGAGGAATGTAGAAGAATTTGACAGATTCGGCCCCAATGGAAATGCTAGGGTGCGTGTGTGTGTGACATATGTCAACAAAAAAAATGCTTGTGTTCGTGTGTTTATGAAGATTGAAGAAGAAGTCAGCTTATGCATTCTCCTTTATTGTTGCTCCATGTCTAAAAGTCAAGACTACTGCTTTCCAGCTAAATACGAAAACGCCACCAATTGAAATTTCTGCGGTAGAGAATTTGCCGAATGTTAAGAATAATGAAAAACAATACAATAAATTCAACAAAGCATGGCTTAGCAAACCAACGTTTACAGAATGGTTAAAAAAACATGACCGAAAAAAAAAATGGTAATGAAATGGCATATTGCAGGTCTTGCGAACAAGTGTTAATTGCTCATAAAAGTGATCTGTTGCGACATTCAAAGTCAAAGCGCCACCAGTACATTATGAACCAAGCGATCTCTTCACATAAGCTCCCCTCTATGTTTAACAAAGCGAATTTGTCTGTACACCGCGGCGTAGGATATTTCAGTCTACTAAAATTGAAAAAATAAACTCTGCAAGAGACTTAATTTTTTTTTTTTTTTGTTTTTATACTCAGCTGTACTAGTACACAGAGTATTATAGTTTTAATCACATAACGGTGGATTGTTACAGAATGAAATAATCGAGATAGATATAGACTTATATATATCAAAATGATCAGCGTGAAAAGAGAAATCGATTGAGCCATGTCCGTCCGTCCATCCGTCTGTAAACACTCTAACTCGCGCAAAAATTGAGATATTTTGATGAAATTTGAAATGCAAGTTGGTATCGAGACTGGGACGGTTGGTATTGAAAATGGGTGAAATCGGACCATGTCCACGCCCACTTTTCCTATATAGAAAAAATCGGAAATTTGGTATCTCAGTCACTAATATAGCTGGAGCGATGAAATTTTACCGACGTGTTGAGCTCAGGCCCCTAGGAAGAAATTTGATGAAATTTTGGAAAATGGGCGGTGCCACGCCCACCTATTAAGGGTCAAACCTTGAAAGTTTTATATGTCATAACTCAGAAACCATTGAAGATATATCGATGAAATTTGGTATGCGTGATTTACTTGCTTAGGCAAACGTTTGGACGGAAAACAGTTAAAATCGGTTGACCATCACGCCCACTTTTATATATGTATATTATAAAGTGACCTAATAAAAACATTTTAAGCCATATCTCTGTGAAATATAAAGATCTATCATTGAAATTTTGTCGCATGAGTCCAACTATGGACATAAAACAAAAAACATAAAAATTTTGGAAAATGGGCGGTGCCACGCCCACTTATTAAGCGGCAAACATTGAAAGTTTTATGAGTCATAACTCAGAAACCGTTGAATATATATCGATGAAATTCGGTACGCGTGATATAATTACTTAGGCAAATGTTTGGACGAAAAATTTCCAAAATCGGTTGACGGCCACGCCCACTTTTATATATGTGTATTATAAAGTGGCCTAATAAAAACATTTTAAGCGATATCTCTGTCAAATATAAAGATATATCTATTTAATTTAACGAGCACAGGTCCAGGTTATATTTTATTTTTTAGAAACTAGAAAAAAACTTTTTAAGCATGGATGTAACTACAGCTGTTTCACCTTAGATCCCTCTAAGACTCATCAGGTTACTTTTGCTTCTGCCAAGACTCGAACTTGCGCACCTTGCAGTACAATAACTACAGTTCTAACCGCTGAGCTATTGCCTGCCTTCGACATCTGATAGAAAATTTGTTGCTAGTTTCTTTCCTACTATAATTCGTTTCTAACTTATGCACATACATATGTACATATTTACATATTATTGTATGATTAAACATAAGTAGCGAATAAAGTGTAGGGATGTTCAAATGAACTTAATTTTTTATTTTAATTTATTTAATTTAACGAGCACAGGCCCAGGTTATATTTTATTTTATATTTTTTAGAAACTAGAAAAAAACTTTTTAAGCATGGATGTAACTACAGCTGTTTCACCTTAGATCCCTCTAAGACTGATCAGGTTACTTTTGCTTCTGCCAAGACTCGAACTTGCGCACCTTGCAGTACAATAACTACAGTTCTAACCGCTGAGCTATTGCCTGCCTTCGACATCTGATAGAAAATTTGTTGCTAAAAAATTAAGTTCATTTGAGGGTAACTGATATGCAAAGTTTCGTAAAGATATCTTACTTTTTTGAGCTGAAATTAAAATTTGTATTTAATTTTTATTTTTTTATTTTTTACTATAGTTCCAAGGGAGGTACCCCTAGGAGTTGACCGATTTCAACCATTTTTGGAAATTTTCATAACAAGCTCATATATAACCTGTGTGCAAAATTTCAAAGCCCTACGACAACTCCTTCTATTTTTTTTCACTGAATGTATGGAAGCTGACCCACTGTGCGCCGTGCATAATTAAAAATTGCGGCGTTCATAGCTGCGAATGGTTTACCATTTTTACTTGCAAATACGCTCGTTCCTTTATGTTCAGAACTTTTCCCAGACTCTGAAATTGCCAAAAAAAATTTCTAACAAAAGAACAAAGATTACAATGTTAGTCAAAGATGTTTTGTATAAAGCATTTTCTCCAGATATCAAAGATAAACTATGCGCAAATGGGACCTTTTTTCACTAAAAATGGATGAAACGACCGACAAAACTACTTTTGTGCATTTGCAGTAATTTTTTTTGAGAAGGGAAAACAAGTTGTTGAAACCCATTTTCTTTGTATGGTAGAAATAGCAGCTGTTTCTGCTGAGGAAATATATCGAAACTTACAAAATGTTTTATCTAAAAGGAACATACCTGTTTCCAATATGATAGGTTTCTCATCGGACACTACCAATGTAATGGCAGGACAATATAAATCATAGGTGGCCATGATTTAAGCGTAAGGGAGTCACACGACAACAACATCAATAAAAATTGCAACAACCTTCTTCTCGGAATTATAAAAATATTATTTTGTCAAATAACGGTTTATTACAACAACATGTACTTACGTATGTATGTACATACATGCATACATACTTCAGGAGATATGCTGCAGCTAGGCATTCAAATATTTTGCTAAACAACATAAACGAGGTAGCAGATATAAATGTACAACATACATACATATGTACATATGTATGTATGTATGTATGAAGGCGTAAATACGCAATGAATGTCGGTCGATGCTGGACCGTTAGGTTTGAGTGCTCGCCGCGACGACGATTTCTGTGAAAAAAAGAAATGTGCGTTAATAGTTCTGTTCGTTTACGGATATTTTTTGATGTTTTTCGAAAACTTTTAAAAACAAACACTTTGTCGCCGTTTTTTTACGCCAAATCTCCAACAGAAGAGAACCAACTGAGAGAGAAAACTGACATTTCATTTTGTGAGAAGCTGTTGAATTCTGTTGGACACATTTTTGCCAACAGCACTTTTCCAACAGGAAAACAGCTGATCAAACAACAGCTGACTTGAATTTTTGCAAGTAACAAGATTTGCAAAATATACAAATCAATTATAAAATTGGAAAAATACACTAAATTGGCAACAAATATGGATAAATTAAATATGCAAAATAAGTTACATACTTTTTGCGAAGTATTTATATGCATATTATGTACCTTAGTAAATTGTAATATCCTTTTCGGGAATATATATTAACGGGGCCGCTGTGGTGCAGTGGGGAGTGTTGTGGCCACTGTGGTGTGGCGGACAGTGGCTAGTCTGCCATACCAGAGGTCATGGGTTGGATCCCCAGCCTGGATAGAGGGAAAATTTGTATATAATGATCCACGATCCGATAACAATTAATTTTCCAGAGGGTAGGGGTGGTCTCACAGATCACAAAAAACAAAGTACTACCCTCCGGACGCTTATAGTTCAGGAGACATTCCTTGTTAAATTAATGTATGTATATGTAGAACATCTTTCTGCGTTGGCGGCTTTTGGCCGCGCTTCAATATAATTACCCTCAGCCGGCAGAATTCTCTTTCTGGATTAATATCCATGGAGCAATCCACAGTTGTTTTGTATAGAACACCTTTTGCCTTCAGCCGCGCTTTACAAAAATAACCCTCAGCCGGGAGAATTCTATTTCTGGAGAACTTTAATATTATAATTTAATAATAGTTGAAAGTGTTAAGATAAGATGAATTATCATCTACGGAATATTTCCTGAAAGTTTCACTGAGCCTGGATAGACAACAAATTCTAACTAAAACACAATTATCCGGATTTTAAAAATAGCAGCCACTCTAGGCAGTGGGTGGCACACCCTCCGAGAATAGTTCTGCAGTGGGTCGGCTTCAGTATAATGCGCCCGCCGTATTTATTTTCAAACCACTAGAACTTTCGGGAAATCTTCTATGGATGTCAATTTTACTAATTATAACACTCCCGATCGCTCCGCAGATATAATTCGAGAAAGGAAATTTTGCTGGCTGGGGCTATTTTTTTTAAAGCGCGGCCAAATGCCGCCAACGCAAAAGTTTGTTCTACTCAAAAGTACTGTGGATCGGTCCATAGAGGGTTATTTTTTTAAAGCATGGCCGGGGCCGGGTGCATTAAATTGAAATCTCTTCTGCGGGGCAGCAGACGCGAAGACATACTGCGGTGGAAAACAGTATGGACATGGGTACAAAGAAAAGCAATTGTTAGTGTGATAATTATTACAATGAAATCCTATTTATTAGATAGTAACAGCAAATCGTTCGCACGACAGTCGGGCTAGTTTCAGGAGAGACTAGTACCCGAGCGACCGGATTTATCCGGCAAAGGACTGTCACATCCCCTACACTCCCTAAAACCTACGGGGAGTGTCTTGGTGGCTACAACAACAACAACATGAAGTTAATTGTATTGAAGATACATACATACATATGTGCATATATCTCCACTGTTTTCAGGCAGAATTGTAAATCCATTAGCATTTATATAGAACAAACAGTGCCGATTTATTGTAAAATAGAGTTCCGGATGCATTTCCGAACTTCAAAAAACCTTTTTGCGAGCCTAAGACTGACCAAAACGAAACCCAAAACGAATCAAAAGAAATTAAATAAGAAAAAAAACTATGTTTTATTTTATTATTTTTATGTTATATGTACATATATACATAATTAACAGCAATAATTTCCACCAATTTTATTATCATTTTAATTTTAATCCTTTTTATCCTTTGAATTTGGGGCTTGTGAATGTAAATAAAAATCAGCTGTTTGCCAAAGCTGTTGAACTCTGCAAATTTTGTGTTCGTTTACCTCTTACGATATTTTTCTCTTGTGAGAGGATAGGTGACATTTTTCTCCAACACCTGGCTGTTGGAGGCTGCTGAGTAAATACTGTTGGAGAAAGTACGCGAACAAAGCTAATATGTCGAAATTAATTTTCTTGTTGTTGGGAGCCACTCGGAGCCACAGCGATGTTGTTGGGAGACAAACGGAGTCATTGGAGCCATTGGCTGGCCATGTATGTTATAAATCTGTATTTGCTTATTTAAAAAGAGATCCTCCTCATATTGCCTGCATTAAATGTTCATATAATATGATAAATTTGTCAGCTAATAAAGCTTGCTTAAAATTGCCTCGATCAATTGAAGATCTATTGCGAAACATTGGGTCCCATTTTAACCGTAGTGCAAAAGAGTCGAACAATTTAAAGAGTTTCAAGAATATTTTGAAGTCAGCATACATAAGATTTTAAGCCCTTCTCAAACGCGTTGGTTATCTGTTAAAAGTTGTGTCGATCGTGTTTTAGAGCAATATAATGCTTTAAACACAGTATTTCATCGATCTCAATATTCTTTATTTGGGTATTGAAGCTACAGAAAGCTTGGAAAATTTGCGTAAAGATTTAAACATTTCGTGCACTTTGATAAATGATTTTCTTATTACATGCCAGTCCTTTTATGCAGAGCTTGCTTCAGATATTGTTAAACGGTTTGATTTCAGTGATCCATTATTTGATATAATCAACATTGTTCATCCAAAATCTGCCCAAGCATTTGTAGTTAAATCCTTACGTCATATTTTTCATCGTTTTCCTGTGCTATTAAAACACGTTGATGAACAAAAACTTGACACTGAATGGCGAAATCACGCACTATTAGATTTCAACAGCTTTGGGTTGGACTGTGAAAAGCCTGCCGCTGAATATTGGAAAAACGTTTTTCTTTTGAAAAATAGTGTTGAATCATATCTCTTTCCAAGCTTACAATTTTTGATAGGAACATTGATGTCACTACCGTTTTCAAATGCGTGTGTTCAGTAATTTAAATAACATAAAAACAAAACAAGTAAGGAAGCCTAAGTTCGAGTGGAATCGAACATTAGATACTCAGCTGTATGCTTTGGTTGTTTGCTTGCGTTTGATGGAAACACGGTGGACTTTATATAAACCAAGTACTGCATAAAGTGGGCGTAGCCATGCCCATTTTCAACATTTTTATCAGCCATCCAACTAAGCATATGAGTATTATTCTTTGTGCAAAATTTCATTCCTTTATGACTTCTAGTTACAAAGATGTCACGTTACAAATTCCCAAAGGGTGTTCCAAAAATATCCTTGTTAAAAAGTAGGCGTGGTCATAAACTGATTTCAATAAATTTTTGCGTGTCTATTAACACAAGTTATAAAAGTGTATAAACCAAGTTTCGTCATAATATCTCAATTATTTGTGGAGTTATAGGCTAAGGAATCTCGTATATTCCTTTGTCCAAAAAGAGGCGGCGCCACGCCCATTTTCCAAAATATTTCAATTTTTTGTTTCTGGTCTATTGTAGAACTTATGCCACATTTCAATGAATTATCTTTATATTTGACAAAGATATCGCTTAACATGTTTTTATTAGGTCACTTTATAATACACATATATAAAAGTGCGCGTGGTCGTCACCCGATTTCGCTAAAATTTTGAACATGAATTACCACAAGTAATAGAAGTGTACATACCAAGTTTTGTCATTATATATAAATTATTTGTCGCCCATTTTCCATAATTTTTATGTTTTTTGTTTTATGTCCGTAGTTGGACTCCTGCCATAAAATTTCAATGATATATCTTTATTTATTTATTATTTTTTTTTAATTGTTGTGGTAAGTGGAAAAAAATTCAACAACTATTCAGCACGTTTGGGTAGAATATATGCAAAAGCACAAACGTTAATGTTGAAAATGAAAAAGGCAAAAGTGGGGAAAATCCAACAGCTTGCACAGAGTCTCTATGGTTTATGCGTTGGGTCATTGCGGCTGAAGATGGAATGTATTCGGGTTCAATTCCCGGTAGCATCCACTTCCGAAAAGAGTGCTGATGATCGAAAATGGTTTTTCGTGAAATAGCTATACCCTCAACCTTCGCTGTAAATAGTTGTTGAATTTTTTTCCACTTACCCCAACAATTAAAAAAAAAAAAAATTGAATTAAAATAAAAATTTCGTGCTAAGTACTAAAAAACTCTTTGATATATCTTTATATTTGACAGAGATATCGCTTAAAATGTTTTTATTAGGTGACTTTATAACACCCATATATAAAAGTGGGCGTGGTCGTCAACCGATTTTGGCAATTTTTCGTCCAAACATTTGCCTAAGTAAGTGTATCACGCGTACCAAATTTTATCGCTATATCTTCAACGGTTTCTGAGTTATGACTTATAAAACTTTAAATTTGTACCCCTAATAAGTGGGCGTGGCACCGCCCATTTTCCAAAATTTTTGTGTTTTTTGTTTTACGTCCATAGTTGGACTCATGCCACAAAATTTCAGTGATAGCTCTTTATATTTGACAGAGATATCACTTAAAATGTTTTTATTAGGTCACTTTATAATACACATATATAAAAGTGGGCGTGGCCGTCAACCGATTTTAACAATTTTCCGTCCATACGTTTGCCTAAGCAAGTAAATCACGCGTACCAAATTTCATCGATATATCTTCAACGGTTTCTGAGTTATGACATACAAAACTTTCAATGTTTGACCCTTAATAAGTGGGCGTGGCACCGCCCATTTTGCAAAATTTCATCAAATTTCTTCAAAGAGGCCTGAGCCCAACATTTGGGTAAAATTTCATCGCTCCTGCTATATTTTTGACTGAGATACCAAATATCCGATTTTTTCTATATAGGAAAAGTGGGCGTGGTCTTGGTCCGATTTCGCCCATTTTCAATACCAACCGTCCCAGTCTCGATACCAACTTGCATTCCAAATTTCATCAAAATATCTCAATTTTTGCGCGAGTTAGAGTGTTTACAGACGGACGGACATGGCTCAATCGATTTCTCTTTTCACCCTGATCATTTTGATATATATAAGTCTATATCTATCTCGATTATTTCATTCTGTTACAATCCACCGTTATGTGATTAAAACAATAATACTCTTTGTACTAGTACAGCTGAGTATAAAAATAGAAACACGTTAAATACGTATACTTTTAATGCTTTAATTACTACTGTACGAAGTGGAATTTTAAGAAATTGAGGTTGTGTTGATTTTGAGCCTAAAAGGCAAATGTTAGCTTACAAAGCGCCCAAGTAGACTTTATGTTATAAATAATATTATAATAGTTGTAATCTTTTGCAAGCGACATGCAAAAGAACACCACAAAAGTTGAGGAATTGCATACAAAAAAATAAGCTACCAGTTAAAAAATAAGCAGCAAGCGTATAACTCGATAAGTCATAACCAACTTGAAAACAGTGTTGAAAAGTTTAAAAACGTGCGTTACTGTGAATGGTCAACGGAAAGTAATTGGAAAATTTCAAAATAAACGTCAAAAAATCAGAAATTAAAAATTTCCCTGCCAGCATTTTTTGAAAATTTTGATCAAAAAATATTCAAATATCATACGCCCAGATGAGTAAAAATAAACGCGCTAAAACTACAACTTCTACTACTTCGATTGGTACCAGTACTGTTCCTGCTCATACTGATATAGATAATAGTGGTACTTTAAATTCTGTTCACGTTCCCAATGGGGAAACATGGAAAACGGTTGAAAAAGCTAAACGCGTTAAACTACAAAAACCTATTGTTATTGGCTCGAATGATAGCTGCGAACTTAGCGTTGTTTCTTCTTTGAAATGGCTCCATATTTCTTCTTTTTCACCTACGGTTTCGTCTGACGATATAACAAAATATGTCTGTACTCATGCTGGTATAGAAGAAAAATTTCTGAAATGCTTTATCCTCACTAAAACCAATGCCAAACTCGATGAATTAAGGAGTGTCAACTTCAAATTGGGCCTTTCAGAATGTGTTTATGATAAGGTCCTATCGGCGAATATTTGGCCAGCCAATGTAAAAATTCGGCCCTTCCATTTTTTTCCAAGGGACGTAAAAGTGTGAAAACTCCCATAAGCTCTGAGGCTTTTGGTACAATAAAGCATCTTAACATATATTTCCAAAATGCTTCTGGACTACGAACAAAATCAACCTCGCTTTTCAACATGAGCTCGCAATCTGACTATGACATCTTCGTCCTTATTGAAACTTGGTTGAACTCGAATTTTAACGATAATGAATTTTTTGATTCCAATCTATACATTGTCTACCGTAAAGATCGTGACTCTTCAAAAACCGGTCTTTCGAGGGGTGGAGGAGTACTTATTGCGGTACATCGTCGGCTTCGTTCGTCACTTGTAAATTTGGCTAATACGGACTCACTTTTGGACCAGATATGTGTATCAGTGCGTGGGATGAGTGAAATATTTATTTGTGCCTCATATTTACCTCCATCCAGTGTGGACTTGTTATATAAACAACATGTCGATAATATTGTAGACCTAGTTAATAATAATAGTAGTAAGAGTTTTTGCATTCTAGGAGATTTTAATTTATGTAATTTGGAATGGTCTTCCATTAGTGACAATGCCACTTTACTTGCTAAATCGGTTAATAGCTTTTCAGAAATATATCTTGTTGACAACTTTGCTGGTGTTAACCTTTTTCAGATAAATAATTTTACTAATAAGCTCTCTAGAATTTTAGATCTTGTTTTTGTTAATGACAGCTTAAATTTTTCTCTGAAGTAATGTTTGGACCCTCTTTCATGTTCAAATACACATCATATTCCGCTTGTGCTTTCTGTTGATTTTTATTCGTTTGATACGGTCTCTTCAGATGAAAAAGAAATCTGTTTTAGTTTTAGGCGTGGTAATCTAGTAAATGTCGATTTGGAAGTTTCCTCCATTGATTGGAACTCTCTTTTCTCTAATGCCAGCGTGGCTGGATGTTTTTCTATTCTCAAAACCTTAACAAATGAAATCTGTCTGAAAAACATACCCCTTAGAAGACAAAAAGCTTATAAAATTCCTTGGCATAATGCTAAATTAAAGAAATTGAAAAATCTTAGGAACAAGTATTACAAAAAATTTAAATCAACTAATTCTGATGTATTTAAAGGTAAATATATTCGGTTTTCAAATAAATTTAAATTGCTAAGCAAAAAGCTTCATTCGAGTTACGTTAGAAATTTCGAAACGACTATTAAGTCAAGCCCCAAGTCCTTTTGGAGTTATGTAAACTCTAAAAGGTCTTGTTCTAGCATTCCCTCTGAAGTTTTTTATAATGGGGTACGCGCTTCTGGCTCCTTTGAAGCAGCTAACTTATTTGCTAATTTCTTTTGCACGAATTTCGCACCAGATACTGGCGGTTTACTGGAGGTTTTACGATAAAGTTAATTTTACAGGGCAAGAAAAGGCAAAATTTTCAAAAGGAAAGAGTGCAAGAAACTAACAACAACAGAAATATATATACCCAGAATCTATAAAATTAAAATATGTAGTTAAACAGACGGAAACTAATAGGGTCATGCCATACCATTCGCCTGGTTGGAGTTCATCCGGCAGCATTTTTGGAAGGCTAAGAGATGTTGCGCCTTCGTCTTTACCCACCCAACCTGCTAAAAGAAATTTATATACATACGTGTGTTCCTTTAGCCCTAAAACACCCACCAATGCCTCAGCAAGCAAATACAAAAAAAACTTAAGCCATCATTTTATAATATTTAAACAATTCAATTCATTTTATTTATAATAATTGCGTAAAAACTAACCTTGCAACATCTAAAAAAATTATTGGTATGTCATTGATTCAGACTCTGTATGTATGTATGTTCAAACTTAACATATGTATATATTTACATATTTTCCTTAGCCTAAATGTTAAGCTATTTTTCTACCACTGTTAATTACTCTAATTTCGAAGTTTATATGTTTCGCACTTCATCTATGTTCTACTCAATTTTCTATCTTCTCTATAAACATTAACCACTCAAATACAATATGAAAGTTTTAACATTGGGTGAGTGAGCGAGCGAGTGAAACTAAACAAAACTATAAGAGTAAATCTACTCTTTCACTCAACTACTGTAAGAGAGTGTAGCTGCTCACCAAAGGCTCTCGCTTTCCCACTGCATGTTAATTACAACAGTGTTAGTGGCTGAGAATGATCGAGCTTAAAACTCTCACTCAAAAATATAAAGAAAAACTCAACATCATAAAGAACTGAGCAGAATCTTCGAACTTTCGAACATAATATAATAATGTACATCTCTATGCCTGGCTTAACATTTTAACTACTACCCCAGTTCGACAATAAAAAAAAACTACCTAACATTCGTGCAACCTCCTTACATATTATGTTACTACCTGCCACATTTTGGCAAAAATCTCTCAACTTCACTACTTTAACCTACGTATGCTTCATCTATATATATAAATATATTATATTCCTTATATTTCAGCAAATTTAATAAATGCACATCGAATGCTCAAATTGATATATATCTGTGCCCGCAAATTAAAGTAGCCTAACTCGAGATAACGCGAAATTGAGTTATTGTTATAGTGTTAATCTTTGGAGGATACCCCACCGATCTGTCTTATCCCCATTTAAATCGGAGTAATAATTAAAAAGTTATTAAGACATAAAAATTATCCTAACTCAGATAGAAACATTTTGCACCAGTTAAAACAGCTTATCTTCTAGCAAATTTCTTAAGTCTAGTATTGTATGAAAAATCGTTTTATTAAAACATCCTAACTAGAGTTATGTGGGTACTTCATGGACGTATTTATTTGCGTTTTCAGTTTATTAAAAAAACCTAACTTCAGTTAGGAATTATAATTTTTTTTGTCAATTTTCTTTTCATAGCCTAAGTGGAAATAGGTTATTTTAAGTGATTTTTTTTTTATTTTTACACAATTTATCTCGAGTTAGGTTTTTTTGTTAGAATACTTTTCTCATTTCATGCGTTATTATCTTCAGTTAGGTTTTTTTGTTGGAAGCAAGTGGATATGATAAACTGAGATAAGAGATTTTTCAAGGATATATATTATAGAAATTCAATTAATTATTATATACTGTATACATAAAACACCTTTTTTCATCAATTATACTTTAATGTGGCCGCTGAGGTGCAGTGCGTAGAGGGCTCGCCGGATATACCAGAGGTCTCGGGTTCTAACCCAGTCCGGACAAACACCACAAACAATTTTTCTATTTGATTAAAACCCAATTATTGGGTTTTTATAAATAGCGGTCACCTCTCGGCACCCTCCGAGGGTATTTCTGCCATGAAAAGGCTTCTCACAAAAAAGCATTCGCCGTTCGGAGCTCGCATAAAGCTGTAGGTCCACACAAATTGTAGGAAAAACAATAGTTAAGAAGAACACCTCGAATTGGAGGAGAAGTTCGGCAAAGTTTTAATATCGCCAGTGTATTATTATTGTTATTTTTTATTTATTTATTAATATTGACAGTTAAGCTTAAAAGCTAGAAACTAACAGATATTTTTTTATATAGCACTGGCAACTCAGGCCTTCGGCTAGTTATTATTGTTATTAAAGTTTAATCGTGTATCCTTTTACAAGGTATGGATCCTGGTAACATGGATGAAGAATACTTTCTAAATATGGATTATAGTAGCGACAACTCAATTAAGGACTCATTTTTAACGATAGTCTGATACGGGGTCAGATAGTGCTGATTAGCCTATGCCTTCCTACACCTTTTTGCGATCTTCTGAATATTTTTATAAACGCTTTATACACTTTTTATTTAACTGTACATGACTGTGTTTCCGGACAACCTACGTGTTATATGTGGCATGAGACCCTTGCAAATCGTGGTGGCAATTGAATAGCATCGTGCTTATTCAAACACTTAAATAGTTTACCATTCAATATTAAACATGTCGTTTTTTATAGCGATTGCTGTCCTGGCCAAAACCAAAACTCTTTTATTAGTACTATGTTTTAAATCTTCATGCAAGGTGATACTAACATTGAGAAAATTTATCACAAGTTTTTGGTTCCTGGTCATACGCATATGGAGTTTGCTGTAGACATGCCTTAATTGAACGAAAAAAAAAAAACAATATAAAGATTCATCACTGGGTTTATAAACATATGTATTTTGCACATGACTCTATATGTCGATTCCATCACAATTACCAGCGGTTTTCTATCAAACAGTAGTGCTACCGCGCCCCTTTTTTTGGCGGTTCCAGCTGTTATAGCTTTGAAGCTCTCGCTTGGGAGTCTTCATTAATCATTTCCGGATAAACCAAGCTTCTTGTGGTGATTTCCCTAGTACCATGCCTTTTTCAGTATTCGGTAAAATAAAACGCAAATTCAGTTCGGGTTGAAAACGATTCGCGGCGCAGATTATGGATTATTTTTTTAAGGCCCAAACAACAATGATTAGCGAAACGATTTTTATTTTATTTCATTCATTTCAAACAAAAATTAAAAGTCAAAAACTCGAAGACTTCTAATTCACTACTTAGTTAGTTATATCCACTTAAATGGTCGTTTCGGGTCGTTTTCGACCCGAACGTAGGTCTACGCTTAAAAACACTTAACTCGAGTTAAATGGAAATAAAAACCTTATTGGGAAAAATTCAACACAATAAAAGAACTTAACTCGAGTTAATTCTGCTTTTCGTAAAAATTGCATCCAATAAAAGCACTTAAGTTATAAAAGACAATTTTTTTGCAATTAACCTTGCTTTAAGATTTTTGGTTCACAACTATTCCTTCTCTAACACTACAAATCCATTATTTCCCCTTTTAAAAATCCGAATTGGTCCAATGGTTTGAATTTTGACAAAAAATTGAGTTTTCTCCGTTCACCATATTTTGAGTTAGGCTACTTTAATTTGCGGGCACAGATATATATATATATATATATATATATATATATATATATACATATGTATATATACATATATACCCATGTATATATGTATATATTGTATATTTTACAATATATATGTATATATGATAAATATGTCTACGTTTCCCTTTCACAAAAAAAATTTAAACTCTAAATATTCTTATTGTATTATTTCCCATAAGATGGTGTTAAAACAAAAGGTGAAAATGTAAATGTAAATAATAGATAGTGTTTAACGACTTACCGCATTTTTCCTTCTTCCGCTGGCCAGTTGATGGAGATGAGGACGGCTAAATTTTAAATAAAAAAAGGAAGGAAAACACACTCACATTTCGTTTTGGCACCACCTGAGCATGATTTACCGTGGGCAATTTCCCTATTTGCTATTTTATAAAATTTCTTGTGAAAACAATTTTCTTTATATTCAGTTACTTTCTTTTCGTTTTAAACATTTTTTTTTTCAATAAACCCCTAATTTTCCCTTTCTTACGAATCAAAAAAAAAAAACCTAATCTTTTAAATTAATTTAAATATATATTCCATTATAACGTCAAACGGCTTCTGCTGCTCCTTCTGCGCCTCCCGTGGATGTCACCTCGTCTCCCCATGTGGACATAACGCATAACGCTGATTAATATTTTCTTAATTTTTATTCATTTCTAGTTTGTAATTTTTTTTTGTTTTTTTCTTTTATTTCTGTTAACGTTTTATATATGTATCTCCGGTATTACTTTGATGACTTAGTTGATATATTTTATTTTTTTTCTTACTGTTCTTTTTGCATAAATGGCTTCAAGTTTTCCTTCTTAGTTTTTTTTTCTCCAAAATTTTCCAAGTCGTCATTTAATTCATATTCGCAGTTTTTTTCTATCTTCTTTTTCTTTAACAAAATTTCCGGAACCTTTTAGGGTTTTTTTGTCAAATTAAAAAAAAACTAAAATTTTTTTCTGCCCTTCAATTCTGTTAAGTTTGCTTATTTAAATTCTTGTCTTTCACTGTCGGCATAATTCTCATTTTTCCAAATTAAATTTTTTCTCATTCTTTTCTTATTTTGAATGTTTTTAATATTTAAGGTATTTTTATTTCTTCGGCCGTTCGGGTCCAAACATTTTTATTTTTATACTTTTTAAAACTTTTTAAACTTTTTAAACTTCTTTACTGATCAAAATTTATCTTTCTTGTCGAAACTTTACAATCCTTTTCACCACAGTACTTTTAGTAAATTTTATTTTTTTTCTTTCTTCAAAATTCATTTTGATTACTAAAAAATTTGTTTTTCCACTGTACATATTACTTTTAGTTTTTTTTTTTCAAAACTTATTTTTATATTTTCTATTCAATATATTACTTATAGCGTTTTCTTTTTAACCATTTTTAATTGTCTAATCAGTTTCTAGTTTTTAAAAGTTTTTGATATTAGTTTCGCGGGACCGAAACGTCCATTCGAATCTGCCATCCAACAGCAACTGCCTATCATATCTTTTCATTTTCTCCGCCTAAGCTCCGTTTTTCCTTAAGATCACGCCACTTACTCCAAAAAAAATTGTTTTCGAGCTAAAAAACCTCACAAAAAAATTATTTACGAACTAATTTATCCACAGGATTGTTGTTTTAATTCCCTGTATGATATACCCATCGAACTTAATTGCCGTTATTAGTTTTATTAACTCTCTATTCTCTTCGGTACTAATTACTGGCCTCTCAACCACAGTGCGAGTCCCGATGTTACGATACATATATCTGTTATACTTTCTGTTAGTGCGCCCTGTTAATAACATCTCTATAACATCTCCGAATCTGCTCACCGGTTAATAAGCTACGCACTAGCTCTATAATTCGAAGTACTGTCAACATCTATTTGAGTGGCTGGCATACCCTGTAGGGAAAATCCCTAGTTCCGCACAAACAAAAATTTCGTTTTTTTCCTCGCTAGCTACCACATTCCCACAGGGATTGGTCTAAAATAAATCTCATACCTCACAGCTTTAAATCTTGATGATGTGCTTGATGGTATTATGCACATCAAACCATCTTTAAATACAGATGTTGATGGCTTATCATCTCATCTTCTAAAGAATTGCCATGCTTTTGCAAAGCCGATCCTCTTAATTTTCAACAAGTCACTTGAGTGTGGTGACTTTATCGATGCCTGGAAGGTTACCGCTATTAGTCCTGTTTACAAAAGTGGAAACAGAAGTAATGTCTGCAATTACAGGCCTATTGCTAAGCTGTCAACTATCTCTAAGCTATTTGAATACATTGTAAAACAAAAGTTATATTTCGCTGTTAAACATTTAATATCTGACAACCAGCACGGTTTTATGGCTGGTAGATCCACCGTCACGATTTTTTCAGAGTTTTGCTATCAGCTTTTAATGATTATCTTCAAGTTGACACTGTATACACTGACTTTTCTAAAGCGTTTGATAAGGTTAGTCACTCAGTGCTGGTACAAAAATTGGCATGTATGGGTTTTCACTTATCATTTTTGTCGTGGATTAAATCGTACCTTCATCATCGTGAATGTGTTGTCGTTGTTGACAATACCCGTTCATACCCTTTCATAGCATCATCTGGTGTCCCACAGGGTAGCATTTTAGGACCGTTATTATTCGTAATTTTTATTAATGATATTTCAACTTGCTTTAAAAGCTGTAATTTTCTTCTTTATGCTGATGACCTTAAGCTTTACACAACAATCTCTAGTGCTGTCGATTCTTTCAAAATCCAGTCAGATTTAAACAAACTCTCAGATTGGTGCTCTACCAATGGCTTACAGCTAAACATTAGTAAATGTTTTCATACCTCTTTCTCCAAATCGCGCTCTATTATTCCTACATTTTATTACATTAGTGAATCCAGACTCAAGTCTTGCACTGAAATTACTGATTTAGGCGTAGTTTTTGACTCCAAATTTACTTTTAGTAGCCATATAAACTATATAATTGCAAAGGCCTACTCAATGTTGGCTTTTATTCGCCGTTTCAGTCAAGAATTCACTGATCCCTACACTCTTAAATTATTGTTCACTTCTCTAGTTCGTTCTAAATTAGAATACGCATCCTTCATTTAGAGACCGTATCATGCCACCCATACTAATCGAATTGAGCGGGTTCAACAATCGTTTCTTCGATTTGCTTTGAGGAATCTAAATTTTTCTGTTCCTCTTCCCTCATACCAAGCTAGGTCTATGCTTATTAATTTAAAATCTCTTTTGTGCAGAAGAACATCCTTGTCACTCATTTTCATCTTCGTTCCTGTTGGAACGTATTTGTTTCATTCCTCCCCACCGAACTCTCCGAAATAGTAATATTTTTTATACAGAGAAAGTGCGAACATTATATGCTTCAAATGCACCTATTTCCGAGCACTCAATGAATTCAATAGCCTTGCTAATTCCTTTTCTGTCGATTTCTCAACATCTAGAGCTAAATTTAAGCTGTTAATTAAAGATATAACTATGTGAATTTTCAATTTAATATTATTTTATATTATCTTCTCAGTCACCGACTGATACTCACCGCGAGTGGACGTTTTCTTTGACAGTGCTTTTCTCTTTCTTAGTCTGTGAAGTTTATCATCTACCTACTAAATACTCTCTCGAGTGTGTGTGCTTGATTTTTTTCACTGATTAAATTTTCGTGTTATTTTGCCTAACTGGTGGAAAATAAAGTATTATAATGGCCCCCGGGCCACCCAATTCGGGGGACAATCGGTTTGCCTTGCTTGCCGAAAGTCCCAAATCAAAAAGAAAAAAACCGACATATACACCTTTACATTTTCCTGAACTTGCTCCAACCAAACAAGAAAACCCTAAATTCATAACTATTGCAGCAACCGATCCGTCAAAACCTCTATCAAAGTACTCTTGCTTTGCCGTTCAAAAAGCCATTGAGGGCGTAAGCAAAGAAATTATTTCGTATTCCGATTTACGTGACGGCAATTTGCTCCTCCTAGTTAAGACTCCGACCATTGCACAAAGATTCATAGCCCTAAAAAAGTTAAACGGAATATGCGGGGTAAAAGTCACTTATCAAGATAACCTCAACTTTTGTAAGGGAACCATATATGCTCCGTGCCTTAATGACGTCCCTGACGCAGAAATAATAGAAAACATGAAAGAGCAGGGATTTGTCGCGATTTACAAATTCACTAGAAATATCGATGGCAAGCAAATGCCAACAGGTATAGTGCTGCTAACTTTCGACCTATATAATTTACCCGAAAAAGTGAATGTTTCTTGGCGCACGGCTCGTGTAAAACCCCATTACCCAAATCCCATGAGGTGTAAGCAATGCCAACTTTTGGGACATACAAAGAAGCGCTGCAACAACAAACCAACCTGCGCCACATGCAATCTGCCCCCTCATGTACCAGCTGATTGCACGCGTGTTTCTTGCGCTAATTGTGCTGGTGATCATCCGGCTTCTGCAAACACGTGCCCACGTTACCTTCAAACAAAAGAGATCTTAAACATTAAAACCGAGCACAGATGCTCCATGCGCGAAGCAATTAAAATGCAAAAATCGCAGGCACCTACTCTTCCGAACACACCTTTCTCCCAAATTCTGAAACAAAATGAATCAAATAATAAAATAAACAACAACGATCAAAAAACAAAAAGCACAACAAAAAATGCAAATACTACAATCAAGACCCCAAACCTAACCTCAAATTCCAATGCTTCACAGACAAACATTTCTCAAACACAATCTACTCCACAGCCCGCCAGCAATAAACCCACAAACAACGAAAACTTTGACAACTCTAAAGATCAAGCTCACACGCTCTCTTCTTTTAACTCTTCTTTCAATGCTATCCTCAACAACATCAACAGCAACAACTCTATAGCCTGCTCTCCCACTCAATTTATCAACGAATTTCAGTCTCAATCATTCTCTTTTTTAAACTCATCATACGTTAATTATCAAAACCCACCACTACTCAGCCAACAAACTAACAGTCTGAACGACTCATCTAACAAAAACTCCACATGTCACAACACAGAAAACTCAATGGAGAACGCTATGACTATTTCTGATGAAGAATTTTAACTCCTCTCATCTAACAAATATATATTACAAACTCCCTTAATTTATTTCTCTTAATCTAAAAATGTTAAAAATTTTACAGTGGAACCTCAACGGTTTGTACAACAATTACACGGAACTAGAAATTCTTATCAAAGAACATTCACCAAATATTATTGCACTTCAAGAAACACATATTGCCGCTAATAAAGACGCTCCTGTTTCGCAAAAGTATACTGCTTACTTCTCTAACTTATCCCAAAACATCTCTAACAAGCAAGGCATTGCCGTTTTGATTCGAAAAGGCATTCCACATAAAGTATTGCCGATTCATTCGTCAATTTCTGTATTAGCCGTGGAAATTTCTATTGGCTTCAAAATAACAATTTTTTGTATATATATCCCGCCACAGCAAAGCTTCACTCTAACAGAGTTAAAACATATTTTATGTTCAGCATCCACTCCCGTGGTATTAGTTGGTGACTTCAACTCTTGGTCCCCACTTTGGGGCTCTGCTCTCACTAACCCCAGAGGTGCAATCCTCGAAAATCTGATTACTTCCGTAAACTTGATAGTTATAAACGACAAATCACCGACCCATTTTTCTACGCACCAGACGTTTACCCATGTAGATTTATCCATTTGCTCTGCAACCATTGCCCCGAGACTAAATTGTCGAACCCTAGATAATTTATGTGGAAGTGACCACTTCCCAATTATTACGGAGTTAAATAGGCTAAACCCTACCAAAGTGTTTTCAAAGCCAAAATTCCTAACAGATAAAGCAGACTGGGCCAAGTTTTCTGAACTGACTACAACTTCTGCCGCCAATGTCCCAGTATCCAGTAGTATTAGTGAAGAGGCCGCAAACATTGCTAAATTGATACGCTCCGCTGCACATTTATCTATTCTACAAACTGTGTATAAGCCACGTAAAAGAGTAGTTCCCTATTGGTCTCAAGAGTTAGAGAATTTAAGAAATGAAAAGCAGCAAAACTGGAAAGCATACAAAAGAACGAGATCAATAGAAAACCTCATATTATATAAAAAGTCTAACGCAGCTTTTCGCAAGAAATCTAAAGAAGAAAAACGGGCTAGCTTCGAAAGGTTAACAGCTGCGATAACGCCTAAATCAAATATTAAAAAAAATCTGGTCAGATATAAAAATGCTCGCAGGAACTGCTACCCAAAACTCTATCAATTTTATTAACAGCCAAGGCGGCCCAATCTACAACTCTGAATTAATTGCCGAGCATTTTGCTTCCACCTGGTCGCAGTACTCACTTCATTCCAATTTCAATAACTTATTTGTCGCTAAAAAGCATAAAACCCTAAGTCTGGTGTACGATAAGCCTAATTCTTCTACAGCGGTTATTGAATCTAATCAGACCTGTAAAATACTCAGTATATACTCGTACTAAGTACCAAATAAGTATAAGTACCACAGTACTTGTACTTAGAAATTCGAAGTACAAGTACTACAGCACTTGTACTTGGAAATTCCAAGTACAAGTAAAAGTACTTATCAATGTATATGCAAGTACTTTTTTGACAAACTATTTCAGATTGTTTCAAACAAAAAATATCACATCAGTTGATTTTGATTTAAAAATTTTATTTCAATCAAAATATTTAAAAAGCAGAACAAAAACACAGATGTGTGTACGTACTTAAAAAGTACTTATCAGTAGAGTACTTGTACTTGTAAAATTCAAGTACTTGTACTGGAATTTTGAAGTACTGTGGTACTTGTACTTGTACTGGTACTTGCACTTTACAGGTCTGAATCTAATATATCTTTATTTGAATTTGAAGCAACAATCTCCAATATGAAGGGAAAAACTCCTGGTTTGGATAGAATATCTTATATTATGATAAAAAATCTACCAGCCGTCCTAAAAGTAAGGTTGATTAACCTTTATAATAATATTCTAAAGACCGGAGTTTTTCCCCAAACCTGGAAGACTGCTGTAATAGTACCAATTCCAAAATCAAACAACCCGTCATCAGAAGTATTAGGCTTTCGACCAATTTCACTAATAAGTTTTTTAAGCAAACTATTGGAAAAAATCATATCGACCCGTATTATGTGGTATATTATGAAAAAGTCCGCATCAAGTTGGCTTTAAAGAAGGTCAAGGTACTACTGACGCGCTATTATATTTTGAAGACTTTTGCTCTGCGGCTTTATCAAACCGTAATCATATATCAGGACTAAGCCTAGATTTTGAAAAGGCGTTTGACCGTATCGGAGTTCATGTAGTCTTACGTCAATTGGAAAAATGGGATTTCGGAAACAAGCTCTATTACTTCATAAAATCATTTCTAACATATCGCACATTTAAGGCCAAAGTGAACAATGCGTTTTCGTCTCTGCACAAACTACACAATGGAATCCCCCAAGGGTCTCCACTGTCAGTCACTTTATTCACTATCGCTTTCGATGAAATAAACCAAATAATCTCTAGACATCAATCCATATCCCATATTATATACGCCGATGATGTTTTAGTGTTTTCTAAACTGAGTAACTTGAGCTCCGCACAAAATATTTTTAATGAAATCCTAAGAGATATCACAGGCTGGTCATACTGCGCAGGAGCAAACCTCGCACTTAACAAGTGCAGAACTTTTCACATTTGCAGAAAACATAAATGCAATAACATAAATCTAGTTCATAATAATGTTGATATCGTAAATACCTCCAGTATATGATTTCTAGGTGTAATTTTCGATAAAAGCTTTACTTTTAAGGAACATTGTTTATGGTTAAAAAAACGCCTAGCTGCCAGATTAAATATAATTAAGTATCTCTCCTCCAAACATTGCTTAATACATTCAAATATTCTAATAAATATAACTCGAGCTCTGATCCTCTCCATTATCGACTATGGCTTGCCAATTTACGGGAATTGTGCACGGAAGAATATCAAAATGATATACGCCACCTACCACGCGGCTGCTCGACGGAGCATTCGGGCTTTTCCCACATCACCTACTTGTTGCGTACTAGTAGAAGCCGGACTCCCTAGTATTGATGATAGAATAAAATATACAACAATGCGGCTTATACCTAAAGTTTTCTCTTGCAATAATAGCATTTTATATCAAGCAGCAGTAACAAGACACAAGACACAAAAACTCCAAGGCGTAAACCAGCATTACTCAGATGCATAGAGTATGCTAGGGACCTAGAAATATCAACATTGCCACAAATTCGTCCTGCCATTATGTCACCACCCTGCCACTTGAAGCAATCTTCATTCCTTCTCCGGCTAAAGAAGTTTTCAAAAGCAAACACGAGCTCCTCTGAATACCAACGCCTTTTCGAAGAATACTCTGCCCCATTTCGAAACGACTGGAACTTCACTTACACGGATGGTTCCAAAACTCTAGAGCATACAACTTTTGCCGCTTCCCATGCAGACGGCAAAATGATTTCTATTGGTCTACTTCCAACCTATTGTTCTGTATATACAGCCGAAGCTGCAGCAATTTATAACGAAGCTGCAGCAATATAATATCTGATATAAGAACTCTGCTGATAGATAATGACTCACTAGTAAAAATTATGTGGGTTCCGGGCCACTCAGGTATTAAGGGGAACGAAATAGCTGACCACAAAGCCAAGGATGCCTACTTACAGCCGCTGCACGTTTTCGATTACATGGAGCGAAAGGATATATCCAAACAAATTAATAAATACTACTACTCGCAACGGATCTCCGAGTGGAGAACATTTCAGCATAAATATGCCGACCTCAATCCCACTGCCACCAAACCTGTTTATCCATCTAATTGTCGCACAGCGGACATAACTGCCTTTGTTCGCCTTCGCATCGGACATACAATTGCTACGCACTCTTATATACTCAGTGGATCGAGCCCGCCGGCCTGTTTATATTGCACATTAACACCTTTAACAACCAAACATTTACTAGATGACTGCGAATACTTGAAAGCAATAAGAAAATCCTTATTTGCCAGCAGAAACCCGTCAGAGTTGCTAAAATCTGGCACCAAGTCTAATATCGAAAAAATTGCCGAATATCTGATCAGAGCCGACATAAAGAAAATTATCTAATTTAGCTTTGTACATATCGTCGGTCTCCTGCGAGAATGTGAATTTTTTTAGGTGCGATGTCTGCTCTTTATCGGGTATATATTGATGTGATGGCGATTAATATTTGTATATGTGCTTGTGTACATACAAGTACATATTATGCATGTATGTTTACACAAGAATTCCCTGCAGGGAACTCAATAACTAGTGAGCAAAATTTCTAGTTCCGAACTAGCGAAAAGGTCTCAAAAGGGAACTAGATCAATTGTAGTTAGACCCCGACCAGTTCAGGAGGAGTGAATTGAGTAACCATTATAAGACACACTTTGATTTGTATGCAATTTCGAAGTGACAAAAATTCTATGACAATTTTTCGTTCGTTCAATTTCCATCGGCTTTGTATATTTCTGCAATTCTCAGATGTTTAGTGAAGCGTTTTATATAAAGAGTTTTCTATTTGCATATTAACTTGTATGAAATGAAATGTTCCCCTAATTATGCTTTTCCGATCCCTCAGGATTATTTTTAATTTTTTTTATTTTATTACTTTTTAAATATTATTGTAAATTTTTATTAAATAAATAAATAAAAAAAAATAATAATTAGTTAAAAAAAAAATTATCATCCACCTTGACACAGACAGGATTCGAACCCGCGCCCCTCAGATTGAAAGGCACATGCGTTAGCCAGTCGGCCATCGCGCCACTTGCATGAAGTGTGTCAAAGGCTACACTTAAGCGGCAGATGTAAAACTGTAGAATTTGTAGATACTTGTAGCTAGTTCAGAACTATCGAAAATGTGCCAATAAACGAACTAGTGTAAACTGTAGAATTTAGTACTAGTTCGGAACTATCGAAAATGTAGTGCAGAGGGTGACAATTGACACCGCCTAGGACATCGCCGTGTTAAATTCGCCAGTTGATAACGTACAAAAGAGATTTAGCTCGCACTAGTAGTGTCGAAAAATGCACTAGAAGCGACCTAGTTCGGAACTAGAGATTTTCCCTACAGGGTTTATACGGGTATTGATTGCTGTTGCATCGGTGTATACCCGATAAAGGGCGGACATCGTACTTGAAAGGATTTTCACATTCGTGTTACTGGCAGGAGACCGACGATATATTCCTTTCATTAGTTTTATATATGTACATATGTATTTTAAAAACTGATCTATAAGAAGTTTTATGTTCGCATCTTTAATATTAAGTATTAATATATGTTGTAATATACCACTTTACAAGATCTCTATTATTAACTGAATTCGATTTAATTTAATTAAGCTTAATTTGATTAAAAGGCGAGCCGAAAGCCCTGGCAGCTAGAGCTCCTTTTGTATGTAGAATAGCAATTCTATTGTTATTTTTCATTTAATAAAATAAAAAAATAAAAAAATATATTATCTTCTAAGTAGTCTGTAAGTACTTGTGTACACTTAGATTACCTTGCATCAAATAAATAAATAAATAAATAAATAAATAAATAAAACAAGTAAGGAAGCCTAAGTTCGAGTGGAATCGAACATTAGATACTCAGCTGTATGCTTATTGTTTGTTTGCCTTTGATGGAAACACGGTGTACTTTATATAAAGCGAGTGCTGCATGAAGTGGGCGTATCCACGCCCATTTTCCAAAATTTTTCTATTTTTTGTTTCCAGTCTATTGTAGAACTCATGCCACAAAATTTCAATGAATTATCTTTATATTTGACAAAGATATCGCTTAAAATGTTTTTATTAGGCCACTTTATAATACCCATATATAAAAGTGGGCGTGGTCGTCAACCGATTTCGCTAAAATTTTCAACATGTATTGCTACAAGTAATAAAAGTGTATACACCAAGTTTCGTCATAATATATCAATTATTTGTCGAGATATGGGCTCCAAAATCTCGTATATTCCTGCTCCTAAAAGGAGGCGGTGCCACGCCCATTTTCCAAAATTTTTGTGTTTTTTGTTTTATGTCCTTAGTTGGAATCTTGCCATAAAATTTCATTGATATATCTTTATATTTGACAGAGATATCGCTTCAAATGTTTTTATTAGGTCACTTTATAATACCCATATATAAAAGTGGGCGTGGTCGTTAACCGATTTTGGCAATTTTTCGTCAAAACATTTGCGTAAGCAAATATATCACGCGTACCAAATTTCATCTATATATCTTCAATAGTTTCTGAGTTATGACTCATAAAACTTTCAATGTTTGCCCCTTAATAAGTGGGCGTGGCACCGCCCATTTTCCAAAATTTCATCAAATTTCTTCATAGGGGCCTGAGCTCAACACGTGGGTAAAATTTCATCGCTCCAGCTATATTAGTGACTGAGATACCAAATTTCCGATTTTTACTATATAGGGGAGGTGGGCGTGGTCATGGTCCGATTTCACCCATTTTCAATACCATCCGTTCTCGTCTTGATACCAACTTGCATTCCAAATTTCATCAAAATATTTCGATTTTTGCGTGAGTTATCGTGCGTACAGACGGACAGACGGACGGACGGACAGACGGACGGACGGACGGACATGGCTCAATCGATTTCTCTTTTCACGCTGATCATTTTGATATATATAAGTCTATATCTATCTCGATTATTTCGTTCTGTTACAATCCACCGTTAGGAAATCAAAATTATAATACTCTGTGTACTAGTACAGCTGAGTATAAAAAGGGAAAACTTCATTCCATATAAAGAGACCACAAGTTGTATTAGTCGCATGCTCCATTGCGAGTAATCCCGGATACATCCCGAATTAGTCGAATTTTTTGCAGGGATAGTGTCAATGAAAAAAGTCAAATTATGACACAGTAGTGTTGTAAATTAATCACAATTTAAAAAATTCCTCAACCATACCTCGGTCGGCTTTTGAAACCAAAAAGTATTGCACTGCACTGTTCCTAGACGTAGCACAAGCTTTCGACAAGGTATGGCTAGAAGGACTATTATTTAACATAAGACGTACACTTCCGTACAATATATACCTTATTTTAGAGAACTTTCTAACGGGAAGAAAGTTTCGAGTAAGGCAAAAAAGTTATACCACTGAAAGCTATCCAATCTTCGCCGGAGTTCCACAAGGTAGTGTTTTGGGGCCCATTCTATATTTAATATTCACAGGTGACCCACTAATGAAAATCTCGTTACTTCAACATTTGCTGATGACACAGCAATACTTAGTGTGCACTCAAATCCCTCAACGGCTGCCAGACGGTTGCAAAGCCATCTAAGAATTGTGGAACAATGGCTTTCAGACTGGAGAATTAAAGTCAATGAATCTAAGTGTGTACAAGTCACTTTTACTCTAAAAAAAGATACCTGCCCCACTGTCTCAATTAATGGCAAAATAGTAACCCAAAAAGATTACGTCACCTACCTTGGTGTTACCTTAGACAGAAGGCTTACTTGGAAGTACCACATTGATAATAAGATAATGCAAGCAAAGTTGAAAATAAGCAATTTGCAATGGATCATTGGTCCAAAATCTAAATTAAGCCTAGACAACAAAATACTTTTATTTAATATGGTGATAAAACCATCGTGGATATATGGAATACAGCTTTGGGGTTCAGCATCCAAATCCAGTCTAAAAAGAATACAAAGGCTACAATCTAAGATATTAAGATCAATATGCCGGGCGCCTTGGTACGTGAAAAATTCCACTATACACAGGGATCTAAAGATTAACACAGTTGTTGAGGAAGTAAGAAATATACAAACTACTTACGCCACAAGACTAGGCAATCATCCAAACATGCAGGCGTTTAAAGAGAAAGGATATACAGCTAAATTGTGACCAAGGCTAGGGCCACTAAAATTAAAATTTCGAGGAGCCTATCCTATTAGGCCGTAAAACTTCCAAATTACAAAAAGCAGCTTACTGAAATTCCTTCCATTCAGAAAGCTGCAAAAGCATTTACTAATACATATGTATGATTGTGTTCCGCACGAGCCTATCCCATTAGGCCGTAAAAACTCCTAAGTTCATATACGCAGCTTATTGGAATTCTTTCCAATACGAAACTGCTACAGCACTTACTAATGCGACACACGACTGAGTCATCGATAAGCCTGTCCTGTCAGGCCGTACGAACTTTTAATACTATACAATCAGCCGATTGGAATTCCATTCCATTCCGACGGCATAAATACATATACATATAATGAAAATTAATAACATAATGAACGAATAGAAAATAAAATTACATACATACATCCATACTCTAAGTAAAAACAGAAACGTTCACATACACATAAGAAATGTATTCATAAGTATTCATTTTATATTAAATAAAATTGATTTTCATTCAAATGTTATTTGATGCAGTGACAACGAATAACGTCATTGTATTCTAGGTTAAGATTTTATAAAAAATGTGATATTCTCCAAGAATGATACAATAAAAACTATATCCGCAAAAAAAAAAAAAAACAAAAACCATACCTCAGTAATCCCTCAATAAAAGCAGGTAGTGCATTCTTTTGGAGGGTGCTTACAAAAGATTGCCACTAATAATAAAATATGCGTAATCAAATACATTTTGTTTGTTAATAAACAATGCAATGAATTTGAACAGATTTAATTTAAAAAACCAAATACAGATGATGAATTTCATATCAAAGGCTGAAAAAAACGAACATTTTGAACCCGACCCCCTCAGAATTTGATGAAATTTTGCACAGAGGTACATATTACCTACCCAAACACAACCCCATTTTTAGAAATTGCATTTTCGAAAAACTGTGGGCATGGCAAGGTATCGAAATATTCGAAAATATTCGAAAATACTCGAAAAATGACGATAATAGGTACTTTTAAAGTGTAATTACTAGGGAATGGCTTTACCGATTTCAAAGATCTTCATACCATTAGAAAGGTATTGAAATTCGCTTTCAAAAAAAATACAATGTAGGTAAATTTTTTTTTTGTTTTAGTACACTGAAAAGAAATGTTTTCCAAAATAAAATTTGAAACTGAAAAAACACTTCAAAGATCAAGCGATTTTGAAAAATAAGAATTTTTTTTGAAAGGTATTTTTAATATATATAACATATCTGAAACCTAAAATGGCCTTTTTCTTTATTTTTTTTTTTTAATTTATTTAAGTAAATGTATCTCTTGGCTTTCTTATATTTTGATATCACGCGTAAACTAATCAACTGCTTTCAAAAATTTGTGTACTGTTACAAAGGTATTAAAATCATCTTTTGAAAACATACACTGTAAAAATTCTATATTACAAACTGGGAAAATACTTCAGCAGTATGAGCTGCGCAAAGTTGTATATTAAATCTAAATAAAAAAAAATAAAAAAAAAATAACTATCAAGTGTAAGTCAATTTATTGTGGGTGTCTGAAAAATTTGATAATACGATTCTTGTTCGAATCTATTAGAATACTTAGTCATTAAAAGTTTATAGTACTATCTAAACGAAGGGTGTATGTTTATGTTGTAGGTTTCGGCACTACTATGCATAGGATCTCTTGTTCCACATAAACATACAACCTTCGTTTGGATACTATTTCTACTTGACTGTTAGCTTCGTAGCGATATTCTAGGAATTTGTGTCAATTTTTGCGGTAAAGAGCACAACAAACAGGTAGAAACAATTATTTTCGCTGTATCCTTTGATGAGCGGTTAAATATTTGTGTTATATATTTTGAGAATACCTGAAAAATTTGACAATAGGATTAAAAAAAATCTGTAAAACTTCCAAAGTATAGCTAGGTACCTTTTTTCACACAATAATATCAAAATAAAAAAAGTTAACAAGAGATGGTTTTACTTAAAAATTTTTTAAAAAGAAAAGAAAAAAACACCATTCTACTTTTTAGATATGTTATATATATTAAGTAGACCTTTCTAAACAAATTTTTTTTTTTAAATCGCTTGGTATTTGAAGTGTTTTCCCAGTTTGAAAAAAAATTTTTCAAATTTGAACATTTTTTTTTAGTGTAATATAGAATTTTTACAGTGTATGTTTTCAAAGCGGTATTAAAAATTTTTGAAATCGGTTGATTAGTTTACGCCTGATATCAAAATATAAGAAAGCCAAGAGATGCATTTACTTAAATAAATTAAAAAAAAAATAAAGAAAAAGGCCATTTTAGTTTTCAGATATTTTATATATGTATATTAAATAGACCTTTCTAAAAAAATTCTTATCTTTCAAAATCGCATGATCTTTGAAGTGTTTTTTCAGTTTCAAATTTTATTTTGGAAAACATTTTTTTTTTTGAAAGCTAATTTCAATGCCTTTCCAGTACAGACAAATACTGGAAAAAACCCATGAAAAAGGAACCGACACACACCATCTCTTTGTCGATTTTAAAGCCGCTTTTGATAGCACGAATAGGAATTGCCTGTATGCCGCAATGTCTGAATTTGGTTTCCCAGCTAAACTTATACGGCTATGCCAAATGACTAACACCACCAGCTCCGTCAGAATTGAGAAGGACCTCTCCGAGCCGTTCGAGACCAAACGAGGTTTCAGACAAGGTGACTCTCTTTCGTGCGACTTCTTCAATTTGATGCTGGAAAAGATAATACGAGCTGCAGAACTTAACCATACAGGAAGCATCTTATATCACAAGAGTGTGCAACTGCTGGTGTACGCCGATGACATCGACATCATTGGTACTAACACGCGCGCCGTATTTTCTGCCTTCTCCAAGCTGGATAAAGAGGCTAAGAAAATGGGTTTGGCGGTCAACGAGGACAAGACGAAGTACCTCCTGTCATCACACAAAGAAACAGCACGCCTTGGCAGCCACGTCAATGTTGATAGCTACAAATTCGGAACTGTTAAGGTCTTCGTCTATTTGGGAACCAGCATTAACACCAAGAATGATGTCAGCACGGAGATCCAATGAAGAATCACGCTTGCCAATAAATGCTACTTCGGACTAAGTAGGCAACTGAAAAGTAAAGTCCTCTCTCGACAAACAAAAATCACACTCTACAGAACGCTCATCGTGCCAGTCCTCATGTACGGCGCAGGAGCATGGACAATTTCAAAATCAGATTAGATGGCACTTGGAGTATTCGAGAGAAAAGTTCTTCGTAAGATTTATGGACCTTTGCGCATTGGCGTGGGCGAGTATCGACGGAGATTTAACGATGAGCTGTACGAGCTTTACACAGACACTGACATTGTTCAGCGAATAAAGATCCAGCGGCTGCGTTGGGCAGGTCATGTCGTGAGAATGGACGAAGGCGCTCCGGCCAAGAAAGCATTTCTATCGAAACCCGCTGAACGCAAAAGAAAAGGGAGACCTCCACTGCGTTGGGAAAATCAGGTGGACAGCGATGCTGCCTCCCTAGGTGTTCCCAAGTGGCGCCATGCTGCACGAAACAGAAGCAATTGGCGCGCTCTGTTGGACTCGGCCAGAATCGTCTAGACGGTTAAGCGCCAATCAAGAAGAGAATTTCAATGCCTTTCCAATGGTATGAAGATCTTTGAAATCGGTAAAGCCATTCCCTAGTAATATTTTACACAATTAGCACTCTAAGCTAGCAACATGTATAAAAGTTCGACATCACCCCAGAACTTTTTGCATTTCAATGTTTTTGTTGTTTTATTGTTTGTATCCCAGCAAACATTCGGACTGATATAAGCGTCAGTAAACATTTCTTAAGCTTATATACCACATAAGCCGCTGTGGTGCTGTGGGTAGAGTGCTCGCCTGCTGACATAGCATAGAAGTCTCGGGTTCAAACCACAGTCCGAGCAAACACCAAAAAAAAATTTTCTAATTAGTAAAAATCCAATTATTGGGTTTTTTAAGAGCAGCAGTCACCTCTCGGAAGTGGGCGGCATACCCTCCAAATGTATTTCTGCCATGAAAAAGCTTCTTACAAAAAATGCATTCGCCGTTCGGAGCCGGCGTAAAACTGTAGGTCCACCCAATTGGTAGGAAAACAAAAGGAGCACACCTCGAATTGGGAGAGAAGCTCAGCCATAAAACTCGTCAGAATTATAATAGCGACATTGTATTATATTATTATTATTTTATACCACATATGTCACACCTATATATTTCGGACTCATATCAGACTCCAAATTGTGAGAATTTCAAGAATGTTTGCTGGGCTGAAAGAGCTTGATCTACTTAATTTTAGTACATATATAAATATATCATGTACAATCGTCGTACCATACGAAAACTAACATACGTTTTTTTTTTGACTGACGAAAAATAACAAGTTCGACTTTTGGCCGACGAAAAATAACAAAATCGACTTTTGGCTGACGAAAAGTAACAAGTTCGACTTCTGGCTGACGAAAACTATCAATTTTGTTAACTCAACAACAATTTTAATGTAAAACAGTATATAATTACTGATGCTTTTCGTCAGCCAAAAGTCGATTTTGTTATTTTTCGTCGGCCAAAAGTCGAACTTGTTATTTTTCGTCAGCCAAAAGTCGAACTTGTTACTTTTCGTATAGAATTTTTTTATTCATAGCTTTCGCCAGAAATTTTAAATATGCTAGTTATCGTATGGTACGACGATATATAAAAATAATGAAACCAATAACAAATTAAACAATTAAATTGTTGTTGTGATTATTTTGCAAATATCTATATATAGGTACATATATATTGTTGTACATAGTTACCATTACCAACATTCAAAGTTCAATAACTTTCGATGTGTAAAAGCCGTGTACAAAAAATTTATATAAGAATGTTATTGTACTACCTAAACAAGGTTTCATTTAATTTGCAAAAAGTGTCATTTAAAATAAAAAAAGTTTCATTTGAAATGAAAAAGGTTTCACTTAAATTGAAAAAGGTTTCATTTTATTTGAAAAAGGTTTCACTTAATTTGAAAAAGGTTTCACTTGACTTGAAAAAAGTTTCACTTGACTTGAAAAAGGTTTCATTTGACCTGAAAATGCTATAATACACCATATTAAAAAAAAAAACGAAAAATTGGAATTAAAAATCGCGCGATTTTTTATTCCAGTTTTTCGCCTGCGGCGCTTTTTCCAATAATAATACACCATATTTAAAAAAAAAAAGAAAAATTGCAGTTAAAAATCGCGCGATTTTGTATTCCAATTTTTCGCATGCGGCGCTTTTTCCAATAATAATACACCATATTTAAAAAAAAACGAAAAACAAAAGCTCTTGGCTACACCCAAAAGAAACTCAATCATTACACATTGGTCCCAATTCCATTTTTTTTGGCATAAATTCAACTAATGCAGCTACGCAGTTGAAAGTTGACAAATCGTATAGCAATAGCATATGGAAGAAAAATAGCAAATATCTGATCAATCAGACCATGCCCATCGTGACTGCCAGTACTGTGTCCCTTCCAGGTATGAGAAAAGTTTCCCTTTGAGATACTATATCGCAAAATGTGTCAAAATTAGCGTAATTGAATACAGAGTTCTATATATTTATGTATGTTAAGGTAAATTTAAAATAAATAAGCGAATTTAAATTTAAAACTTGCGTTTTTGATAGCAGATTACGAAATAGTATAATGAGTAATATCCGCAACGCACTTTATGTAGTTAAGACAGTGACATCATACTATATTAGTGCCTGCAACTTACTTTTACCGACAGCAGGTTCCTAAATACGCCCAGTTTTTACCATACTTCTAACTGAAAATTCAATAAATTAGTTTAAACGTAACGTCTGGAAATACCCGTATACGTACCGCTGTGTACAAAATAATACCACAGAAATTTAACACGTTCTGTGCCAGTGAGTCACCGGTGATCACAACAAAAAACTTACCTTAAGTAACAAGTAAATGTTCGTTAGTTATCATGACATGAAAACATCTCAAACGCGTCGTATTATTTTAGTCGTGATAAAAAATTCCTTTATAATTCAGAGCGCAATATTGTTTTTCTTCTTGGTATTTGTGTTAATTTTTTAATTATTATTAAATATTTATTAATTTTCCAGAACAAAACTAAACACCAAATTACAAGTTTGTGCTAATTATACAAAAAAAGAAAATAAAGAAAATAGTATCTAATCCAAGATTGTTTTCATTATACTCAGCTGTACTAGTACACAGAGTATTATAGTTTTAATCACATAACGGTGGATTGTAACAGAATGAAATAATCGAGATAGATATAGACTTATATATATCAAAATGATCAGGGTGAAAAGAGAAATCGATTGAGCCATGTCCGTCCGTCCGTCCGTCCGTCCGTCCGTCCGTCCGTCCGTCCGTCTGTCCGTCCGTCCGTCCGTCCGTCCGTCTGTAAACACTCTAACTCGCGCAAAAATTGAGATATTTTGATGAAATTTGGAACGCAAGTTGGTATCGAGACTGGGACGGTTGGTATTGAAAATGGGCGAAATCGGACCATGACCACGCCCACTTTTCCTATATAGAAAAAATCGGAAATTTGGTATCTCAGCCACTAATATAGCTAGAGTTTTAAAATTTTACCCACGTATTGAGCTCGGGCCCTTATGAAGAAATTTGATGAAGTTTTGGAAAATGGGCGGTGCCACGCCCACTTATTAAGGGTCAAACATTGAAAGTTTTATATGTCATAACTCAGAAACCGTTGAAGATATATCGATGAAATTTGGTACGCGTAATTTGCTTACATAGACAAATGTTTTGACGAAAAATTATCAAAATCGGTTTACGGCCACGCCCACTTTTATATATGTGTATTATAAAGTGACCTAATAAAACCATTTTAAGCGATATCTCTGTCAAATATAAAGATCTATCATTGAAATTTTGTCGCATGAGTCCAACTATGGACATAAAACAAAAAACACAAAAATTTTGGAATATGGGCGGTGCCACGCCCACTTATTAAGGGGCAGACATTGAAAGTTTTATGAGTCATAACTCAGAAACCGTTGAAGATATATCGATGAAATTCGGTACGCGTAATATAATTACTTAGTCAAATGTTTTGGCGAAAAATTATCAAAATCGGTTGACGGCCACGCCCACTTTTATATATAGGAAATATAAGGGGGCCTAATAAAAACATTTTAAGCGATATCTCTGTCAAATATAAAGATCAATCACTGAGATTTTGTGGCAGGAGTCCAACTATGGACATAAAACAAAAACTACAAAAATTTTGGAAAATGGGCGGTGCCACGCCCACTTATTAAGGATCGAATATTGAAAGTTTAATAAGCCATAACTCAGAAACCGTTAAAGATATATCGATGAAATCTGGTACGCGTGATATATTTACTTAGCCAAATGTGTGGACGAAAAATTACCAAAATCGGTTGACGACCGCGCCCACTTTTATATATGTGTATTATAAAGTGACCTAATAAAACCATTTTAAGCGATATCTATGTGAAATATAAAGATAATTCATTGAAATTTTGTGACATGAGTTTTACAATAGACCGGAAACAAAAAATAAAAAAGTTTGGAAAATGGGCGTGGCACCGCCTCTTTTTAGACAAAGGGATATATGAGATTTCTTAGCCTTTAACTCGACAAATAATTGAGATATTATGACGAAACTTGGTTTATACACTTTTATAACATGTGTTAATAGACACGCAAAAATGTATTGAAATCGGTTTATGACCACGCCTACTTTTTAACAAAGATATTTCTGGAACACCCTTTTGGAATTTGTAACGTGAAGTCTTTGTAACTAAAAGTCATAGAGGGATGAAATTTTGCACTAACAATAATATTTGTATGCTTATTTGGATGATTGATATAAATTTTGAAAATGGGCGTGGCTGCGCCCTGTTTATGCAGCACTCGTTTCATATAAAATACACCCTATATCGAACAAACGCAAACAAACAATGAAAGCATACAGCTGAGTATCTAATGTTCGATTGCACTCGAACTTAGGCTTCCTTACTTGTTTTAATTTAAATTTAAATAGATTCCACATCCAAATCAAATGAATATTCATTTACACTTTGCAAGTCGTGCTCATCTGAAACATCATCGTTGTCATTGAAAGATATATTAGCGCAATCTTCATTAGAATTATGACTTGCTGGTTCCAAAAGACTAATTACATCTGGTGGGAGAGCCTTATTTGGATTTTGAGATCTTCTCTTAGTAAGACAAGGGCTAGATAGCAATGGATCCGAAGAGTCCATAGCTCTGTGGAAAACATCAAACATATTGTTAGTTCGACTGTTTTTTTCGAGCGTGTGATAGCCTATCGTGCTTATAAAATAATGCTTCCGAAGCATTTTCTCCAAGACAGCCAACCGGAAGTGCAAAAGCGGAAATAATCTGAGAACCATGCGCTAAAATTTTGTGAACGGTCGGAGACATTGGATACCACGGATACTTTTCCAAATACAGAAGCGCAGCTTTTTCACAAAATAGTTGAAATTTTGAAGCATTAAAATTATATTCACAGGAAATTGTTATTAAAATTGTATGAAAATGTTTAACGACTTCCTTATCAAAGTCCAATATTGACGCAAACAAGTCGCAATTCGAAAACGCTCTTCTAGCCGTGTTACCATCATTGGATCTTCCACTTCCGTTTTATTTCGGTTTGTCCACGTGAAGTCCCATTTCTTCCCATAATCTCTTTTGAATTTTTGTTTGACGTTCTTTCACCATAGCCTTAGCATTTGATTCTCTTATTTGCCATTTATTTACCCCGATCCTATAAGATATTTTCAGCACAAACTCCAGAAAACGGATCCACGCATGAAGTGGGCTCACGCCATACTGCAGACTCCCAGGCCTTGGTTTGAAACATTCGGAATTCAGGTCAGTAGTTTTTATAAATTCAGTGGGCTTTGCTCCACATATTGGACATGATTGACTGGAATTAGTCCCCGTTAATATATTCAAGACTTTTCCATCAATTAAAGTCATGTGCAGTTCAAACTCGGCAGTAATAGTTCTATTTATAAAGCACACAAATGGTTGCAACTCTTCAATTTGTGTATCCAAATTAGCCTTTTCCTTTAAAATATGTTCCGTTGTTTCTTTGGCAAATTCTGTTTTAAGGGGCCTATAAAACCTGATAGATTGTGGAGAACGGTTAATCCAAATTATCCGGCCAGTAGGATCCAGTAACTGCAATGGTATTACCGTTGTGACGAACAAAGATTGATCAAGCGATTTCGGTTGTTCTTCTAAGAAGCTCTGTTTATATATGCTTTGTCCAGTCGAACCATCAAAACCAAAGCTGGCTATTAGTTTCACATTCCTAATGTCAGGAAATTGATCAAAAACGTCCTGTTGCATTGTAATTATGCGCTCAACAGTATGATTCAATAGATTTTGTAGTGATACATAACCGACAGTTTCAGAGACGTGAATTCCAGAAGGTCGGCATTTTACTTTAGCCTCAATCAACTGCTTATAACTCGGATATATATCGCAATTTTTACTTTTATTTAGCAGTCGCTTGTTGTTATATGTTGTTTTAGTTAAACCATTTTCAAACAAAAAGGCCAAAGCTTCATTAGGAGTTATGGGAATGGGCTCTTGACACTCAAGCTTCTTTCTAACCTCACTAAATTTGCTAGGTGTAGTCAATGTCTCCTTTAACACAAGTGCCACGTCGTTACGTTTTTGACTTCCTAGCTCCCATAGCAGCAGCGTGGGTAAACAGATCGGTATTATTATCATGTTTTGCCAAAAGTTCAGCAGCTAATTTTCTTTTTAATCTAGTACCGCCTTCAGAATATGTCAAGGAGGCGCGTCCTACCTTACTAGACTTCACACAATCTTGTTCTCCAATTTTAATTACCATATGCCGAGAATACCACTTGTGATGTTTACTTTTGAATCGTTCAATATCTCCCTTGAATTTTTTTAAAAATCTCTTAATATAAGTGTAAAAATTTGCAATTTGTTTGTTAATTTCTTGAATTTTCCGTTTTGTGAGACTTGCACTTATTTTTCCAAATACCCACTTTGAGATTGATTCTCTTTTTTTTGCCATTTGATACCCAAATGTTTAACAATTCGGAATTGCTGAGATAGAAGTTCACTGGAAAAATATCGATTTTTTTAAAAACGGCAATGAACGGCAATAATATTTTAGCATGGCTTTATTAAATACACTTTACTTAATAATATAGCGTCTTTACTTTTGTGAAGCATTGTGTAGTTATATAACTTTTTGTCTACGAAACACAAAAACTATAAATTTTTTTTAACATAATATACCTTTCGCAAAGCACTTCAAAGCTACCCTAATACACTTAGAAACGTGGAAAAACTTGTTAAGAGTAAATTCTACTTACTTTTTCCTACGTTATCCATAAAAATGTGCACTTAATTTCAATCCAGCTTAATTTTCCAATATTAAAAAGTTCACAGCAAAAAAAAAAAAAAAATTTAATATTATTGTGGCGAAACAGTTGACTTTGATGGCTTGTCAGAAACTAATGGTAGCCAGTTGTATTGAATTAAACGGGTTTTTAGGTGCAATACTATATGTACTATTGGAAATGCATGCCTTTTTTGAACACTTAAAAGTTTAAAAATTGGGTTTATGCCACAAATTTTGGATTTGGGACCAATGTGCATTGTCGAAACTAAAATTTTTAAATTGCAAATGGATAGTATTTTTATTATTAACTTCGCAAAAAACCACAAATAAAATAAAAAAATATGAGACGAAATGCAAAATCATGATTCCTAATAAAAATATTACTTAAAAAAAATGCAAATAAAAAAACCACCCCCAACACACAATCATTTACAAGCATTCAGAGACTGCTCGAGCAACACAACCTGCTAGCTCAACCATAGTGTATAGCATACAGTGAAATGGCTCTGGGATGCGTAGTCGAAATTCGATAAAAAAAAGACGATATGTCATCGACAAATGTCAAAATCGGGGACAGATTGATATGACGGCGACTTCCGGGGGTACAGATTGGTATGGCGGCCGGATGTGGTTGTTGTAAGAAAAGGGACCATAATGACATGGTCGTAGCAATCAAGACAGAAACGCAATTCCGGAATTGGGAATTGAAAAAACCAATTCATAATTTCGGAAAGAAATTAAGGCTGAGTTCCTAAAACGCAATTCCCGGAGAGGGCGTAAACGTCAGCTATTCCACGAATAACATGTGCAAGAATGTAAAATCAACAACCTACAGAACAGAAAGAAGAAGAGCAATTTATATTGCATTCACGATCGGCATTGGGCCAGAACAACAACTTCAAAATCAGCTGAGCACAGCTGTTCGACCTCGTTTAACACACATCCCAGAGTCATTTCACTGTTCTCCGTTCACAATGAGCTCAACAGCTAAATGCTGACTGAATAGAAATTTGCAAAATTTCTGTGCGTGAACGAAGTGCTTTGACTCGTCGGTGTGAGGCTGTTGGTGTGAAAGCTATAAAAAGCACCCGCACGCGTGCATAGGAAAATCAAACACTGCTTTAAAGTTTAAAAGCGAATTATTCCTAAACCAAAAAAGCTTTTTGCTTGAAATTTTGGGTATTCCTTCATTTGCGTTCATAAATTATGAAATAATTTTGATCTTTGGGCTTTTTATTTATTTTAACCATTTTTTTAGCAATCGTATAAAATTGTAACGAAAAACCGAAAGTGAGCCTCAAAGACTCGCCTTATGCATCCTTATCGTAATAAGCTTACATTTCTAGAATTCAACTAAATTTTGAATCCGTTGTTTACAAGATTTATCCAGTGAGGTTTTTACGTTGTGAACTCACCATACTTCCCCCGGATTCTGGTGAATTCGTCGTATTTCACCATAGATCTTTAGATCATATGATGTCATAAAATTATGGAGAACGGTAAAGTCGGCAATTTCAAAACCATTAAAATCGTATCATTTTCTGTTTACTGAGATTCTAAATTACGGAAAAGATGCGTTCAGATAGAGAAACGGACGATCGTCTGCTCTTATGCGTCAGTAATATCACCACGAACGTCGCGTTTTAAAACGTTTAAATTTGATCGTGGAAAATATATATTAGGCGCGATCATATGAAAAATTTATTCATATTCATTTGATTCGTAGTTTTTCTCATTGTGTGCACAGTAAAAAAATGAATAACAGATGTAATAAAACCATTTGCAATGAACATTCAACAACTACAAAAATGTGTGAAAATTGCAGTTCATTAATATACCCTATTTTATGAAATTACCTCTTTTATCTTTATATGTCAAAAAATTGTCATAAACCGTCATAAGAATGTATAAAAATGCTTCTGCATTCATTACTGCATAAATAAAAGTAAAAAACAAATACCAAAATAATGTGCTTAAAAATTTCCCCATAGTCTCACTTTCGGTTTTACGTAACTTTTCAAAATTCAGTGATTATCGTTAAAATCGGTGTTAAAGTTAGAACGACGTTTAAAATAGTGGTGTGTCATAGACGAGTTAGAACAAGGTTTTGCTAAAATTAACCGAAACAGGGTTACCCGTAAAAAATAATAAGAATCGCTCGTGAACCAAACTGGAGCTCAAGAGAAAAAAACTTGTTTGTAGGAAAGTATATAGTGCCACGTAACCTATGTACATACATATGTCACTCTGATGAATATTTCGACCTAAAAATCGTAATTTAGTCAGAACTTCCAAGCCGGGTGAGATTCGAAGTCCCCATTATTGACAGGCTCCTCAGTATCTATAAAATATTCCACTGTGGCCTTATCAAAGCAATAAGATTCCTCTTCCTCCATTTGGAACGGATCCTATCGGCTTCTATATACCTTCGCTACCCGTCCCGGGATAGCATCGTCTATAATACTTAGCAAAATCTTGAAAAATTCTGCTATTTCAAAACAAATTTATTAAAGTGTCTTCTTTTTACGTTTTATTTATTTATTTTTTATTGAATTCATGTACTCTTTCTATTTTTATAGTTTTTCACGACGAATTTCCAGCTTAGAACAATATTTTAAGATTTTAAAATGACGCTCACCTCATTTTAAAGTTAAAACGTTGTTATAGTGATAAAACTGTTTTTAAGTCGACTATGACAGAGATAAAATGACGTTTATGCTATCATCATTCTAAGTGTGGTAAAACACTGTTTTAAATCGACTATGAGTAGGGCCCTTTATCTTTGTAAAATACTATTAAAAAAAGTACCACGCCCAATAAAACACCATTTTACCGGAAGAGCTAATCGACGCTTCCAAACAATACTGTACTGTCGACTTAGTACTTTTTCCCGCTTTTGGTGTTTTCATGTTTGACATTTGGTGTTTTCATTTTGGCATTTCAACAATATTTTTCATTTAGACTTGCGTTCTTTTAGCAGTTCTTGCGCAACTTAGAATTTCGAAAAATTATACTTTTTGCGGGGGTTTTCATCAAAAATGGCACCGGAAACCAATTGAAGTTTATAGCTTGTTTGTAAATCTGAATTTCCCAAATGAGTTTTTTTACATACTTTGAAGTTTTTACTATATGGCGACCCTATTTTTATACTCAGCTATACTAGTACACAGAGCATGGTATAAAAAATACAGGTATGTGCATTGTGATTTTGACGCTGTCTTTTTGATTAAAAAGCAGATTTTTGAAGTTTGATCTTATGTCAGTTTTGGAGTATAGCGATGCCAGACTTTTATTTTTTGAATGCGTAGATTTTTGTGTGAAAGTTTGGGTATTTCAGGAATCAAAGGACAGAAATAGAAAGGGCACTAGTGAGCAGATTTATGGAACTTCCGGTAGCTCCTCTTCGCTCACTCCACAAATCTTCATCCACTCTCCGCGAATAAAAGGTATCGTCGCCATATTTGGTATTATTGCACCGCGGAAATAAGCAACTCATATTGTTAAAATCTAGGGTACATATTTTTTTGTAATTGGATTGGACTTATGTACATACCTACATATATAGACTGAAATGCTCACTTCGTATGGTGGTGTACATACATATCGTCGTTTAAAGAGCAAAACCGCGTGACATTTTTGCCAGAAATGAGATTTCATCAAAAATACTTTCTTGGCGTCCGTCCCCATCCATTCATGCAACAATTTTGAGATTCACACAGCGCAATTCCAAATAATGACACAGTTTCAAAACCGCTTTTTTTAAGGAAATTTTTCGAACCAATACCGCGAATAATAGGTGTTATTGCTTTATAACTGTACTATAATGTACTAAAGTTGATTATACTTTCATAAACACGAAATGGATTATAACTTTGCTTTATTGAAGAAAAGTTTTTAAGTACGCCTGCAATCCCGCCTATACGTCACTATTGAACAAAATAAAAGACGCAAAACCGCTTATAAATACATAAGTAAGCCAATAACTGCACATTTAACCGTTTTTCGCCAAAATGATATTTGAATTAAGAATATAATCCAAAAATCTACCTTGGGTTGGATGTGGGTTTGCAAAATTCCGAACCGTTTTGAATTAAAACAGTTTTTACTGTCTCCTGTAAAATTTGGGTGGTAGCGGATACGCGGTATTACACTTTATGCGACGATATGGAGTTATAATAGATCAATCTCCAAAACCTCCCCAAACTATATACCAGAGTGATCACAAAGCCTAAATTAAGTGATCGTAACTACTAAACTAAATTAAAAACTCACCGAGAATACCGGAAAGGGGCTACTTTGTAGTACGGCTAAACTGATATTCCGCGAAGTAAAAATGCGAAATGAATCTTTTATGAATCACTGATGAAATTCATCTATGACTGAGGAGGCATCAGTGAGTATTTTCAAATAAAGACTGCTGAATTTTTCATATAAATGGTTTGCTTTTTTTCAAAAAACAAAAAAATAATAATAATAATAAAAATTGTACTCAGAAGAAACATCAATGATCATTCAGCAGTGAAACAAATTTACTGCAGGATGTGTAATTTTTTCAAATTGAAAAAATTTCTTTCAATTCAAATTGAAAAAATTCGTTACTATGACTACCATGGTTACAATTTATTTTTAAAACAAAGCAGTGAAAAATACCATTAATGGAGGATTTTTATCATTGAGTATGGCAGCACGAAATGTCATAATCTGCTTAATTGTCAGGTGGTTAATATGGCGACGAAAACTTGACGTTTGTTTTACCTGGTATACTTATACCATGTACACAGAGTATTATAATCTTGATTTCATAACGGTGGATTGCAACAGAATGAAATAATCGAGATAGATATCACACGTTTTATGCAATAGGGATTTAACTCCAAATTTCCGATTTCTGGGATCTTGCCATATATTTCAATAACTGGGTCATGCCCTTAAAACTAGTCTTATAAAATACTCCAAAAGATAAAAATGGCGGAAATAAAAGTGATTTTGTAGTTAGCCGTAGAAGGAAACTATTTCCAATCATAAAAGTTTGTTTGCGTTTTCCCCAAAAAAAATTTTTTTGAATTAAATCCCTATTGAATAAAACGTGCTATATGAACTTATATATACCAAAATGATTAGGATGAAAAGAGAAATCGATTTAGCCATGTCCGTCCGTCCGTACGCATTCTAACTCGCACAAAAATTGAGATATTTTTATGAAATTTGGAATGCAAGTTGGTATCCAGACTGGGACGGTTGGGATTGAAAATGGGCGAAATCAGACAATGACCACGCCAACGTTTCCTACATAGAAAAAATCGGAAATTCTGTATCTCAATCACTAATATAGCTGAATAAAATTTCACCCACATATTGAGCTCAGGTCGATATGAAGAAATTTGGTGAAATTTCGGAAAATGTGCGGTGACACGCCCACTTATTAAGGAGCAAACATTGAAAGTTATACATATAAGTCATAACTCAGAAACCGTACCAGATATATCGATGAAATTTGGTACGCGTTATCTACTTACCTAACCAAATGTTTGGCCGAAAAATTGGCAAAATCGGTTGACGACCGCACCCAATTTTATATATGGGAACTATATAGTGAAATTAAGAAAATTTACACACATTATTTGTACACGTCACCTTAGTTCGACGCGGAGTTTAAAACTATTTACTTATTTTCTAATAGATGTTTATATACGTGAGCACAGTTGTCAGTGTCCGTTTTGTAGTTCAGTCTTATGTTTGTTGGTGTGTTTATAATATGTAGCATCTCCAGAGTAAATCGTTTATTGTATTATTCTTGTTGGAGAACACTTGCTTTGTCTAAATTCGGCATATGTCCAGTAGCCGCACAGTGGGCCATGAGCGCTGTTTTCTGTGTATTTGTTTGACAATATTTTGTATCTGATTTGTGTTGCGCTAGCCTAGTCTTTAATTTTGATTTGGTTGTGCTTACATATATTTTATCACATGGTTCGTTTTCTTTGCCATTACATGGAATTTTATATATCACGTTGCTTCTCTCAGTTTGTGGAATTGCGATTTATTCTTATTAAATAGATTTTTTAAAGTATTTCTATGTTTATGGGCTACTCCTTTTTTTCTTTATTATAGAAATCCGATTTTATCAGACGTTTTGATAGTTTAGGTACATATGTGACTGACTTGAAAATTGTTGGTTGCTTTGTTTTATTTTGCTGACTATTTTGCTGTGCTTTATACATTAATGTTTTGATAGTTCTTTTTGGAAAATCACTTTAAATTCCTTTGACAAAAACATAAAGTTCACAATCGAAGAATAAGAAGACGGAAAATTGCCATATGTGGACTCGCTTATAACAAGAGAAGGAAACATACTTAAATTAAAGTGGTATAAGAAACCTACCTCGTCTGGAAGAATCCTTAACTTCCACTCAAGACACCCTAAAACTATGATTATAAATACAGCAATGGGCTGTATACGACGTATGCTTCAAATTTCAGATGACACTTACCACGGAGAAATAAAAAGAGAAATAAGACTGTTATTGCAAAAAAAACGATTTTCCAAAAAGAACTATCAAAACATTAATGTAGAAAGCACAGCAAAATAGTCAGCAAAATAAAACAAAGCAACCAACAATTTTCAAGTCAGTCACATATGTACCTAAACTATCAGAACGTCTGATAAAATCGGATTTCTGTAATAAAGAAAAAATAAGAGTAGCCCATAAACATAGAAATACTTTAAAAAATCTATTTAATAAGAATAAATCGAAAATTCCACAAACTGAGAGAAGCAACGTGATATATAAAATTCCGTGTAATGGCAAAGAAAACGAACCATGTGATAAAATATATGTAGGCACAACCAAATCTAAATTAAAGACTAGGCTAGCGCAACACAAATCAGATACAAAATATTGTCAAACAAATACACAGAATACAGCGCTCATGGCCCACTGTGCGGCTACTGGACATATGCCGAATTTAGACAAAGCAAGTGTTCTCCAACAAGAATAATACAATAAACGATTTACTCTGGAGATGCTACATATTATAAACACACCAACAAACATAAGACTGACGGACACTGACAACTGTGCTCACGTATATAAACATCTATTAGAAAATAAGTAAATAGTTTTAAACTCCGCGTCGAACTAAGGTGACGTGTACAAATGATGTGTGTAAATTTTTTTAATTTTTAATTTATTGTTTTCGCTTATTTATGTATCTATGTGATATTTATGTACTTTTGTGATTTTATTAGTTATCTTTTCTTATCTCATATACATACATATGTATGTATATATATTTTCCCAATTTCGTGTTTTTTAAGAAAATTAAATGGTTTTTTGTTATTCTTGTGTTTTTGTAGCCCCTGAAGATGATCACCGTGGTGTGGTCGAAATATATTGGGAATATTTAAATTTGAAAAACATTGTGTTTCAATTGACCTGAAGCCAGCGAAGAAAAAATTAAAAACATTTTAAGCGATATCTTTGTCAAATATAAATATAAATCATTCAAATTTTATGGTACGAGTCCCACAATAGACCGGAAAATAAATTATAAAAAATTTGGAAAATGGGCGTGGCACCGCCCCTTTGTAGACAAATGTAATCTACGAGATTTCAGAGCCCATAACTCGACAAATAATTGAGATATTATAACTAAACTTTGAGTATAGACTTTTATCACCTATGTTAATACATGCTAAAAAATTCAGCGAAATCTGTTTGCGACCAAACCTACTTTTTAACAAAGATATTTCTGGAACACTCTTTGGGAATTTGTAACGTGACGTCTTTGTAACTAGAAATCATAAAGGAATGAAATTTTGCACTAACAGTATTATTTATATGCTTAGTTGGATGATTGGTACAAATTTTGAAAATGGGTGTGGCTACGCCCACTTTATGCGGCACTCGCTTTATATAAAATACACCGTGTTTCCATCAAACGCAAACAGACAATGAAAGCATACAGCTGAGTATCTAATGTTCGATTCCACTCGAACTTAGGCTTCCTTACTTGTTTCAACTGGTGAGTACCGTTACTTTTAAAAAGTGTCAAAAATTTAGCGCGTTTTTATTGCAAGTTGAAACTTTGGAAGAAAATAAACTACTTAAGGTATAGATATGGATGCATGCAAGGATTCAATTTTCACTTAAATTTGTATCTTCAGCCACCGGGTAGAAATATTTAATCGAAATATAAAATTTAACTGTCGAACATTTAGTGACTTATTGGGTATACTTATAACAGTAAGCATTTTTATCCCAAATGAGTTGCAAATAAGACCAATCTTTGAAATCGGGGTGCATTTCCCATTTTTCTTTAAACACTTTTATGTCTGGTGGGCGTGTATAAAGTCCGATCTCTATCAAATTGTATATTTTGGTTTTTTGAAGCAATATAAAGCCAAGTTTGAATAAAATCGGGGCACTTTTTTCACCGCCCACTAGTATAGGGGGCGTGGCCGTTATCCGATTTTGATAAAATTTCAGAATATTTTTACCTGAACTAAATATATCACTCACACCAAATGTTTCTGAAATCAGATAACGCTATTTTTGGCCACAGCATATATGGAATCGCTACACTGTCCGTCCGTATGTAAACACTCTAACTCGCGGAAAAATTGGAATATGTTGATAAAAATTTGGAATGGAAGTTGGTATCCAGACTTGGACGGTTGGTATTGAAAATGGGCGAAATCGGACTATCACCACACCCACTTTTCCTATATAGAAGAAATCGGAAATGTGGTATCTCAGTTACAAATACAGCTGAAGTGAAAAAATTTCACCCACGTATTGAGCTCAGACCCTTATGAAGAAATATGGTGAAATTTTGGAAAATAGACGGTGCCACGTCCACTTATTAAGTGGTAAACATTGAAGGTTTTATATGTCATAACTCATAAACCGTAGCAAATATATCGATGAAATTTGGTACACGCGATTTACTTACTTAGGGGCCTAATACTGATTTCAGACAGAAACTTAATTTAGTACATTACATTTATAATTTAACAATACATTTTTGTGTTTCACACACACTCAATTAACAAGGAGATGTCACTTTTCATAAAATATTTTTTGTTATTGACAAGAATTTCTGAATAAATAATCTTCCGTCATCCCTTGTCAAGTTAAGTTTGGAGACAAACCGGTTTCGTCTAATATGCGCCATCTTCAGTGTCTTTTTTCGTTCTGAGTTATTTTGTGTAAGTTCGATAGCATGATCCAATTAAAAGGTCATGTCAGTTCGCTGGCCGCCATATTTCTTTCGGTTTTAGAAAAAAGTATCAGGTCCTCATACGTATTATTATTTGGAATGCCAATGGCCTATCCAAACACTTACTTGAAGTTAAAGCTTTACTTCAGACCCATGATATAGATCTACTCCTCATATCTGAGACCCACTTTACTGACAAAAGCTACTTTGAATTACCCAACTACAAGTTTTACCACACAAAACACCCGAGTAGCAACGCTCATGGAGGCTCAGGTATCTTGATACGGAAAAGTATTAACCACTACAGCACGTATTCATTCCGTACAAATGCTATACAAGCCACAAATATTGTCATTGAAGACCCGAGCGGCCAGCTTACACTCTCTGCTATCTATACCCCGCCGAGGCACTCTATCAGCACTGCAGAATATGAAAATTTCTTCAAAACTCTTGGAAATCGATTTCTAGCTGGGGGCGATTACAATGCCAAACACACATTCTGGGGCTCTCGTCTCATTACCCCTAAAGGAAGACAACTATATAATGCTATTATCTCAGTTTAACTCCATTCTCTACTGGAACTCCGACTTATTGGCCAACAAATAAAAATAAAATACCTGACTTAATCGATTTCTGCGTGGTGAAAGGCGTGACTTCCTCAGATATAAATTGCAAATCATGCTTTGAATTGTCTTCCGACCACTCTCCAATCCTGGTAACAATTGATAAAAAGTTTACACCTGCAGCGGAACAATGTAGCCTTTACAATCGGAAGACTGATTGGGAATACTTCCGACACATCATCACATCTAATCTTGACTTGAAATTAGCCCTGAAATCTGCTGAAGATATAGAGGCAGCAGTCGAACATTTTAACAGCTGCATCCAACAAGCTGCGTGGAAATCAACTCCCATCCTCACGAGACAAAAAAGGACAAGCGTTACCCACAACATAAAAGCTAAGCTCGAAGAAAAGCGACTCGCAAGGAAAAAATGGCGACAAACCCGTCACCCCGACGACAAGAAACGATTGAATGCACTCACCAAACAACTCAAAAATATCCTCAAAATTGAACACAACAAACAGGTTCAACAATACCTCAGTAATATTGATGCAACAGCTGCAACTGATTACTCCCTTTGGAAAGCTGCTAGTAAGCTAAAGAGACCGATTCTCTACAATTCTCCTATAAGAATGGAGAATAACGAATGGGCGAAAAGTGACGCAGAGAAAGCAAAAAATTTTGCGCGCCACCTAAAATCAGTATTCACCCCACATGATATTGAACCCCCACTAAGCACAACAACAGAAGTGAAAAATACTCTGAGTCATCCCTATCAAATGGACCTCCCCATAAAACGATTCGCAATATCGGAGGTAAAAACCGTAATAGCGAAACTCAAGCCAAAGAAAGCTCCCGGGTACGATATCATTAATGGCATTGTACTAAAACACTTACCTTACGAAGGCATACAATTTCTCACCCAACTGTTTAATGTAGTACTAATAACTTCATTCATACCCCCACAATGGAAAGTCGCTCAGATGAAAATGATTCTGAAACCAGGAAGGCCCCCTGATACGACAGCGTCTTACAGACCCATTAGTTTGCTGCCCATTGTCTCAAAAGTCCTGGAAGTTATTTTCCTTAAAAGACTCTTACCCAAAATAGAAGAACGTAACATTATACCTAATCACCAGTTTGGCTTCAGAAGAGGGCACGGAACAACTGAATAAGTACATAGACTTACCGAGAAAATCTACTTTGCCTTTGAGCCAAAAAAAATACTGTACAGCTGCCTTTCTAGATATATCTCAAGCTTTTGATCGCGTATGGCACGACGGCCTCTTCTATAAAATAAAAAAATACTCTCCCTACAAACTAATTTCTATTTATACAATCTTATCTAAAAAATCGTTACTTTTTCGTCAAAGAAGGAGCAGAGCAGTCTGAGCTTTACGAGAGCTTAGCAGGCGTCCCGCAAGGTAGTGTAATGGGCCCAATACTGTACCTACTTTACACATACGACCTCCCAATAGCAGAAGGAGTCACTATCGGTACTTTTGCCGATGACACTGCCGTACTCGCTGCAGACCTCAACCCTAACGTGGCCTTACTCAAGCTTCAAAGAAGTTTAAATAAAATTACCCATTGGCTGAAAGACTGGCGGATAAAGTCGAATGAGTCAAAATCTGTCCAAGTGACGTTTACCACTAGACGTAACACTTGCCCACCCGTAAAACTCAATGGCATTGATATACCGCAAAGTGACGTAACAAAGTACGTTGGTATGCATCTCGACAGAAAACTAACATGGAAAACCCATATATTCACCAAACGAAAAGCTCTTGGTATAAAACTGAGAAATCTTTATTGGCTCATGAATCGAAACTCCCAACTATCAACCAACAAACTCCTGCTCTACTCAGCTATCTTAAAACCCATTTGGACCTATGGCATACAGCTGTGGGGAACTCAAATATAGAAATTCTCCAAAGATTCCAATCGAAAACCCTTAGAATGATTGCAAATGCACCCTACTACGTCACAAACGACCGTCTACATCGTGACCTAAAGATACCCACTATCGCTCAAGAAATCAGAAAGTATGCTGCATCATACAAAACGAGACTACTAGCTCACCCCAACCCCCTCACTCTAGCCCTGACGGCAAGACCAACTAGTTTCGTACGCCTCAAAAGAAAATCTTTTACAGATCTTTATTGATGGACTACAATAAATGGATGCGCTACTGAGAGCAATCCATACACGCCTACCATGTTTATTAAGTCATTATTAATTACTAATTACTTTTAACGAACCACAAAATTGTTAGATGTATTTTATTAATACAGTTGGCAAAATATATTGGATGCTAAAAAAAAAAAAACTTATTGTATCCTCATTAAACAGGTAGGTAAAAGTCCATTATTGTCCTCTTGTGTGTTGTTTTGTTTATGTCGGTTTTAGGTTTTCTGTCCTCTTTTCGGTATAATAGCTTAAGCGGTTCAAATAATGTATCTAATGCGGTGTTTATTTGTTCATTTATTATTTTACTTACGAATGTCTTCTGTTTGTATATCTCCATATTTTCTAATACGTTAAGTCGTTTTCCCTTATGTTGTATGTGGAGAATTTTAGCTGTTTTTCCTATTTTCATAGGTGTACACTAGATAGGGTTGGTCCCCATACGAAAAAAAAAAGTTGTAAAAGTCCGCCCCTAAATTTGAAGCTTATGTTGAGAGGGTTAAGGGACACAAAAAAAATTTTTTTTTGATCCCGCGAAATACCGCCGAAATCGTTTTTTTCTTGTAACTTTGTTATTTTTCATCCGATTTTTAAAACTGATACGTCATTATTTTCGTATTTTGCAGCTCTACACTTCCTTCTAATGCTCTTTTGAGTTCTGAATTCGTTTTCACATAGTTGGGTCAGCTAACTTATTTGTATGTCCATGAATTATCCTCTTTGTTTTGCCAAATGAAAGTGCTTCAAAATTCATGACAATGTTGCCTTTAAAGGGTTTTACTAAATTAATAAACAAAGAAGTTACGTCACTACGAATATTTAACGTAGCTATTATTTAATTTATTTTTTAAGAAATTCAATATATGTAAAATTGTAAAAGTCCGACCCTAAATTTGAAGCTTATATTGAGAGGATTAATGGACAAAAAAAATTTTTTTTCTGATCCCGCGAAATTCCGCCGAAATGTTTTTTTTTTTGTAACTTTGTTATTTAACATCCGATTTTTAAAATTGATACGTCATTATTTTCGTGTTTCGAAGCTCTATATTTTCTTCTTTCTTCCTTTTGCACTCTGAAGTCAAATAACAAAGTTACAATAAAAAAACTATTTCGGCGGTATTTCGCGGGATCAGAAAAAAAAATAAAAATTTTGTCTTTAATCCTCTCAATATAAGCTTCAAATTTAGGGTCGGACTTTTACAACTTTACATATACTGAATTGCTTAAAAAAATTAGTTAAATAATATCTACGTTAAATAACTTCTTTGTGACGTAACTTCTTTGTTTATTAAATTAGTAAAACCGTTTCAAGGCAACATTGTCATGAATTTTGAAGCACTTTCATTTGGCAATACAAAGAGGAAAATTCATGGACATACAAATAAGTTAGCTGACCCAACTATGTGAACACGACTTCAGAGCTCAAAAGGACATTAGAAGGCAGTGTAGAGCTTCAAAATACGAAACTAATGACGTATCAATTTTAAAAATCGGATGATAAATAACAAAGTTACAAGAAAAAAACAATTTCGGCGGTATTTCGCGGGGTCAAAAAAAAAATTTTTTTTTGTGTCCCTTAACCCTCTCAACATAAGCTTCAAATTTAGGGGCGGACTTTTACAACATTTTTTTTCGACCCTATCTAGTGTACACTTGTTTTCTACCATGTGGTTGGCGAAATTTGATTCCACTGTCGTTGATGATTTCCTTATTTTCTTATTGTAATCTCTTACGTGTTCTCGATATCTCGTCTTGATTTGGCGTCCTGTTTGTCCTATATAGCTATTTTGGCATTCGCAAGTCAATTTGTATACGCCTTGTTTGTCAAAGGGGTCTTCCTTGTTAATGTTGTTTCGTAGAAGTTTTCCCATGCTGTTCCTCATTTTAAATGCTGCATTAATGTTATATTTTTGGAAGACTTTAGCCAACTTGTAAGAAGTTGCTCCGGTATATGATAAGACTGCCCATTTCTTCTCTACCTTTTCTTTGTTTTCCGATTTCCTTGAAGTTATGTTTTTCTCTATTTTCTTCACCATACTTTTTCGATATCCGCTGTTCTCTGCGATTGTGTATATTGTGCTGAGTTCCTTGTTCTGAGCTTCCTTTTCTAACGGGCTCCGTTCAAGTCGTGTTAATAAATGTCTGAAAGCGGCATTATTGTGTTGTTGATGGTGGCTAGATTTATTGTGTATTACTGTATCTGTTGCTGTGGGTTTTCTGTATATTTCGTAAGTAAATTTGTTAGTCTCTTTGTTTTTTTTAATTGTGAGGTCTAAGTAGTTGATTTTTCCATTTTTCTCTACGTCCATGGTGAATTTTATATTTTTGTGTTGGCCGTTAAGGTATTCCAAAATTTTTTCTTCTTTATTTTCCGATATGAGGCAGATGATGTCGTCTACATACCTGGCATAAAAATTTACCCCCAGATTTTTCGCCAGTTCTTCCATGTAACTTTCCTTCAAATGTTGCATAAATACTTCCATAAGGATAGCTGATGTGGGGTTACCCATTCCCTGTCCGTGAGTTTGTGTGTATATTATATTGTCAAATTTGAAATAATTCTGGTCCAGGGTTACTTTCAGTGTATTTACGATCTCTGTTGCAATGTCTCTGTTCGTTTTTTCTGTTAATATTTTAGCTAGAGTTTTTAGTATTTCTGTCAGTGGTATCGAAGGGTATAGGTCTTTCACGTCAAACGATACCAGTTTCGAGTCCTTAGGTTCGTTCAGGTTGTTCAGTTTTTTGACTAGTTCCGTCGTGTTCTTGATTGTGTATTTATTGGACAGGTCCAGTGTCTCGGTTAGTAGCACAAAAGCAGACAAAGGAAATACAACGGTGCTAATGGACGAAGAGGAATACACCACAAAAGCAGGCCAACTCATCAAAGATCGACCAACATAGACAATTGTTCCTGAAGATGACTCCAGATTGGAGCCGAAATATCGACCAATAAAGGAAAAAGAAAAATTTTAAAAGTTTGTTTAAATTTTCCTTGGTGGCCAAAGCTCAAATATATGAACAAAATATTTTATACAAACGGCCAAATAAAAAACTCATCTTTCTTGAAAAAGAAATAATTCCCGCGGGCATTATTTCGTTTTATCCATGGGATTTATTTCTTTTTCGGAAGGGCAATTAAGCCCGCAGTCGGGCTTTTATTAAATATGGTGTATTAGGAAAAAAAGCGCCGCAGGCGAAAACTTGGAATTAAAAATCACAACTGTTGCGCAATCGCTGCGACTTCTTATAGCAACCACTGTGGAACCTTCATTACTTGCTTTATAGTAGGTGAGTTCCCGTGGCAGTGATCCAGATCCGGATAAAAATTTTGTATGCAAATGCAACAACAATTTTGTGATCCTGATATTTATCTGGATCAGTTTCAGATCCGTATAGATTGTAACAGATATTTTTTATCCAGATAAATATCAGGATTACAAAATTGTTGTTGCATTTGCATACAAAGGTTTTATCCGGATCTGGATCACCAATTTACCAATATCTCAAAAACTGGGTCTGCCACAAAAAAATGGAGATGATATTCGGAATCAGCGTAAAAATTCGCTTTAGAAAAGTGTTATTTTATTATTGGTGATTTTTGGTGTCGAGTAGTGTAATTGAACTTCTGTATGGAAAATCAAGTTTCATTATCAACTTAATGAAGCAAATGTGGATAATTACTCCATTAACCGCCTGTGGGAAATCAGTATAATGAAAACATTTTAGCGATATCTTTTTCAAATATCTATATATATAAGGATGAAAGTTTGTTTGTTTGTATGTTTGTTCCCTATGGACGCCGAAACTACCGGGCCGATCACATTCAAATTTTGACACAATGATCACCTGGTATTAGATTGAAATTATGACCACATTTAATTCTGGTATCTCAACCCCTTCCCGAGATATAGGCGAAAATATGGACCCAGATTCCTCCGAAATATTTTTCTGCATTATTGGTATCAAATTAAAGATATCAATCAGAGCTTCAATAGAGAGTTCATTCCGTTCCAATTTTCTAAATAGCCCCCGAAATATTTTTGACCATTATTGGTATAAAATTAAAGGTATCAATCAGAGCTTCAATAGAGAGTTCATTCCATTCCAATTTTCCAGTCGGTTCTCTAAATAGAGACCAAAACGTGGACCCGGATGATCCCAAATATTTTTTCGTAATATTGGTATCAAATTAAAGGTGCTGATCACGGTATGCATATATATTTTACACTATACGGATATCTCAATCGGTTCCCGGGATTGAGGCCAAAACATGAACCTAAATAGCCCCCGAAATATTTTTGACCATTGGTATCAAATTAAAGGTATCAATCAGATCTTCAATAGGGAGTTCATTCCATTCCAATTTTCAGTCGGTTCTCCAGATAGAGACCAAAACGTGGACCCGGATGGCCCCAAATATTTTTTCGTAATATTGGTATCAATTTAGAGGTGCTGATTAGGGTATCCATATATATTTTACACTATACGGATATCTCAATCGGTTCCCGGGATTGAGGCCAAAACATGGACCTAAATAGCCCCCGAAATATTTTTGACCGTTATTGGTATCAAATTAAACGTATCAATCAGATCTTCAATAGAGAGTTCATTCCATTCCAATTTTCCAGTTGGTGCTCCAAATAGAGACCAAAACGTGGACCCGGATGACCCCAAATATTTTTTCGCAATATTGGTATCAAATTAAAGGTATCAATCAGAGCTTCAATAGGGAGTTCATTCCATTCCAATTTTCCAGTCGGTTCTCTAGATAGAGACCAAAACGTGGACCCGGATGACCCCAAATATTTTTTCGCAATATTGGTATAAAATTAAAGGTGCTGATCAGGGTAGCCATATATATTTTACACTATACGGATACCTCAATCGGTTCTCGGGTTAGAGGCCGAAACAAGGGGCTTAATAAGCCCCGAAATATTTTTGGGCATTTTTGGTATCAAATTAAAGGTATCAATCAGAGCTTCAATAGAGAGTTCATTCCATTCCAATTTTCCAGTCGGTTATCCAAAATATATTAGTAATCATGATGTACACCGATATGTGCACCGGATGGCCATGGAAAGTTGTTGATAAGGAACGTGAGACGGGGAGAAAGAGAGAGAGAGTAGTATAAGAGGAGGAAGAGATAGGGGGAACGGGAAATGCTGACTGGTGGGCAGACCGATAGGGAAGGGAGTGGCATAGTGTGATTTGTCGCAGCGATGTGGGACGGGTATTTGCTAGTAAAGATATATAATTGAAATTTTGTGGCATGAAATCTTTGGCAAGTTAAACGCAGTACATTTGTGGATGAAAATAAATTGGTAGCCGCGAAATCGCAACAAACTCATCCGCGCGCATTGTCGGTGAAAAAGAAATAAGTTTTTGGCGAATTAAAAAATTTAATACACAACAATCAAATTGGCATTACATCAAGAAAAGGTGGATGGATGGGTAAAGCTACACTGCGCAGTGGCGGCGGCGCAAAAGCGCTGTGTACGAACAACAACAAAAACCACTAGCAATAGATCCTGTCAAGCTCTTCGATTTTTTTGATTTTCCAAAGGTATGTTGCACAAGCGCATGCAAATATGGGCAGAATGCAATCAATTGGATGATATTGTTTTGTTCAAAGCAATGGAGAAAATAAGGAATGGTAATCGTTTTCGTGCTCACCATCGATTTGATGTTATTATATATATTGTGTATATTATGTATATATATATATATATAATTATTATTTTTAATTAATTATTTATGTGAAATATATTAAACATTTCTATGTGTACTATCCAACGGTAAAAGATGTTGAATTTGTGTTCGTGTTTGCAAGAAGCAAGGAAAAAATTAAAACCTTAATAACTTTTTATTTAAATAAATAAAAAAATAAGTTCCGCTATCGTATTCGGGTACGCGAGATCAAAATGCATCGATTGATACCCCGCTTTTAAAAAACTTACCAATTTTAGCCATTGCAAACTAAACTAGATAGGTACATATGTAATTACCAAAATATTTACAAAAAGCTGAATTGAGCAGAACATTGTGGACACAGATAAATGATATGTACCCAGCCAGCAAGGTTCCGTACATTTTACGAACATTGCGATTTACGAGCTATTCTCGAATAAGAAAACAATAACAAAAGAAGCTTTTTTCTATCATGTCAAAAAAAAAAAAAAGAAAACGAAAATTTCAAACTCAATATTTTAAGAGTAAGTATGTATGTTTGTAAAATTTCTACATTTACGATAAAAAAACGTACGTAAAAAGATTCATATACGAGTGTTTTTCGATACATTTACGACACTCGTAGGCAATGAACATTTTAAAGCGAAACAGTATCCGTAGGCGAATCGTAAACGGATTTCGTAAACGATATTTTATTAGAGTTTTCTTCGAGAAAACATCAGTTTACGAGCTCGTTTACGATGATTTTGCTGGCTGGGTATGTACACATGTTATATGTACATCCATAGATACACACATATATATAAAAAAAATTGTAATTTGAATTAATTCCAAACTTGTGAATTAACGTTCACTCGAACAAAAGGAAGTGACTATTTTGACAGGTAAAGTGACTGTTTGTGCCACTTTGCGTTTTATAAAATACAAATAATGTAACTTACTCAACAATAAACGTAACACATTCACTTCGATTCACTTACAGTCACCTTAAGGGCCGGTTTCACCATCTCCGGTTAAATGCTTAACCCAGTGGCGTAGTAACGGGGGGGGGGGGGGTTTGGGGACAAACCCCCCCCCCCCCCCCCCCGAAAGATTCGTTTTGACCATAAAACCATCTTTGACTTTATTAGCATACATTTCTTTTTCAGGAAAAAATCAATGAGAATAGTAATTTTTCGAAATTGGTAATTCGAAATTTAGCGCTTTTTCACGAAGTATTACTTATAATTCTAGCGTTTGTTGAGCCGTAGGAAAGTGCAAGAACCGCAGGAATTTTACCACAATTTACATTCTTTGTACTTATATTTGCTCTTTTGTGGTAAAATTCCTACGGTTCCTGCACTTCCCTACGGCTCAACAAACGCTACAATTATTATACGGTATTGCTGTTATTAACATGCTAATAACAGAAAAGTAACGCCAATTATTTAAATTTCAAGTTTTCTTTCAATTACTTATCATCTTAATCAAATAATATAAGTACAAACTACAATGGGAATAAATATGCAATGTATAAGAGTATCTGAACTTGAGATTTTACTTAATGCCTGTCAAAATGGAATATTAAAAACTAAATTATATAAGAAAATTATTATTTATAACCGTAGCACATAGGTAGATTTTCAAGTTTTATGCGGCCAAAAATATTTTATTGTGTACATCTATTCCAAATTGCTTGTTTAATGCAAAATTTTAATAATTTGTGTTAAAAGTAGAGCTCTCGATTTTTTTTGAACATTTTCGAGTAGCCCGAACAGTTGTTGTTCAAATGCTCGAAGAGTTGTTTGTTTGTTTATTACCCGTATGTTTGTACGGGCATTTGAAGAATTCGGGTATTTTGAAGTTTGTTTTTTTCTTTTGTTTATTATTATTTTTTTTTCTTTATATGTAGTTTTTTTTATTTTTGTTTTTCCGATACACATTTTTTTTGTTTATAAGCTCGAATGTTTGTACGGGCATTTGAACAACAAACGGGCTTCAAACAAAAATATATACAGTGACTCAAAAAAAAATCATACGCCAGAGTTTTTAAATTTATTTCAAACAGTTCTGTCGAAAATTTGACTCTCTTATTTTCGTTTAAAAATGTAAACAATTTTTCAATAAAAATCCCTTAAGCAGGATTTCTAAGCTTATGGAAAAATCCGAAAAATCGTAGAAATTTCTAAAAGTGGATTAAAAATTTCAAAGCGCGGCCAGAATTTATAGAAGATTTTGAGGAGATTTCTAAGTGTACTGTTATGTAGCCAACCAATTTTAGTGTAAAAAGTGCTATTCTCAATGCTGTAAAAATTTCCGTCGATTTTAGTAATTTTTTTCTGTAGGGTGTTTGCGTTATATGTACGTGAGACCGTTCCAATTAAAATTTCCGAAAATCCAATGAAATTGCAAAATTGCATACTCAAAAATCTTCTAAAAAATGTAGCTTTATAATTCTTAGCCCCTTTTTATGATAAGTACTTCCTTAACTTTGAAAAATTGGAAATACTAAAAATACTGCCTAAAAAGTTAACAATAATCGCTGCTAAATATCTGGGTTACTTTCGAGCATCACCTACATTAACCAAGATATGCGTTAGAAATATAAACATTAAAATTAAATATAAAGCACAAAAAGAAAATTATTGTAGGTACATATGAAAAACCCTGTATCTAGTAGTGAAGTGCGGCTTTGTGCGACGTAATTTTTTGTCGGCTAGTTTCTAATTGTACTAGATATCATGACCGAGGGTTAATTTGACTGAGTCGGACAGAGCAACATAACAAAACCAATTTTTAACATGAAAAAGAGTGATAATTTTTTTTTAAATATCCCAACTTTAAAAGCTTAAAACTATAAACTTAGAATTATTGGAAACCAAGGATATTATTGAAAAGTGTTAATAATTACTTTTACCTTTAGGATTCATCACGATTACTTAAATGAAATGCTTTAAATAATAAATATTCAAGTTGAAACTAGCACTGCAATCGGCAGTCTTCGTGCTACACGTTCTTGTTCGGGCTCGCGTTGTTGAGAATCAAATCTTTTAGATATTTGCGTCAATCACCCGACACTCACACATATGTATACACTTCTTAACATTCCAGATTTTAGTGGCCAAGGGCCTTAAGAGTTTGATATATGTATTATAAGCGATATTTGTGTACTAAAATGTTAAATTATAGTCTGAAAAAATTACATTTCGCTAGCTTAGAGTGCAAACTGTGTAAGTCCACTTTTATGAAAAACTGTATTTTTATGTAGAACGCTAGAAAAATCAAATACGCACCGCGCTAAACAAGTCTGAGATACTTGTCATATTTCTACTCGTTGTTATTCAGTGATACGCAAATTGTGTAGGTCCAAAAAGCGAAAAAAATTGTGTAAGTCCAAAATATTTATATGAACAGAATTTCTTTTTCATTTCGAATTTTTTTTTTCTTTTTTGTTTTTTGTCTCTCCTACAAAGTTTTAAAAAAGGACTTACACAATTTGCATTCTAAGCTAGCGATTTTTATCATTTGTAAAAAAAATTGTAGTTTTTTTTGGTAATTTTAATTTTGGTAAATTTTTTACATTGGCTGTGACCCCCCCCCCCCCGAAAAATTCTCTAGCTACGCCACTGGCTTAACCGGAGGATTTCTCCCGGTTAAGCAATTTATTTGACAGCTCGCCATACAATTTACGTCAAATTAACCACCGGTTAAATTAACCGGAGATGGTGAAACCGGCCCTAAGAGATACAAAATACGAACACGACAAAAAGTGACTCTGGGTGACTCGTCGCGTCGCGTTGCATTTTACAAAATAAGGCCATTAGTACAGTATTGTTTGGAAGCGTCGATATGTGAACAGATATATATATGATAGCGCTTATATAACTCTGATGAGTTTTAAGGCCGATTTTCTCTTCCCTACAGTTTTATGCCGTCTCCAAACGGCAAATGCATTTTTTTAGAAGCACTTTCATGGCAGAAATACCCTCGGATGGTATTATTTCTAAAAACCCAATTGGATTCTAATTAATTAGAAAACAAGTAGGGAAGCCCAAGTTCGAGTGGAATCGAACATTAGATACCTACTCAGCTGTATGCTTTCATTGTTTGTTTGCGTTTGATGGAAACGCGGTGTATTTTATATCAAGCGAGTGCCGCATAAACTGGACGTAGTCACGCCCATTTTAAAAATTTGTAGCAATCATCCAACTAAGCATATAAATATTACTGTTAGTGCAAAATTTCATTCCTTTATGATTTCTAGTTACAAAGACGTCACGTTACAAATTCCCAAAGGGTGTTCCGGAAATATCTTTGTTAAAAAGTAGGAGTGGTCGTAAACTGATTTCGCTCAGTTTTCTAGCATGTATTACACAAAGTTTAGTCATAATATCTATATATTAATAGGCTAACATTTTTCCCATACAAACAATTGCCAGGCTGTTTTGCACATTTAACATACTCATATCCACATAAAATTGATATGGATGTGTTCGTATGAGTCAGGAGCAGTGCATAGGCATACAATTTTTTCTATAAATTATTTAATTTCTTTATAATTAATAAATAAAGTTTTTAGTTTTGTACCATTTTTGATTTACTTCGTTTTTGCTTCGTTGGCAAATGTGCCCACTATTCTATATATTAATAGGCTAACATTTTTCCCATACAAACAATTGCCAGGCTGTTTTGCACATTTAACATACTCATATCCACATAAAATTGATATGGATGTGTTCGTATGAGTCAGGAGCAGTGCATAGGCATATAATTTTTTCTATAAATTATTTAATTTCTTTATAATTAATAAATAAAATTTTTGGTTAAGATAAATAGATATCGTAAACGTGTTTACAAATATCGTAAACACAGTTGAAGAGTCGCTTTAATTTAAAAGCGCTCACCGGGCCTACCTTCCTAGATCTGCCTTGATTTTGACCATCATTTCGCGTCGGACCGTGATCAAAAGGGCAAATCAGTGTTGCGGTACAACTGGAATTTGGAAAGTGTTGCTTATCTCCGCGAAAAGGAATAATTTTTGTACCAATACAAAGTTGAAAAAATAAATTGCATGGTCGAATTTCGACCACCGGCGATACTAATATCAATTATTTGTCGAGTTATGGGCTCTGAAATCTCGTAGATTACATTTGTCTACAAAGGGGCGCTACCACACCACACATTTTTATGATTTTTGTTTCCGGTCTATCGTGGGACTCGTACCATAAAATTTGAATGGATTATCTTTATATTTGACAAAGATATCGCTTAAAATGTTTTTATTAGGCCACTTTATAGTTCGCATATATAAAATTGGGCGTGGTCGTCAACCGATTTCGCTAAAATTTTGAACACGTATTACCACAAGTTATAAAAGTGTATGCACCAAGTTTCGTCGTAATATATAAATTATTTGTCGAGTTATAGGCTCAGAAATCTCGTTATTCCTGCTTCTAAAAGGAGGCGGTACCAGCCCATTTTCCAAAATTTTTATGTTTTTTGTTTTATGTCCATAGTTGCACTCATGCCACAAAATTTCTATGATATATCTTTATATTTGACAGAGATATCGCTTACAATGTTTTTATTAGGTCACTTTATAATACCCATATATAAAAGTGGGCGCGGACGTCAGTGGGTCTGAGCTCAATATGTGGGTGAAATTTTATCATTCCAGCTATATTAGTGACTGAGATACCGAATTTCCGATTTTTTCTATATAGCAAAAGTGGGCGTGGTCATGGTCCGATTTCGCCCATTTTCAATACCAACCGTCCCAATCTGGATACCAACATGCATTCCAAATTTCATTCAAATATCTCAATTTTTGCGCGAGTTAGAGTGAGTGCGGACGGACGGACGGACATGGCTCAATCGATTTCTTCATATATAAAAGTGGGCGTGGCCGTCAACCAATTTAGCCAATTTTTCGTCCAAACATTTGGTTAGGTAAGTAGATAATACGTACCAAATTTCATCGATATGTCTGGTATGGTTTCTGAGTTATGGCTTATATAACTTTCAACGTTTGCCGCTTAATAAGTGGGCGTGGCACCGCCCATTTTCAAAAATTTCGCCAAATTTCTTCATATGGGCCTGAGCTCAATATGTGGGTGAAATTTTATCACTCCAGCTATATTAGTGACTGAGATACCGAATTTCCGATTTTTTCTAGATAGGAAAAGTGGGCGTGGTCATGGTCAGATTTCGCCCATTTTCAATACCAACCGTCCCAGTGTGGATACCACCTTGCATTCCAAATTTCAGCCAAATATCTCAATTTTTGCGCGAGTTAGATTGCGTACGGACGGACGGACGGACATGGCTCAATCGATTTCTCTTTTCACCCTGATCATTTTGATATATATAAGTCCATATCTTTTCGATTATTTCATTCTGTTACAATCCACCCTTATGAAATCAAAATTATAATACTATGTATACTAGTACAGCTGAGTATAAAAATGTTTGGTGTTTGTGCGGACTGGAGTTAGCACCACAGACCTCTGGTTTGGCGGGCTAGCACTCTACCCACTGCCCACTTTGTAACCATTTCAACTCAAAACATGTCAATAAATTCGTATTGAACTTGCTGACAAAGAAACTGGTTTAATTATTTTTCCCACTCCTACAAAAACAACATTACAAAATTTGTATTTCAACTAAAATACGTTGCTAACTACTTATACTTTTTTAATTATTTTTTTTTGGATGTAGGTTATTATCCCTTCAGTATGGTGGCCCACATATCAATCAGTAAGAGGAAACAGTAGTTCTTCACAGAAGCTTCCACATAGAGTGATTCGAGCATCATACAGCGTATTTGAACCTTATCCACGCAACTCTGAACAATGTGAGCCTAAAGTTCAAATTCAACCCTTGACAACATTTGCTAATATCCCACTAGCTCCTGCTACAGTACCACTTAAAGAAATTCGGATAGATGAAAACCTAACTTTTCTTCTGCCGCAAAACGCTTTATATCCTCTGAAAAAAATTTACGTGCCAGTCATATTTCATAACAGGCAAGACTCAGCATTATCATCATTTACAATGAAAGGTCGCGTAAAATCCGGTGCAAAAATTTTGGGTGCTGCGATATCTACTGACTTATGGAGCATATCAAATGAAAAAGGAAATTCTAAGCGTACCACTGCACAAGTTACTGCATTTAAAAGAGAGACGGAGGTGCCTGCTGATATAAACAACAATACGAAAAGTACAAATCTTGAATCCAGGTAATGGAAATATAAGGTTAAATAGACTAGTTTTTTTTTTTTCAATTCGCATATGAAAAATCAAATTATTTATAAATAAATCCTAGTTTATTGACCACAATATTTAACCGTTTTAGTACGGACAAGCTCAGTAAAAACATGTGTGTTAATTTGTAACAGGCTTAAAAACTCGAGAACGGCTGGACCGATTTCATATTAAAAATTTTCATCTATCATCAGACTCAGCGTATATACATTCTTGTTAGTGCGAGCTAGTGCCCTGCGTAAACACTACCGTTCACAGTTCGAACACGTATGCACTAACATTAAACACTGTCGAACACATGCATGTCCGACTTCAACTTCAAACATTTCCGATAACTAGCAGCAGGCAAGCAGAGACGTTCTCGTTCTTGAAACGATCGCTGCCCGCAAGTTTCGGTCTTTTCGGTCCACTGCTAAGTATTCGAATACTAAGATGGTGCTTACGAGAGCCTGCCTGCTAGTATTTGGCAACGTAGAAATTTTGCTCAACTGCGACGATTTGAACGATTAACATGCATGCATGCATACATATGTATGTTAGTATTTACATATGGATGCATGTATGGTTGTATGTACCCTGCAGCGAAATCAACTAGTTGTAAACTAATTGACAACTAGTTGGCCATACAGCTCAACTAGTCAGCCATCTATCTTTTTTCCATATTAGCAACTGGTATTTTTAACACGGTGATGACCTAGGAAATGGCAATTGTCAGTATCCACACCAGAGTCATACCACTTGACTGACTAGTTAGTATCCACACCAGCATCATACCACTTGACTGACTAGTCAGTATACACACCAGTATCATACCAATTTGCTGTCTAGTCAGTGTAGATATCAGAACTATACCAGTTGACTGACTAGTTTTACATGCTACTCCAATGAAAATAAAAATTGCAAAATAAAGTTTCTAATACATTTAATTAGTTATTAGAATATGATATTTAAATTAAAGAATTCAGGCACATTAGATTGTGATCTTGCATATTAAATATTTAGGAACATTAACATTGTGAATAAGTAACACGTTGACCATTCTAAGCTTGAAATTTATATTGATGATTTTCTGACTTTATACAAACATATCATGTACTTTTTTCTATGGCTGGAGCAGTATCTAATATACAGGGCTATATTAATATTACAAACTATGTTATATTTGTGGTATTCACCTGATTTAATGATCTAACAATTTGCAACGAACTAAATCTACAAGGGGCCTACTACGCAGGTTTCGAATACTACAACAACAATAAAGAAGTTGCTTTACTTTTACTGCATACGTGTTCATTGCAACCTCCAGAAGCCCCGGATACATTCGTTTTTAATTTAAAACCCTTTTTTTTGGCAAAACTTCTTGTTTCATAACTAATCTGAATTTGTCCCCTATGAATCTAGTTGGGCAACTCCCATAATTTATCTAGTCAGTTAACTGGTAGGTTGGCTGACTAGTTTGGACTTTCGCTGCAGGGTATGTACATATATGTATGTATGCATTTGCCTAATTTTTATTTTATATTAAATACCTAGTACCTAGATAGTACATACCTAATACCTACTTGCGAACGGATACACATATCTACATATTTATATGAATTTACATACATATGTATACCTAAATACTTGGGGCAAATAATTAAGTTAGATACTAAATGTTTCATTTTTAGTTTCAAAGCATTGATTTTATATCTACTATTTTAACATAACATAATTATAAATCTTATACTTAATAATAGCCCTGTTTTTATTTAAGCGCATATACATCTGCGCTTAAATTTTGTATGGACTGCTAAGCGCGGAAAGAGATGTGCGCTTAGAAATCCATACAAAATTTAAGCACAGATGTATGTATATGCGCTTAAATAAAAAACAGGGCTATTAAAACGTTTACAAGTGTAGTATATATTATAGATATATGTGCAAATGCCGATTTCAGCCTTTGTTTAAAATTCATAACTGCGTTGATATCTTCATTATTATCCTGCCATCCTGTTATTAACTGGTGAATATATATGGGTACTAAATGCAGTGTTGAGAACGAAAAAAGACACTGAAGATGGCGCATATTAGCCGAAACCGGTTTGTCTCCAAACCAAAATTGACAAGGTATGACAGAAGATCGTTCCACAATACACCATATTCCTACCCTGTCGGAAAACCAAGCAACCAAAAAGTATTTCTTCCCCATTACTCTTAACAATTTTTGCACTTTCCACACCTTGCTTCTCCCTTGTACTTCTTTCAATATATATTATCCATTTTGTAGTTGGGCTGTAATGTTCTGAAGTTGTGAAGAACGTGAATCTGATAAAGCTTCCCTTTTCAGTTATTATTATTATTTGAGAGATATTGGCGCAAAAATATTGTCTGATACAATAAGTAATTGTTGTTTCCAACAATCCATAATATTAAAAATATGAAAATAACCGAACATCGATTTTTAGGCCCGAAAGGAACATATTAGCCTGAAGTCGTAAAAAAGGCCGAAGTTAGCTCGTTAAGTCAAAAAAATGGCGTTGCTAGCCTAGAATTTCACTGACCTGTTTTATGATCAACAGTTCTCGTCTACCTAAACCCAAAGCTCTCAAGGGAAAAGTGATTTTCACCGTGATCAATTCATCTACACTATTTTTTCTCTTAATAGTTATTCTTTAGATAATACTTAAATACATCTTTCAAGAAATTTTGGAGAGGGAAAAATTTGGTATAAAAGTTATTATTATTTTATTGAAAACAACCAAATTTTTTCTGTAAATTTTATTTAATTAAATATAAAAATATAGTTTGAGGTATTCATTGATTCAAAACATAAAATATCTACATACCTGCATGCGAATTTATTTTTTTATAAATAAATATACGTATTGTATGTACATATGTATATGCATCTCTATGCATCAAAGCTAAGCTTAGAACGACGTCAAACGTCATTACATTATTTTACTTTAATCAATTATAATAATTAAACGTTCTGCTTTAATAAAAGTAACATATGTACATATGTTTAGTTTTAAGGTTAAGATTGTACCGCCTCCCACTTAAAGAAATAAAGGATAAAATAGCTCCAGCATAGCTAGGAATAAAATTTTAAGCTATTATGTACCAAGTATAGGTTCAAGGTTTTTTAATTTTGGAAGCCTTCTTAGATATTTGCATGATTATATTTTTTTTACTACCTAGTCTGGGTACAAGAAAAAATTTAAATACTACCTGCTCTATGAACTCGTTAAATATGTTTTTTTTTTCTCGGATATAGTTTTTATTGTATCATTCTTAAAGAATATGACAACTTTTATAAAATCTTAACCTAGTATACAATGACGTTATTCGTTGCCACTGCTTCAAATAACATTTGGATGAAAAGCAATTTTATTTGACATAAAAGAAATACTTATGAATTCATTTATTATGTGTATCGGAATATTTTTGTTTTTGTTAGAATATGTTCATATGCAGTATGTATGTATGTAATTTTATTTCATATTCGTTCATTATGTTATTCATTTTCATTATTTATGTATTTTTGCCGTCGGAATGGAATGGAATTCCAAGCAGCTGATTGTATAGTATTAAAAGTTCGTACGGCCTGACAGGACAGGCTTATCGATGAAATCGTGTGTTGCATTAGTAAGTGCTGTTGCAACTTTCGGAATGGAAGGAATTCCAATAAGCTGCGTGTATGAACTTAGGAATTTTTACGTCCTAATGGGATAGGCTCGTCCGGAACACAATCATACATATGTTATACATGGGTATTAGTAAATGCTGTTGTAGCTTTCTGAATGGAAGGAATTTCAGTAAGCTGCTTTTTATTATTTATTATTTTTATTATCATTATTATTATTATTATTATTATTATTATTATTATTATTATTATTATTATTATTATTATTATTATTATTATTATTATTATT